>JACATO010000308.1:600000-965000 GCA_018389105.1 Nautilus pompilius | reverse complement strand
TACTGACAGTATAAATATTAAATGCTATATTTCCCGAAGACGTAAAGTCCCTAATACAACTTATTAACAAAAACAAGTTGAAGACGTCTGCGGGTTGACTTAAAGATAATGCTGTCTATTCCATTAACTGTGGTCACGGGAGAAAGAACTTATGAAGACATAGTGAAGGTCCCCCGTGACACGAGAAAGATTAAATTCGTCAGCGATTTTGTTCATAGAAAATGACCGTGTCCAAAAAATAGACGTGGAAAAATTTGCTGACCTTAAGTTTAGGGAAAAAAAATGTTTAAAAATGAAATAAATTATTGCGACTCATTCAGTAACAGTGTTTCCAGAATGTAAATCAGTTTTTGCGTGAACGTTCCCCATCTGTATCATTTTCACTGCATCAGTTCTCTGGATACTTCAATAAAGTTGCACTTGAAATATTAGAGTTACAATAAATTATTTCTTCCCGCGCTTTATTTTATAAATTAATCTGTGATAAATCTTTATTTGTAGTTTTTTTTACATTTTTTTTTGAAAATATTATTAAAATAGAATAACTCTTAAGGGCACCGACACGCCTGGCGCCAGTCACGTGCCAGCTTTCAGGTACTTTCAGTTAATAATAATAATGAGAAAGGTTTGAAAAAACAACAATACTGTAAACGTTAACAACTAAGTGTTTTAAATGACAAAATTAAATTATCAAAAATGCTAGTTTTATTGTTTTTTATTTATTAAAACATACAAGGTTCTCGAGCTGATGGAAGTAAGAGTGATCGATTCTAAAGGGTGGTCCTGATTTAAGTTTGTGTGTGTGTGTGCAGCGCGCGAAACCAAGAAGGGGAGAACCTATTAATTTTTTGTGGTAAAGGGGAGAAATTATTATTTTAGAACTATCGATATCTTGACGGAGATCCGCGCCATCCAAACCTCGCCTCGTACTGTTCGCTTTGTCTAGACGATTTTATCCTCAGCTGCTCAGCGGATAACGGAAATCATTTAAATTTTTTTAAAAAATTAATTTGACAGAATTAAAATTTTGAATACTGCTTGTAATACAGAATTGAATGTCCAGCTAAAGCTTCATTGTGTTTAGGATATATGTCCAGTTTAATTTTAAATTAACTTATTTGTTGAGATATGAGCTGTGCCCCATTTACAACACGTAGTGTACTCCTTCGAGACGAGCATCTATTACACGTCACGTGATTCGGCTGTATCAATACCGTTAGTGGGTGAATGTCGCTTGCTGAACGTGTTACCTTGGTGTGTACACGGCTTGGAACTAGACGATAAACCAATACATGTGATTTAAGAAGAAAAAGAAATCTAAACAATGCGTGTGTTATCGAATGGTACGATGGTTAATGTGAATGTGTTTGATGTGAGATAACATCGCCCTTTCGTTTTCTCTCACCTTTAACTTTGCAGAAAAATGCCAGCAGGGGGTCGGAGCCATCGGCCAGAGAGTGAATTTCATCTCCATGGGAGTCGATGAAGGCACCGTCATGAAGGATGTCGCGGGGTCCGGCAGTAAAATATGGATTATGTACGGTTACGGCGGGTCGAACCAGTTGATCGAATTTGAATCCGAACGGTCTTTCCGCCACGAACTGGTGTCCAAGACCTATGAGCTGCCATTCTATTGCGAGGGAACGGGTCACGTGATTTACAGGAACTCCCTACACTGCTTAAAATCGAAAACAAACAACATGATGAAATTCGACCTCGACGGATCGGCGTACATCGTGGAACAGCCGCTGGAGGACGCTGGGGTGCATGACGTGTACCCGTACCAGCCGGGTAGGCTGAGCGACGTCGACTTCGCCGTGGACGAAAACGGGTTGTGGGTGGTGTATGCGACCGAGTCGTCTAACGGCAACATGGTGGTCAGCAAACTGAACGAGGATGACCTGAGCGTGCGCCGCACGTGGAGAACCGGGTACCCGAAGAAACTGGTGATTGATACCTTCATGGTGTGTGGGGTCCTGTACGGCGTTGAGTCGACTACCACCTCTCCTCCCTTCGTCAGGTACAAGTACGACACCAACTCAGAGCGGGACAGCGTACTGGGTCCAAACGACATCGTTTTCTCCACTTTCACCGATGACGATCTGCTGCAAATCTCCATGATGGACTACAACATCCTGGAGAGGAGCATTTACACGTGGAACGACGCGAGGGTGGAGATCTACCCCGTCTACTTCCGCGCCTCGAGATATGACAACGGGAACAACTAGAGCCGGACTCGGGCACCGGCAAATGGTAGAATGGAAACCAAAGATCTTTCTGTTAGAAATAGAACATTCTGTAACATTTAAATGCAATTAAAAAAAACCAAAAAATTAGTAATTCTTGTTTTCTTCTTTGTCGTAGTACGTTCGCACGCGCGAGGAATCCTGTATAGTGATGTCGTAAAAACTGAGGTTTGGCTCTCCGGCCGGCCATCTTGGTGTCGCGATGGTGACACTGAAGATTGCCCATTATTTTCGTGAGTGAATGTTATAAACACCCCTGAAGAGCGGAGAATGAAGTTTGGCATTCTTTAAACGTGTACAAAAATTTAGCTTCATTTTTCTTGTATTTACTTTTAAGTTAATGGCGAAAATATCTGAACCAATTCCAATTAATGAAATATCTTCAACTGCTCTATATGCCTCAAGAGAAATAAAGCAGACAATAATTTAATATTTACGTAAAGAAATTTTTCAGTTTGTGACAAAAAGAATCACTTCAACTGCATCACAAACCCGCATAGCCGTTTCCGTCGGAAAAAGAGAAATCTGAAGCGGGGATTAAAATAGTTTATTATACGTGCATGATTTTGCATGCTAGTGTAGGTATTTTTCCCTAATTGTAGTTCAGATATTCAGGGGGAGTGTGTTAAAGTTTTTATTAAAGGAGGTTGTACGCCCCTTGCGTGACTGACAGGCACCAAGATGTAGCAAAGTGAAAGACTCAGGCGCTGGCAGTTTTAATTTTCGGCCTATAACATTAACTACTCGCAAGAACTTCATCCCCAGTTTGAACGACAGCTGAGATATCCTAGAAATAGAAAGATAACATACATGAAGTCATCCCCTCAAACTGTGAGCAACAACAAAGATTGAGTTATTGATATCAGAAAAGGCTTTACGGGTGAATCTCGAGGGAGAGACACCAACCACACACATCTCGATACGAGAGCAGCCCACAAAATTAAATCTTTTGAGACATTCCTAGCTGATTGTGAGTTTCTGCACTGATGTTCGTTCAAGGACTTCCAAATTAAAAAAAAAACTTTTCTAGTTTTTAACCATCAATCAGAAAACGTAATTTTATTTTCGCGCTCGATGACTTATTTTAAAAGTTAAATTAAAATTGTTGTTGCTTATCAGCTTAATTGCTTTAAATGTCCAAATGTGTCAGCCACGAGCGTCTGAATAATTAGACAGCGTTCCCTTCGTTGAATTGAATAATTTGAATTTATTTATGTTACTTGTGATTCTGGCAAGTTTTTTCTAATGGTTGCAGTTATCTTTGGCAGATCAGACAAATGGTAGCTGTGCAATTTATTTAATTTCTTTTCCTTTGCTTTCTTTCGTTTAGATAAAAATTTGTCTTCTGATGTTTGAGTAATTGGCCTTTTTTTTAAAGGTCTCTCGGAGAATATACCATGGAAGTATTTTTGCTCTTTTCTCGTAACTATCCTGTGAGGCTCAGGGCTGACGGCCCCGGGTCACACGAGTATAGTTTATAAAACCCCTGACCTATGGTATTTCTTGCACTAATCAGCTTTTCTACATTAGCACTTGGGGGGGGTTACGGCAGAATTGGAGACAGCAGTTTCGACTACAGTGGACAGATCAAACGGGGCGAGCTCGCGAACCGTCACCCATCTCCGTATCTGATGTCAAGCTGTTCTTGATCTGTCAGAACAAATGGTGTGATGCACAGTGGATGAAAGAAAGGCTTTCATACCTGTCTGCTATAAATCGGGTCAGTCCACAAACTCGTCCATAACCGCGGTGATCTGTGACGAACTTGTGATGCTTTTCTACATCAGTGCGCTGTGTTATGAAGTTTACTGCCATCCAGGTTAACCCCACCACCTCCGAACCGACACCTACGCCTTAGATTTTCCCAGACAAATACCGAGTTGATTTGGTAAAGTCACCAATCGTAGTGTCCACCGCAGAAGAACGGGCTCTCGTGCTACTGAGCGATGGAAAAGTTCTGGATACCAGATTTGAGTAAAAAGGTGTCAATTATAGCACCTGTTCTTTTCAGAAGAGTTAGCTAGTAATGATGAATCATCAATATAACCAGAACATGATGATATTCCTGCTTCTTTCAAAGTGTCACCCACTGGCTTTATGAGCTTAGTAAATACCTGGAGAACAGAGGTCAGCCATTAGGCAAACAGGTAACCGCATCCAAGACATCGCGTCAAGAAAAACAAACAAAATCTTACGATGCTGTGGTATACATCTTTCAATCCATAAAAATCACATTATATCCTTTATGTATGGTATTTATTTTTAAAAAAAAAATTAATAATAATAATAATAATAATAATAATAATAATAATAATAATAATAATAATAATAATAATAATAATAATAATAATAATAATAATAATACATTACGCATTTCCTTAGTTTACTTAGATTAAGAATTATTCTATAATCTCCAGTCTTTTTCCTGGTGCAATGTTGTGCTAGCTAAACCAGTCCATTTTCTAGTACCTCTTACCAGTAATTCCCTGTGTGCCTGATCTTGTTACTGAGGTGAGCCGTTATTTGTCTAGGGTATAAGTCAGAATCAATTTCATATATTTATTAAGTATCCAAGTATCATTTGTGATCTGACTCCGCTGTACCCTGCCAAGATCTCTCTCTCTCTCATTTTGGAAAACATATTTATTGGTATCAGAATCATAAAAAAGATTCTTTAATTTCGACTGAAGCTTACCTGACGTGTGAATATGAATGTGCCATTATTTCCTACTGGGAGCAGGAGAGCCAATAAAAAAACTATTACTCCGACGATCACTCGCTTCCAGAGTTTGCCCGCATGTTTTATAGCCGCTGTGTGAGAAGCGGAGTTGCTCCGTATATATACAGGGTGCGGCAAAATGATCTGACACATTTGTATTTTTAATAAAAGCCAAATGGAGTAAAGAACGAAAAATTTGTTTTTATTTTCGAAATGTACATAGAATGCCATTTTTTCCATTTGGTTTTAAAAATTAAATCACTCAAGTGGGTACCGTTATTGTCCACACACTGTCGAAGGCGTTCACGAAAGTTGTCCATAACCCGGCGGGTCATTTCATGTGGAATGGCAGCAGTTTCTTGGCGAATGACATCTTTTAATCGCTCAATAGATCGAGGGCGATGAGTGTATACCTTTGATTTCAGATATCCCCACAGAAGAAAATCGCACAGGTTCAAATCAGGTGATCGGGCGGGCAACCGATGTCACCACGCAATGAAATCAAATGACCGGGGAACATCTCCCTCAAAATTCCCATCGCACGTCGAGAAGTGTGGGCTGTTGCCCCATCCTGTTGAAACCAAACATTGTCCTTATCGTCAAGTTCATTCAATTTGGGTTTCAGAAAAGTGTCTAGCATCACACAATATCGACCAGAGTTCACAGTCACTGTAACATTGTCTTCTTCGAAGAAGTAAGGACCCCAAATGCCAAATTCTGCTACCGCACACCATACGGTTACCCGAGGACAATGCAAAGGGCGTTGGTGCAACTCACGAGGGTTGTTCTCGGCCCAGTATCGTAAGTTTTGCTTATTCACGCTGCCACACAGGTGAAAATGCGCCTCGTCACTGAACAACACAACAGCTGCACGGGGGACATGTTGTTGAATTTCCAAACACGATGCTCTGCGAGTTTTAAAGTCTCTTTCGCTGAGTTGTTGTGCCAACATCATTTTGTATGGATGCATTTGCAGTTCCATGTGAAGAATTCTTCGCAAACTTCTATCGGAAAGGCTAAGAGCAGCGGCGTGTTTCCGTGCCGAACGTCGTGGAGACTGAACCTCTTACCGCTGGCAGTCTGAGGTCGGCCGGCTGATTTTCGTTTCAATGCTGATCCAGTAACTCAAGTTGGTAACCCATAACAAAATCGCGTTTCGAGTAGGTACAGGATCATGTCTACCAAGCCTGAAGTGTACACGGAATGCTCTTTGTGTTGCTTCGTTGTTTTTGATAAAGGTTTCCACGATGAAAGCGCGATGTTCGCCCGTCCAATTCATGTCGGCAACTGAAAATCAAATGGCATCCTATGTACATTTCGAAAATAAAAACACATTTTTCGTTCTTTACTCTCTTTGGCTTTTATTAAAAATACAAATGTGTCAGATCATTTTGCCGCACCCTGTATATATATGCAGGCATGTTGAAGACAAAATTAAATTCTATCTTTACCATCACTAAACAGAACTGACTTGACTGGCTTTTTCGTGGAGAATAACTTCTGGAAATGAGGTTCGACTCTGCAGCCAATAAAAGCTCGCGCCGTTTGAAGCAAACATTTAAATTAGTTGCACCCAACAACCGAAGCAGCGACTAAGTAGCTTCCTATGCTGTGCGGCTGTTTGTAGTAGAAACAGCAGCAGCCTTAATACAAGCATCTGCGATTTCTGTATCATCTAGCCGTAGTAGTGATTTTGTGTTTAGACTTAGTTTCTCGTGACTTGGTGATGTCCTTATTTACTCTAACAATTTGCAGATTTTTGGGAGCTAGCTTGGCATCTATAGCAAGGCTGTGAGAGGTTGAATCTTTAAAATCTTAAATTGAGACAGAGAAAGAGTAGACGAAATAAGACTTGGTCAGTAATCTATGGTACCAGAGCTAGTTTCCTAGACTGAAAATATGTTTATAAGCCGGCTTACCCCTTTTGAGAGTATAGCCACTACCAAAGCAAAAATGTAGGTAATGTTTGTCAGATGCGATGACCTACCAGAAACCTTGCAGGTACTACCTCACTAGTAAGATCTATATCCACTGGTAGGGATGAAATTACAGTGTCCAAATGATGCTAATCTTTTCAGCCATAGAAAGTGTCGTAGTTTTGTAAAGATCACCAAATAAGAAAAATGTGGCGTGGAATTCAGAAAAATACTAGTGGGTTGTTGGACTGCGGTTCCTCAGATCTTAGAAATTTATTCGATGTTAAGTAGATGAAAAAATTAAAGAAACCCGATATAAAATTATATGTCGAGTACCAAACTGCGACTGGCTGGAATCACATCTCAAGTACCATAGCAACGAGACCTCAGCGGTAGAGTAATATTTTTCCAGCGGAAATGCCTGAGAAGTTTTGGTTATTTTGCGTACCAGCTTTTCCGGAAGTGCTTCAAGTAAGTATTAGCTATAAAGGATTGCGATAAATCTTTCTTATAAAGTTTCATTTATATGGGATTCACAACTATTCTAATTACGCGACGTTCTTGTTATTAGACAGCCTGACACTCAGAAGTTTAGATTTACCGATTAGGCTAAAATATATTCTATGAGATCTATAGCGTGTCTGCTAAAGGTTTTTGGCCAAAATTAGAATTCTCCAGCTAATGAGGGGAACAACTTTGTGAAATATAAATAACTGTTAATGTTATTTCCCAAGATGAAACAGCAATAAATAATTATTCATTCATTCCCGCTCTAGTAACACAATCGGTAAAGTGCATAACTAACGCCGAGGATTCATCATAAGGGTGGCGCGGTAGAATGACTCACTCAGTTTCTGTTCGCTCCTTTTACCCAACCGGCCGCGTGAGTTTACTCTGATTTCCTCCCACATCTAAAAAAAATATATTAATAGGTCCCTGTTAGGTCGGCCGAAGACGGAAAGCAACGGGCACTTCTGTGCTAGCCATGGTCTCCGTCCGGCTGCTGCTAGACTGTAACAGAGATAATAAAAACAAGTCCTTTTGTTTGAGAAATTCCGACTGCTGTGTACAAGGACCGTACCTAACTCAGCGTCGCGAGGAAGACTATTCAATCTGCCTGGCACGCCACAAAATCGGTCTTGAAAACGATGAAAGAAAGCGATGATCTTGTGCAGTGACGGTAGCTGACAAACGTCATGGGCTACCTAACTTATGAGTAACTCCAATATATCCCCTAATAGTTAACTATTTTTGTTGTTGTTTGTTTGTTTGTTTTCGCAGATTACTCCGGAAAGTTTATTCCGGACCAGAGTTTCTCAGACCGTAAAATCGGTTCACGAGTCTGGGAAAAAAAAATCTAAACTAAGCCGAGGGCGGCTGAAATTAAGAATAAGGATGGAATCATCCACTGAACGCCTAGGCGGAGTCAACATTCTCTCGCCGGAGTATAGATAACTTTCTATGCCCATCAAAGCAGCTTTTTTGACATTTGCTATAAACACTATTTTCTAAACTAAAACAGTAAAAATAATGCTTAATACGCTCCTTTCAAGTAAAACTACTGTTAATTTTTTTCTTCTTTTAATGCGGTCACAAATTTTGCTATTTTTCGCCCTAAGAAAACTGACAGATCCTATTGTTTCAAACGGCCCAGTGGCAGGCAGCCGGAGTGCCAAGACTCCGGGCGCGGGTTCGATTCCCGGCGGTCGTACCTGCCTCGCATCATCTATTCACGTCCTTTTCCCACCGGCCGGATCCCCCCCAACCCACGTTTAAAGTGGAAGAGTTACTAGTATATGTTTCCCTGCTGAAGTCGGAAGTGCCTCGTGGCGCAAGATCGGCGACGTTCTCTAGCGGAAAGCCGCGCCATTGTGTCGCCTCGCCAGAGTTATCTCCGTTGTTGAGGCTGGTGTACGAACCAACACAGGTAAAAAAAGGTAAATAATTTATCTCTAGACCTTTTATGTGATGTGGTGCCAGCGGGGCGCATAATAATAGTTACATCCTCAGGCTTGTATATTAAGCACCAAAGATTCTCTGCTTTAGAAACACCAGTCTTTAAAAGGTTCGACAAAATTATATTTCTTTCGACCAACAAAAGTTAAATCGGTCACTAAGGAATCCCCCCCTAACGATAGATCGATGGATCGATCTCCCCCCCATCACACGTACAATCATTTTCACTAACGCTCACGGCAACAACAACAACAACAACAACAGATTACCTTCCAGGAAGGACTCCAATAATTTACATAAATTAAACGAATTACTTATTTCGACATAGCAGCTTTAGGGGGGGGTTATATAGGTATCACAGGATGAGGCCGATGTGGTTTCCAAGGGCTTCAAAAAGGTAGACTCCGGTGATATTTTCGACGCAAGGAAGCGTTGTAATTTTGCTTCGTCAATAGCAAGAGCCAACATGTCAACGGTGTCGCGATCTCGTGTTCTCTCATTCACGATGGTTCGGTAAGCCCCGAGAGGTTGTTACCGGTGTTGATCGATGAAGGTTCTACGTCATAGTTCGCTACTCTCTGGCTCTCCTCATACCTACAAACCTTCGGATGATAATTTAATTTTATGTATTACCTATATGTTGATATTTAGATGTCGTGAACCCATGAGCACTGCATCTTCGCCAGGCACACGACAAATTAATTTTTGATTTCTCGACTACAAATAATAAACAATTAGTCACCACTAACGATCCTGTTCCCATCCTCTGCTGTGCATACTTATTTCTGAGTCCCGAGTCTGATATCAATCACTTTTCTGCACAACTTCCAGAAACTATACCAACTTCACGTCTTCTTACAATAACTTAGTTCAACATCTTTCTACTTGCTATCTGTGACTGTTATCACAGAAGCTCTGGGGTCGCTCTACATACAATACGTGGCCTAGTGCTTCGATTTACTCTTGCAGAAATCGATCTCGCGAAACCCCTGTATTTACTTATTTCCCCGAGATGGGAGTCCCCGTCCAGGCTGCAGTTCCATTTTCTTCTCGTGGCTGGTTTTTTTCCCGCGATGAGAATAATCTCGTTTGTAAAACACTGTTCTCCCTATCAATGGCTGTCGTTCACTTCAGAAGCTAAAGTATGGCGGGAGGGAGGGGTCACTATTTGTGTGGTGTTCTCCACACTGGCACACCTGACTGGTTTTTAAGATTTATTTTCAGATGTTAGCAGGCTTTGTTGTATTTCACATATTTACCTGTTGATAAAGTAATCAATGGCGAGGAAATTATGCGCAACTTTTGCGGTGATATTGCAACAGAATGTTGTTGAAGGAGCGCATCATCATCATCATCATCATCATCATCATCATAATAATAATAATAATAAACTTCCAGATCATAAAATTAAGAAGTAAAGACAAACCAGGACGATCGTGAACGTAGGTGGGAACAGGAACGCCAACCTAGCATACCTTAGTCACTCGCTCCAGCTCAACGCTACACCGTCAGAAGACGGGAGGACCACCATTCAGGCTGCCAGAGATGCATCACAATGCATAATGGACCGAGGCACGAAATAACCACATATATGCAAATGCTGTACGGTGGTAGTAAAAAAATGGAACGATAGCAGTGGAATGGAGGAACCCTGTTTATTCAAGAGCTGTTTTCGATATTTAATGCACAGAGGCGGTTCAATGATTGGTCATTTGGAGTGTAGGACCCGGTCAGTCGGGGAGCAGGCAGATCATCAGCCGGCTGGACTCCACCCCCCCCGAAAAACAACTGCAGCCTACAAACGCACCCAGTTGTGGCAGGTGTATTAGCCGTCCTCCTCTGTGCCCGAGATGATGGTGGTGAGAGAGAGAGAGAGATTAAACATGGCCGCCCTCCGAGAAGGAAAGCGGTTCCGGACAGTAGGGGAAGGGAACCCGAAATGCCCGCCGAGAGCGAGAGACGCCGCGGTTCCCCCCACAACCTCTGCTCAGACGCCTGAGTGGAGTTCAGAGCCGGACCCGAGATTCTACTCCAGTTTTCTCGCACTATTTCCGCTTTAAACCGATTCCCGCCCCCATCGAACCCCGGCCCTACGCGCGAAAGGTCTTCGTTAGCGCCCGCCCCTTTAATCCGGGCAACCAAATGGCGCTCGCTGGTATGGCTGAGTGTATCAGGCAGCACACCACCCCCCCCCCCCCTACCTCACCAGACTGAAATTGCTCGCCTCTGCCATAATGGCCCGAAGAGTTATCTTCCCCTGACTCGCACCCCATCTCTCCGGGACTGATATCAGCGGGGGCAAAGTTAAAGCGCGAGAGCGAGTTGTCGAAGTCCTTCTCGAGCTACACTGACTTCCAAAAGTTAAGCAACAGACAAAAAATGCTCCGTGACGCCTGCAGTCCGGCTACAGTCAGTCAGCTCCCCACCCCTCGAAACGACCCCTGCTTGGCGCCACCGTGCGGGAGGAGGAAGAAGGCATCCGCCCCGACTCCCACCCGGAAACCGCCGACTTCCCGTTAGGTTAACTTAAGGCAGCCGCTGATAGCCCCGTAATTCCCAGCGCGACAGCTGACATGTCACACCTGTCAGGCCGGCCGACGAGTGGTATGTACCCAGCGACAGTTTATACTTCTATTGGCACGGTAAATATGTAACTTAGCAGCCACAGAAGCTCAGCTGGTGGCAACGAACGGTGGATTAATCGCGTTGGCTGACAAAAGAGATGATCTATTGGTCAGAGTGCTGTTTGGTGTCATTCTTACAGTCGGATAAACTCTATATGAAGTGCAAGGGAATAATTCCTCGCGCATAACAGTATTTGAATACAATATACTAAAATGATATTAATTACAATCTGAATTTTGTTTTCTTTCCCAAAATCTTTTTCTTCATTGATTTATTGTTAATTACCTTCGTATAAATACTTGCTGACAGCACAGCTGATTGGAATTATTGACAATAATCCACTTTGGGTTGTATTTGCTCCCCACCTCCCTTCAAATGTATATTATTCAGCACAGGTTGGGCCATAGGGGCTGGGACACATGGTATCTCAATATAAGACTTTGGAATCACAAATCCATCGTGTGTTTTGCATTAGGGGTGGGTTGACTAAATATGCAGCCATCTCAACACAATATTAACTTGAACTTCTATGCTAGGGTGTAGGTATGGGGCAAGATTAAGGTATAAATAAGTCCAGAAAGGGGCGCATGCTAAAAAATCACTTACATTCATTATAGATGTCATAAATTTTATGTTCAAATTATTAAAATAATAAAAAATACAATACTATGCATGTCTGAAAATAAATTGTCAATCGTATTAAATTACTCGTTGTAGCATTTTTGGATTTGAACTTTTGGGGCCTCAAAAAAAAATGTTTAGCTTCGGGGGTCTGAATGCTTTAATCTATCCCTGTGCAGGTATAAGTAAGGTTAGAAACTGACAAGCTGTATGAAGGTTTAAAACATACTTCTAGAACTAATAGCATCAATTTTTGCACATTTGTTGTATACTACTATTAAAACTATTGAACTTTTTGAGTGAACAGAATAAATGACTTCTCGAATATAACACAGATTGTGTGTGCATGATCTTATCAGAGCTGGTAACTCCAGACAAAATTATTTGAACCCAAAAGCACCTATAACACCTTAGTACTGATGATAATAGTAAAATATGGGCATAAACATTATGATAGACTCAATACTTCATTACTTTATTGAACAATCAGATTTTGATATGATTGCCTCAAGATTCATCAACTAATGAAAATTTGGCTACTACTACTATAAAAGCATTTTTCCTTTGTTTTGTCAGGCATAACTTTGTGAAAGGGAAAGGAGAGAGAAATGTGATTGTGTTGAAAATAAGAATACATGACTAAAGAGAAAATAATTTTAAGTTAATAGAACTATTGTATGATAGGTCAGATTAGTTCAAATTTCTTTGTAATTTAACCTCTGTAACTCTCCAACTTAAGGTTTTAGTGAAACTGGTTTAAAACACATTTCAAGTCAGCCTATAAAAGCCACCAAGGGAAGATAATCCATTAGCTTCATATATTTCCCTAATTCACAAGAGTAAACTTTCCTTAAAATTTTTAGTATTTTTAATTTAGAAGTCTTTGCTACTTATTTGCATATCAGAATTATTACCTTGCTGAAAGCATTAAAATTACTGTTATTAAAAATTATTTATTTGACACAGGTTTTGGTTTAAGCACACTCAAGAGTTGTAGCTGCTGTTTAAACTTTTGGGGGGAAAAGATTAAATAAAATTGTCAATCTCACAAATATTTAACAGATTAATAAACATTATTTGTTTGAAAGGAAAGCAGACATGTAGAAGATCTGTTTATTTCTTAGTGAGAATGGACAAAATCAAAGAATTTCTGCACAGTTTATGTTAAAAAATTAACTAAGTTGAAACCTATTAGAATGTGGAATACAGAATAAATTGTAGACTGTATGTGGGATTCTTAAAGACAAGAGCAAAATATCAGACGGTGATGCCTTTTATTCCAAAGGGACCATGAATACTGGCAATTGTTCAAGAAGAGAAGAAAATAAGATCCTGTAAGTCAACACAAAAAACAAGCTGTACCAAGTGAGGAATTCAACCTCTTAGAAAGATGTTTAATGTTATTTAGTTAAGCACAATGATTAGAGCATTCTTATATTAATGAAATTACAGTAATTTTAAAGAGTGTAGTCTAGTACGCAGTAAGTATTGCATGGCGTCACCTTTGCATTTTATGATCACCATTGTTTCCATGACGGCATTCAAACTAGCCATTGAATTTGAGCACTGTACTGCTTTGCCTAATTCCTCCTCCAGTCTGGGGGAAAGAAAAGATGGGAATCAGTTTTGAGCGCCAAAAATTCTCCTGAGTGCAACCATTTTACTAAAGTAAGGTTTTTCACATTTAAGTTATTTATTGTTAATTCTCAAAACAACTATCATTTCCCTGTGATTCTATTTTCAAAATTTAGTTGTAGCTGAGTGGATTTCTGGTCAGCATCTCTTGTTAAGCAATAGATAGATAACAATCAATGTTTTTCTAGTGATATAACAAAGATTTTTTTCCTTTGATTCTGCTGGATCTTACAATGAAAGGATCAACAAAAAAGTGGAATATTAATCTACTGAATCATGAGGTTTTAGTTTTATTATGGATTTAAAGAGAAGATATTGCACTCTAAATAATGGAGTACATGATATATGATATTTTATTTAAATTAATCTGTCTGTGAATACATTACCTGGTCAGTTTTTACATTTCAATGATTTTATTGTTTTTGTTTCAAAAAGAATGGAAGCTGTATAAGTCAACTGATGTCCTGTGAGACCTCTTTTGTTTTATAGATAAACTGCTGGATGCGTATGTTGCCGATAGTGTAATCAGAAATCTTAATGCTCTGTTTATTTTCTCTTAAACTTAATGATAGAATGACATTGTAAGGGGTGTTTCAAAAAGATGTGGTTTCTTGGGGATTTTAGTGGAAAATGATTAAGTGGAGAGTCTTAACTATGTAAGCTGATTTTCTTGTTTCAACATCAATTATGTTGTTCTTGAATGGATGAGGCTGCTGAAGCAAATGACAAGAAGATTGGTGTATATTAAAATGATTTCACGGTTGCTTCAATTATAATTAAAACATTTTAAAAAAATCTTTTAAAAAACAATTTAGTTAAAACATTTCTTATGTTTTCATGTTAAAAGTATCTTTAAACATTTCAATAATTTTTTCTTGATATTATTTGATACCAGATCTGATCTTGTTTTGTTGAGTTGGCATTTTCTCCCCAAGTCAGATAGGATTGATTTTCAAAGTTACTTAAACTTTAATCCAGTTAGGCTTGGTGCCAAAAAAGAGAGAAACAACAAAAATTCTAACATTTTCATTGACTAAGCTGCAATACCCTTCTCTTATCACAAAGAAGTTGGCATCTATAATTTGATGAACTTCTTTAGCTGAAATGTATGCACTTAATAACAGAACTATCTATTACTATATATCAGGTGACCATAAAGTTACTTCCAGCAGTTGGTTGGTTATAACTTCCAAACTGTGCCCTACATTAATGGAAGTAAGTGTGCCATGCACAGTTGCAAATTTCTCCATAATTGTGGTGTCACTTTTTGGGGTGTTTTTCTGTGTAATAAATAAGCAGTTCTTTGTCTGTAGAATTTTTCTCTAAGATTGCATAGTACATGTGAAGTTTTTCTGTAGCAGTCGATGTTATGCAAAGGCAGCTTTATGTTCCTTTCATCATGCCACAGGTGTTTGTTGAGGTTCATGTAGCCTAGGGTCATGTGTGATCTCATGAATTTGAGGAGGTAGAATCTGTGGCTGATGAACCATGATCAGATGCCCACCTACACCTGTAGAAGTTGTTGCAGAAATTCAATAAATGTCATGAGAAATCAGACGACAGTATTCATGGGTGATGCAGGTGTAAGATAAAACAAAACACTAATGCTGTTTTCATACAAGATGTGGAGACTGCAGGAACTGCTTTCTGCTTACTCAGAGAAGCAGTTTAACTCCATCTTAGAATTCCTCTTCAGGTGAGTGACAAATGGCTTGACAACATTTTGTGGACTGATGAAGACCCCTTTCACCTCCAAGGCCAAACGAACATTCACAATTGTATTACCTGGGGTAAGACCTGCTTTTGGTGAATGAATCATCAGTAGGGCATTTCAGCATGTTTGGTTATGGAGCTATCTGAAAATACCATGCCACGTCTGCTCATCTTGAAATCAGTATTCATTGACACATTTTTGCCATCTTCACTCGTCACTTGTGTGCTGCTATGTACTGCATTACAACATCTGGAACTCATTATTGAGAATGGTGGTGGAGATCATGAACACCTACTGTAATGAATTTAACCAGTTTTGCAAAATGTTAATAACATTCTGTTTTAATAAAGTGATGTTGGCTCCAGTGGGAAATCTGAAATCTCTGGCAAAGATTTTCGGTGCATGTGCAGTGCAGATTTGAAGAGAGAAAATGGTTGATTAAACCTGAGCCCACTATTTGTCTGTTACTAGGCATACACCGATTAAGTTAGGTCATAGCCAGGTCACTTTTGTCCGCCACTTCCTCACAGGACTAGTGTTTTCAGTCCATGACCCAGCATTCTTATATCATCCTAAAAGCAGCACCATCAGGCAGGTTGTTAGGTTTCTTATCTATGAAGGAAGCCTCTTCCAAGCAGAATGCCATGTAGATTATTTCTGTGAGCAAAAGAGCATGCCAAGTGAAATCAGGGAAGTGGAACAAAATGATCTTCTGGCTCAGACAAGCTACAGTTCAACATTCACAGGTTTGATGAAAACAAAGCAGAGAAAAAACTAGCCTGGACTGTTATAATGGAGCATCCTCAAGATAAAATGGCGTGGACATGCATTTCCAGATGGGGGGGAGAGGGTGTTCAAAAGCTGAAATCAACCACAAGGGATAATTTAAGAAATGGCTCAGATTTAATTTTCCAGGATGACACTACCTCTGGCTCAGGGCAAAAGTGAGCCTAATTATAAGAATTTTAATATTCTGAATGTTCTGATGTTAAGGAGCATTATCTTTGCCATTTATTTTTTAAAGGATCCTATGGTTACTTAGAATCTGATGTAACCTGAGAACATCTCTGATCTTAATCCAATAAAACTGATCTCTGGAAGATGCTGGTTTTTATTTGGACCATGAACTAATCATACATCCAGGAACTCAACTCATCCATGCTGCAAAGATGTGAAGCTGTCATCATTACAATGTAAAAATTCTTTTTTTAACATTATGAAGCAAAAAGTTGCATTAATTATCATGGTATAATTATACTTTAAACAAGAAAAGAATCAAAATTATTTTTGGTAATATAATAATTTTGGCCACCACTGTAGTATAGTTGATTTGATCATTTATACAATCATAAACATTTGGACTAAGTTTATAATCTTATTAAAATTATTAAGTAAAATTACTACACTGCTGTTCCTTTTGGAAGTCTTAAAAATATAAGTGGTTTCTGATTTTGAGTAAAAAAACTTTATAATAAAATTTTTTTGTTTATGCAAAAAGAAAATTGTCATAGATGGGATAGTGCCTGTGAGAGATATACTCTGTACTACACCTGGGCCATATTTCTCACAACTTCAGAGTATGTTCTTTGATAAAGACAGAAAAGCATGTGTGAAGAAAGAAGTATATGTATCTTTTTCTCTGCCAAATTAACTTGTTACCAAATCAAGTTTTAGTTCTTTAGTATTATTTAAAATGTTTATCATTTTCTGATTCAGTTTAGCTTGGCAAACAATTTTTTTAGTTTTCATTAATAATAATATGATAACATTTTTAGACTTATTAATGCATTTCATTGCTTAGCTGAGAAGCATAGCTTTTCCACTTACCTTTGCAATATTCTTTCCAGTTTCAACATCCTTAGTGAAGTTTAAGTTTGTCCTTTTATGCATTTTACCTCTAGGAAATCATTGGTATTCTTCTCTGTTTATTGATATACTTAATTCTTTTTCTTTTCTCTCCAAATTGTATCTTGACTGAAGGAAAGGTATTTGGCAAAATAATTCTAGGAGAAAACTAAAACACAAATTTGGTTCAATTTTAATACAGTTATTGTAATTCATTAAGTGGAGTTATTATGAAGATCCACCCATGGAAATTTTGTCACTTAGATTTGTATCACAATTTTTCAACAGTCAGCTTTTAGCCAAGTTATTCTGATGCTGAGCAGAATGCCAGCTGTTGTAGCACTGCATTTTGAGAACATTTTCTTAATTATGTTGACTGTTAAAAAAAAATATTTCAAATTCCATAAACCTCAGCTTTGAGAATTAGATCATGTGTTACCAGAGGTCATAAGGTCGAGTTAAATAAACATCTTAAATCAGTGTTAGAAAATATTTCTTTTTGTATGTGCTTGCACAAATGTATGGGGTATTGCCTGGAATGTTCTTTACACTTGTACTATAGGTAATGAGACAGTTCACATTGGGCCTGATGTGAAGGTGTGGACTCATATTAAATTTAACAACACTGCACTGTTTTTTTTTAACTAATATCTAATATAAACTGTGCTAATTTATGATTGTAAAGGCAGGTAATATTGGTCATATATTGGTTGGAGTAGTGTCTTTTTGTGGTATAAAATTAAGTAAAAATCATCTTTGTATCTGTTAATACATTAATTTTTTTTAGATCATCATTGGTGTGCACAGCCTTCGAAGTGTGGGGAATTCTATGGAGAAAACTCTACTGATTCTCTCACCTCTCAGAAAACAAACTGGAAATACCACAACAGCACTGAGAATTTGGTCAGTATTGGAAATTTATCTCAGCTCTTTACATTCACAAATTATTGAAACTATCAGAAACTGGAAGACAAGTTGACTGTTCAGTATATTTCCCAACAAATCTCTCTGTTTTAGTTTTTTCCAAACTAGCAAGCATGAGGAAGAGAACTGATGTTTTCTTCAGTGGCAGTGCATGCTTTATATTTATTTCTGTTGTTTCCTAAAAAAGACATGTAGGTACGTATATTTAGCCAATTATTTATTCCTTAATAAATTGTAAAAAAAAACACAAGCAAGGATAACTACAAGCAGCTTGCAGCCAGCCAGACTTAGACAATTTTCTGTGCTGTTTCAGCCTATTAGAGATGGTGCATGAGCTTGGATAATACTGGTAGTCAAACCCGAGTTTAGATAAACCTGGTTCTACATTTGTGCATAGAATGCTTTCCTCTTTCATTTAACCTGAATCTAAAGAAACAAATTTTGCATCATTAAAGACGGTGATCAATCGGCTAACTGCATACTTTTAACAAGTCTTTGATGAAAAGTGATCAGAGTACTTGAAATTAAATTTCACAGCAGTTCTTTCATGAGTTTTGGTAAACATTCATGGTTTTTCTTTGTTCTTTTAGTGATCATGTGCGATCTTTTGGTTATCCGTGCATCTTGAAAGGTGTAGAAGAATTTCACAGCGCTGAAAGTTTTCAGAAATTTATCAAAGATGAAAAAGTCAGAGCCATTGTGGGATTACACAGTTATTATTCTGGAATCCTGTTGCAGGGTAAACTGCTTTAAAAGTATACTGAATTTCTTATAATATTCTAAACAGATAGTTCATGACCACTCTGAAAATGTAAATATTGATGATGAAACTAACTAATTAATTAATTAAAAGAAATGGATTTAAACAATATCCAGTGAAAAAACTTGTTTAAAAAATCATTGGTTTTTAATCACTTTAATGGGAAGAGGGTGTTTCTATATTCAACTTGTTAAAAGTATATTAATGTAACTTTAAAACAATTTCATTTTTTAATAAATTTAACCCTTTGTATACCATCTACCTTTAAATCTATTACTTAGCAGCACAGGTTGAGTCAAGGGACTAATGCAGTGGCTTCCTCTTAACATAACCCTTTGTAATGGTAAATCTCCATCACTATAGACCCACTTGTTTTGCATTACAACTAAATGTACATCCAGTTCAATACAATTACAAACTCAAGCTTCCAGACAGGTAGTATATATAAGGTAAAAACTGATGTGGCATTTGGAGGGTTAAAGAATATTTATGCATTTGCTTTACACACATGCTTTTAAATATATAGCTGTAAACAGCAGTTATCAGAGTTTTTAATTGCGGTACGCATATGTTTGTATACACACAAATTTGAAACACATTTGCTTATTTTTTTACAGCATATCAGATTAGATACCTGGGCAAGACTCAAGTAAAATATTACAGCATATTGAATAAATTTAAAAACTTAAATATATAATAAAGGCTATCCTGTTCAATTAATCTTTTTTTACTCACTTTATTTGACAAAAATTTAGTGGTATTGGATTTTAATGCGCACATTTTATCAAAATGATTAAGAGTGAAAGATGATGATAATTTATGTTTAAAATCTAACATAAAATAATGTGGAAAATGTGTACTAACAGTGCCATACTTGCATGCAACATAAAATTTGGTTTATCTATTGGTATAAATATATGGTTATGTTGCAGCCAATATCTTTTGTGTAATGAAGCCTATAACAGTAGTTTTCAAATGCAGATACTTTTAACATCTTGTAGTAGGTGAGTTGTAAAATGCTACATCCAGACTGATTATATTATTGACAGATTTTGCTGAAATCATCTAGATTTTCACGATCAGTAGAATGGCCCCCGCAGAACAGGGTAGCTACTGCTTCCCAGATCCAACAACAATTATGGGCAAGTTCCTTGAGGTACTTGTATGCCCTGATAAACCATCAGATATTGACTTTATTATGTTGGATTATGGCCCAGACACCTATCTATTAGGCTCCCATTGACAAATTGTCATTAGCAAGCTTAATTAGCAAGATGCTGTCATTGTTGGATCCATTGACAGCATATGTAGTTTTCTGAAGAAAGTTTAATGTAGACTTCTGACAGGAAAATTATGTGGTATTGTCAGGGAAGTGCTTTGCTGCTGCCAATTTTGTTTAGTTTGATTGTTATGATGGTAGTAATTGCAATGATGTGGGGAGGAATAATGAGAAGAAAAAGACTGTAGGTCATACTAAGAAGTCAAATGAGGTTTAGAGACTAATAATGCTGCTTATCAACAACTGACATCAAGATAACAATACCAGGCCACATATTGTTAGGACTATGGCTAACCATGTTGTTAAATCAATAAACCATTGAACATCTCTTTGGTAGAATTGTAAGGCTAAGAATCCACCTTTACAGCACCTATCTATGCTTGGGTGATCAGACATTTCATTTAGAGCAGGTGTAGATGATGTGCCAGGCAACCATTTCAAATAGTGACTAAGTAAGGTGCCTGTACAAATTGTGACACTCCATCATTATCATGTAATGAAATCCATGGGCTGATTTGGATAAAGAATAGATTATTTTCTGTAGTTTCTGATTACTTTGTTTCTTCACAGACGTATATAATGTCAAATCTAATGTCTCTAAATTTTTGTGCTAAATAAAAAAGCACACAAAATTACGAGGCGCCATAAGCTGCTTTATCAGCAGCTTACTGTTAATGGAAATACTAGTGCATTATCCCAACAAAATAAATCGTTAAATATCTGATGAACCAAGTATTAGAAATTGTGACATTGCCATCGGTTCAAGTTTTTTGCACAATTATGGACCCGGCACATTATTTCTATGAATGTTCAGTTTAGTTCATTCTGAAAGCATGATGTTATCATGTTCATCTGATATAATTTCTGACTGCTAATTCGAATGATTGTTAGCTCGTACTGCTGTTTGAAAATTTAGGCTAAAGTCTTTCTTGATAGGTAGCCAGTTAACTTCTAGCCACAATTTCTCTGCCTCAGTCAGCATCCTAACCTGTACCATCAAAAGAAAGCTAAGAGAGTTTGGATTGAGTGGCTAATTAGCAGCTAGAAAATCCTTGATTAGACATGATAACAGAAGGGGGAAAAAAAAGCATCAACAATAATTTTATTTTTAATTTAAGACCCCAAGGTTTTACATAATATATGCTTAAGGTATCTATCTGAAAATTTAAGGTTATAATTGACTAATATTTATTTTTCTATCCATTTTTAGGTTGCCAGGTTCCATTTATAATGATCTTGACAGGAACAGACATCAACAAGTTTTACAAAGATACTGACAAAAATCAGGTGATGACAAACACTGTATCAAGAGCCAAGTAAGTCTTGTGGTCACTATGGAAACAGTTTTGTATCCAGATTGTTTAAATTGTAATCACCTGCAGATGTTACATTGGTAAATATTTAAACTGACAAGCAAATGTACTTGCTGCTGTATCTTCTGGAAGATCATTAACCTTTGGTAATTGCACATGTTTGGTTTATGAGCTATTTACATTTTCTCATGCTAACTGATTGCTGTCTGTTGTAGGTTTGTCGTGACCTTCAGTTCAACATTACTGAAAAAAGCTAGAGAATTATGGGTAAGAATTTTTTTTCCAAAGTATCTGTGGTGTATATCCAAGACCCTTCATTTTCAATTTAAAATCAATTTTTACCAAAAAATTCCCAGGTTTTACAAATCTTGTGATTTGGATTTTACCAGTTTTCACCAGAATTTAGCATCACTCAAGTACAATAAAAAATTTTTTTTATTATTAGGAAAATATAATACATTGCATCAGATATGTGTGTTGTGTTAATAAAACAATAGTCTCTGTATATATACGAAGGTGCCTGTTGAAGTAAGGTGATGTGGAGGCAAATAAACAATCCACATAACAACATGTACAGTAATGCACCATACGTGTGTGCATGCACCTGTACATTATGTTGCATCATCTCATCCATGATGTGCTCTTCTCTTACTAGAAGTTGATAGTTTTATAGTACTAACTTTCCCTGCTAAAATAGAATAAAAGCAAAACACTATATTGGAGTACATTACCAAGTATAAGGATGATCTTGAACATCATAAAACAAAAACAGGAGAATGTGAGGTTTAGTTTTTGTGATACAAATGGTGCAGCATCAAAGTTGATGCTTGTGTTGACCAGTTTAAAGACAATTTGGAGAGCAAGCAACACTCAAAACTAAAACAAGAAAGCGAAACTAAAGATCAACATGCATTGGAATCAGCATTCATGTTGGCACAGCAGAAACATCAAGCTCAACACGATGTAGTAAGTAAATCTGTCCGTGTTCTTTGCTTTTCAGGGCAGTGACTTGGCCTTGTTGATGGTCCTGTAGGGGAGTTTTACGAAGTTTCTGTCCAGGTGCAAAATCTTTGTCAAACTCAATCAATCTTAACACACAACATTTGGAGGAGAATAGAATGATTTTGTCCTGACCAAATAAATTAAAGAGGGACTGACTTGAAATGTGGTTAGTTCTTTCATTTTTGAGGAATTTCCAGATGTTCTCAACTGCCCAACCCTGGTGATTTTGTTTTCATTTTTTCATTTTGTTGTGGAGAAACCTGTGCTTATTGTAACATCAGCAAACAGTCAAATAGTTGCAGATTGTGCAAGTTCACTCACGATGTAAAGCTCAATCAAAAACCTGAATTGATTTGTCTGTCTTGTCCAGCTCATCTGCTGCACACTGCTGTGTCTCACGCAACAGGTGATCCAAAAATGGCTGATTTAAAGAAGTTCATAATTGATGCTGGTGCAGTTTCCAAGCATTCCAGTAAAGTTAAAAAATAAACCTTTTCTTTGATGTTTGTGAAGAGATCGCATTTGACTGCAACATTCCAATTGTCATTGTACCGACAAGATGGTTCAGTCTGTGTTTGGCTGCAGAGTGTGTTCAGAAGGTATGGGGCGTCCTTAATGCAACTCTTAAATTGCAAAGAGTTCAACAGTGGAAAAGCTGAAAAGCAGCTACACAAGAAACGCGGCAGAACCTTCGTACAAAGCTCAAATTTCTCATCAAAACACTTAAACCACTGCATGAAGCAAAAAAAATTGGATTCCTGTTGTTCAGTAAGCATAACACTCTCTAATATAGGAGTGTAACAATGTCTCTGCAGAACTTTTTCACAAAAGCACATTTGAGGAGATTCCAGAAAAAAAAACAGCTAATCTTTTCATGTCCACATTGCCAGTCATTGAACAGGAAACACTCAGAAGTGCTTTCCAATGTTTTCATGAAGAGTTGTCAAAGAAGTAGGAAGCTACTGTCATTTGCAATATGTCCCCCTGAAGCTTTTTGCAACAAATTGTCATTCTAGAAAGTCGTCATTCTGTTTGATCCTCATTGAAAAAGTGTGGCTTCAACTGATGAATTCACAGAATTCGTTTGTATAATTTTTCTCTCTGTGGCTCCCGGTGAAGAAAGTACTAAACTGGAAAGCGAATTCCTGCTGTTCATGGCAATGCCGGCCCCAGACAACCACATCATCACTTCTCTTGAATTCTGGAAAATCCTCTGCTCCAACTCTCCAACTTTGAGTGTTGCTGCTTCTCACTTCTCCAGTGTTCCACTTGCCTCAGCTGATGTGGAGTCTTTTCCCCCAAGAGAACAAGTTTTGAAAAAAGACACTAAAAATGCTGCTGTGGGGCTACGCTACGCAGTACTTCTGGAAATGACACTTAGCCACTCAGTGTCTAAATACGATTACATTAGACACATTATTTTCCTTAAAATGAGAGGTGGTGTACAGCGTTTTAAGGCATTTAAAATTTTACGACAAAATCACCAGATTTTGTTTATCGGAGCATTAGTCATGTCCACAAAAATAAATTCTGCTATGTTTGCACTGATTTTCACCCATTTTTGTTGTTGTAATAAAAAAACTGATAAATTCCCAGGAAAAATAAACGAAAGTAAAAATCAAAAATGGCCAGCCTTTTGTGTGTGTGTGTGTGTGTGTGTGTGAGAGATAGAGAGGGGGGGGAGAGAGTGTGTGTGTGTGTGAGATAGAGGGGGGAGAGAGTGTGTGTGTGAGATAGAGGGGGGAGAGAGAGTGTGTGTGTGTGAGATAGAGGGGGGAGAGAGAGTGTGTGTGTGTGAGATAGAGGGGGGAGAGAGAGTGTGTGTGTGTGAGATAGAGGGGGGAGAGAGAGTGTGTGTGTGTGAGATAGAGGGGGGAGAGAGAGTGTGTGTGTGTGAGATAGAGGGGGGAGAGAGAGTGTGTGTGTGTGAATAGAGAGGGGGGAGAGTGTGTGTGTGAGATAGAGAGGGGGGAGAGAGAGAGTGTGTGTGTGTGTGAGAGATAGAGGGGGGAGAGAGAGAGTGTGTGTGTGTGTGTGTGTCGGTCATTTAGTGTAACGTCTGTTGTGGGTGAGTTTGTTTTAAAAAATTGCAACTCTGGCCACAGAGAACGTTTCCAGATAACTAGAGGAAGGTTAATTGATAATTGTAATTATGCCAAAAAATATTAAAGATACAATTAAAGAGATACTTAAAGTACTTTAATTTTTTTTTAAAAAATGGGTACAGGGTACAAAAATGCTGTTTTTATAAATATTTACCTGTGAATAATGTAATATGGAATATCCCCTTCAAACAATGAAACAAACCAAAATCCCCCTCAGATCTTTGCTTGTTGCATCTCTTGCTAATTATAAAATTTTGAAGTCCACAGATACAAGAGCAGAATCTCGACAATATATTTCACATTATCTTGCTAATGTGAAAAGGTAAAGATTCCAATAATAGAAGCAAACTTCTGTCAAGAAAGAATTATAGCTATAACATTTGCACCTTAGCAAAATTTCACCATCACAAATACTATATTTGTTTTCCAGATTTCTCAGTTTAAATTAATTCTATTAATTATTATCTCTCTCCTGTTGGGAATGACAATATTTATAAATTGCTGTTTCATTTAAGAATTTGGTTAGCAGTATCTTGCATTTTGACCTACATTTAAATTAAAAAAAAAAACTTTGTTTGGATACAAGTAATAGTAGAGTGACAATATTTTTGTTCATTTTTAGTCCTCACTTCCACAAGATGTTTTTCAAGAAATTCCTCAAGGTGAGTTTTAAATCTGCTTTTGTGATTTACTGCAGTAAGACTGACTTAATAAATGTTTGAAATATGACTTCATATTTCTTTTTTAAAAATAAGGGGAAAAAAGGGAGGAAGGAAGGAAATATTTTGAAAATTTTTTTAAATATATAAAATTGAAACTAATAAAGAAAAAAGAGGTCATTGCAAGCATTGTACTAAATAGATGTCTGAAACTGGTGTGAGAATTGTTTCTGCGACTTCTCTCTGTTTGAGATTTCTATATGCAGAATTGTCTACCAACCAGTTTTTGTAAATTATACTAAATAAATATTATAAAAGTTTCCATTTTTAAAACTTAAAAAAAAAAATTCTCTTTCCAGTTAGTATTTATGATAATTTTCAGTTGTTGAGCTATATATAAAAAAATGTTATAATAATTTCTCTTCTAGCTGTTTTGACTTGTCCATCAACATTTTCACTAAGAAAATACCTTTTGAGGAATGTAGACTTACCTCCTGGAGTCGATCTGCAGCATCTCAGCATTTTTCTGCTTGTGGCAGGTATTCGACCAGTAAAGGATCCGCTGTACCTTGTCCCAGCCTTCTCTGGTCAGTGTTTGACTGAAATGTGCATCTAGCATTTTCTTATCTGTTTTCTACAGGATCCTAAGAAAGAAAACAAACCGCTAGTCGGGCTTTCGGTTAATAATCCCTTTGCTGCATTAAGTTGGTGTTAGTCCAACCAACAAAATGCCCATTATTCATCCATGGGTAGTTTTGACCAGGAAAGAAAGAGAATGTTTCCCGTACTCATTATGTTGGAGTGACGGATGGTTTCAGAAATATTAAATTATAAATTACCATAATTCCAGACAACTGAGTAAATCTGAAAGACTTTCAGTAACTGTTCATGGATTGAAAAAATTTCAGTAATATGCATTTACATAAAAAGTATATTAATACCAAGGTTTTGTAGTAATTATTGTCAGTGGTTTATGATTGTACTGCTGCTGGAGAGAGAGAGAGAGAGACTCTCAGCTCAGCCACTGAACTGGTAACTAAAGAAATTCTGTTTGATCATTCATTAAATTAGTCAGTTTTTAGTCTATACAGAAACTTGTTTTTTGCCAATGTTATTTTTTTTTTAATGGCTAATGCAGTCATACTTTAATTGGGCTGCAAATTTTTTTAAGAATTACTTTTCATTTTGAATTATACCAGCAACTAAAAGCCATGAATTTAGTGTGTAAGATGTCTTGCATTTCATAATCAGTATAACATTTTAACAAAATTTCTAGCAATGTTTCAAAACTATAACAAATCTCAGCTTGAAGCTTAGATCTTTGAGGTGAGACCAGAGGATATAACCACAGGGGCCAACTTTGTTAGATTGAAAGTAAATGCAGGTATATGTGTGATTGGGTCATTAGTTTTTAATGTATTATTTTAAAATAGATTTTATTTAATATGTGTATAACAAAAACAACCTTTGTTTTTTTCTCTCCCTTCAGCTGGACCATTAGCAGATATCCAAGCATATTAGCTGTGTTGAATAAAATATTTTATTTGTTCTAGCAAGTATAATTACTTCTGCTTTGATATTTTTCAAATAAATATGAACATTTAAAAAAGATTCAGTTAATTTTTGGAAGTGTGAAATGATTTAATGGTGAAGTAGTCTTGTACGCTTTCCTCTCAGATGACAGATTTCTCACGTTAGTTGATTTTGTTTTAGAATGGCATAAAAGAAATGAGACTGTGATATATGTCATTTTGGGGCCTGTGGTAAGTTTGAAACATTTAAATTTTCCCAATGCTTTTACTGTTATAGTTTTAGATTCTTCAGGATTGCAAAATAAGCTGTATGTTTGCTTCTTTTTTAATTTTAAACAGAGGTTGATAACTTGGTGTTTATGCAGGATTGTCGTGGCAGTGGTTGGGCTCGCTATGGTGTAAAGCAAACAGAAGTCTATGTCTAAAAGCTCATTTTGGTGTAAAATTACATTTATTCAGGAAAAAATTATTGGCTTTGGAAATTGTCGACTATGTGTAGAAAGTTAGGAGATACCATTAATTAATTAATTAATTGTTTGTCCCATCATTGGAATACTTTAATATAGTTTATTAACTAAAACAAATATTGATGATAAGTAAGTTGTTATTATTTTCTAAATTATGTTTTTTTTTCTGCTATATTGACACATTTTCCTTGCATATTAATTTTTGTAAAACCAAAAATGCAATAGTTATGCAATACATATTGAATTGTTTTGAGTGATTATATAAGGGACATTCAAATGAAACCTGGCCAGATGTAATTACTAATTTTCAGCCAGGTTTCTTGTGTGTGTCTAGTGTATGATGGATAACTTAGAGCTAAAGGCAGAAAGCCATCATGGCTTATGCAAGGTCTTCTCTGTTAAAACATTGTGCAAGTCATGTCTCTCTATTTGTTTTATGATTTTTTGTCAGAAGTAGATTTTGGAGAAAATTATTTGTTTAATTTAAAAAAGAATAATGAAAGTTTAATGTGGCTTTAAATCACTGGTGATAAAAGGGAAACAATTTTGTGTCTAGATCTCAATGAATTCATAGATTTGCATGAGTGTCATTAACATCTTGGTTTTATAAGAAGATTAATAACTAAACTATAAAAATAATGGAGATAATTTATAATTACTGTAAATGAATAAATAAAGAATTAACAGAGTCTAAAATTAGTTTGGAGAAACCCAATAATATTGAGAAACATTATAATGTTTTTGACATTTTAGTTTTATGGGTAAATTCCATCAAAGTTTTATAGACAAAAATTTCTTTTCTCAGTTTTTTTTTTTTGTTGAATTTTTAAAATTAAAACATCATTTGTCATCCCATGAAGCATCATAGATAGCAACTTGACTGATTTTATGGAAATGTTGCCAGAATTTCCTTTCAGTCAGGAGGTTGTGTCACTTTGCTTTCCACCCACGGAAATTTTAAAAATATGGAATTTTACTCATTTTCATTATTTAGTTTACACTTCTGTATAACTTTCAGTTTATAGAAAGATTCTGTCCTAATGTGTTATTGTGTTACTCTAAACAAATGCAATAGAAAAGTTTCATTCATTGGTCACTCTTAAAAGATTTTTTCAAATAATAACAATGGATGTTTAGCTACTACAATGCATAAGTTAGTTATGATCTCTTAACCTGAGAGTTTGAAATAACAAAAACAAAGACCAGTTTACCTGTTTAACTTTAAAATGATTCACTTATTATATTCCATATTTTTTGACATTCAGGATAATTTACTGAAATTATAATTATAAATGGTACAATAAGCAGATTTGTTAAAATTGTGAATGTTTTAATTTTAGTAATATATGTGAATCTTATCCCTTTGAAGAGTATACCCATGTATTTACAGAGTGAGTATTGGCCCTGACAGAGTAATCCCATATGGAAATGTATATTTATGGGATTACTGTGTCAGGATCAATACCCACTATTCCTCAAAGGGCTATTCTAGGTTTTGTCTTACATTTCTAAACCAGTATGGTGAAAGTAAAGCTACTTTGAGGATACCCAGATCATTTCCAAACCTAGTTATATTTAAGTCTGTTTTACATTCAGCATTTATATGAATACACACAAATTATTTAATTTCATTTCTTTTTTAGATTGATTGGCATTATTATGAAAAATTTGAAAGACTTAGAAATGGGTGAGTACAATGTCTCCTGTTAGCACTGAAATATATTTTGCTACAATATTAATATTATTACTCTGTTAGGATCAGTACCAATTCCAGTAAATATATGGATATGCTCTTCAAATGTAAGTGCGAAAATTTAATTTTCTTAGATTTTTCCTTTAAAGTCAAACATTTTATGTAGAGACATAGAAAACATTTTCACCAATTATATTTAATTTAAATCTTTTATTTATAAACATTATGGTATTGAATCCTCCGAAGTCTTTAATATGATAAATATATGAAAATTATTTATTTATTTTCTCTGGGAATATTTAGAATTTAAATGTAACTATTAATGCTAAACACAAAGTTTTTTTAAAAGCATGCATTTATTGTATGTTCAGTTTTTTTTTTAACTTTTTTAGCTTGCCTGGTATTTATCACATCCCTGGTCTAGATCTGCCAGATACCCATGCTGCCATTCAGCAGAGCACCATTCTTGTTAACTCCTCTGAAAGTGAGGCTATGTCAGCTGCCATCTTGGAAGTAAGTTTTATTCTGTTTGTCAAACAACTTTTCCAAAATATATTCCTCTTATTTTTGTAATCTTAGTGATTCAGAATAATACCCTTAGAAAAATATAGTCCATGTTACACAAAATTAATTCAGAGTGTAGCTTTTGTTTTTCCCCTTAGGATGGGACTTCTGGCTGTTAAAAGATTTTTGTTATATCTATTATGTTCACCAAAATTGTTCTGAGCAGTCTAAGGATTCATGAAAATTTGTAATTTTGATATTAAAATATAATAAGATGTTAAGCATATTTAGTGCTAGATAATCATAAATATATTATTTTTACTCATTCAGAAATGTTAATCTGCAGTGCTTTCCACATGTGAAAATTAAATCTCAAGAAAGTGAAAGTAGAAATTTTTTTGAACTGAAGCTACTGTTATTACTAAAAGTCTATTTTTAATACTAGGATATTCTTATGTTTAAAATTCAAACTGCTGTTAATGAAGTTATTTTAGTCCCTTAGCTCTGTTGCCAGTGAAAAATAAGATTACCCATCTGTCTGATGTTACTACCTTTTATCTTAGAAATTCCAAGATGTTTGTCTAAAATATGAAATTTTTGTTCTTACTCTTCCTGCAAATAATAAATAATGACACCAAATGTCACACACTGTTGTGATACTTCTACTGTCTTCTACTTTATCACACCTTGTTCTCTTTGGTTACAGGCTATGGATCTTTCTGTCCCGGTAATAGCAAGAAAAATCCCAAGTAACTCGGACTTGATTGAGGATGGCTTTTCAGGGCTACTGTTCAGAAATCCTCAGGTATGCTTATACAAATTAATTACAGATATTAAGATAATTAGGATGGTAACCAAACATGCAAAGAATTTTGGTTTCTTTTGCATTAATTATTTAATTAATTTTAAAATATTTTCAAAATCTGTCCTGTATCTTGGCATAAAAATTCAAAAGGGTGAAACAGTCATTTTTGTGCAAATGCTTCTTTTCTTATACTTTTAGTTTCTGTGTAAAGCATCTTGTTTTTTTAAAGCAAACATTTTCAATAACAGCAAGATCATCAAAAGGTTGGAGAAGTAATTTTCAGTACAGTTAGAAATATTTACATAGCACAAGTAGTCTGTAAACTGATAACAGCTTTTCATTAAATTAATTTTGGTTATTTTGATGTTTTTTCTCATTTTTAATTTTCAGGAATTTATTGAAAGAGCAGAGGTTTTGCTCTCAACTCCAGAGCTGAGGCAGAAGATCATACAAAATGCTAAGATGCAAGTCAACACAAAGCATCAACCCCTGGATGAATGGAAATCTTATTATAACCTTTTGAAAAATCCAGCCATGAATCTCAATTTAGATGAAACTTAATTTAGATTTTCTTGTTTTTGTGCCTGTATTTTTAGAGACTTTACTAAATTAAATTTCAGAAAGTTTGACTGGAAGATTTTGTGGTTATATTAAGAACTAGCTTGATTCTGTTACTTTTATAATTAGATAAGTTTTAAAAATAGGGATTACTAACAAAACTAATACCATTTATAGACCAGTTTATGTAATACTCTGCTAAGTTTGTTATTGGCTCTACTGGGTAACTCTATCATATACTAAGTACAGTGGTGGGTGATTAAGCAGGTGCGTGCCCACTACTTGCCCCCTCTTAATTACACTTTGTTATCTTTGTTTTGTATATTGGTGCCTACAAGGGAAACAAACTTGGTGGAAGAGCAGTGCTATGATTGATTGCCAATCCTTTAACTGTGTGGGGCCTGGCACTTGCAACTTTGGCAGGAGAAATTTTTACCAAAATTTTTCATTTTTTAGATATTGGAGAAAACCCACGTGACTGGCTGGTAAGAAGAGAGAGAAAGACATCCTGGGAGATATACACACCAAGCTGTGGATTAGATTCTGGCCATGGACTTAAGTCTACCACTGGATACCCATTCATGATATCTATTGGATGACATCTGATGGGGGGGGAGAGTGTTTCAGGTTTTGCTGAAAGACAGTTTGTAGATATGTACAAAGATACAAATAAACATAGGCAGCCATTTGTGGTCCTTCCCAAATGAGTATCTTTTCAGGTATTTAGCATCTCATCAAAACTATTTATGATGGTGAAAGATTTAAAACCAAGTTGTGAATTTTTGCAAAAAAAAGAAAAAAATATTTTGTTGTTACTTTAAGTACAGAAAGCAATCAGTAGACTTTATAGATTATGCACCAGAACATGCTTTTGACAAACAAACAAATAAAAAATATGTATGTTCAGTATGCTTTTTAGAATTCCTTGACTCCAAACTATTGCATTTGACTTGAATCTAAGAATTCTAATTTACCACCAACTTGATTAGAAATCCCCTTTTGGTGACTGTTTGCTTCTTGGGTAGGATGAGTGTTAGTTTCTGACATGACTTTTCTGGACATTGGCATCATTCAGGGAGCTTCCCAATGCAACCATACCAATTTTTCTACTCTTCAACAACAACAACAAAACATTCTTTTGGACCCACAGCATCTGGACCATGACTTGAGAAGGAGTAGTTGGAGATACAATGTTTGTGCAAAACTTATCGAAAGAAAAAGTTAACTCTACTAATATTGTAGGAAAATATTAGAACAGAGCTACCATTGGCACAATCCTGCTGGCACTAGATGAAGAATCAAGAAGTTAATGGCATAATGAAGGCTGTGCTTGCTCTGAAACTAAAGTTTGACAGTACTCTGTATCCCTATGCCCCTGCAACTCATGGTAAAACAGGATTATTAGGTTGATCTGGTGATAAATGAACATGACATTTTATTTCCAGATACATAAAATTAGTTATCATAAACAAAAAAAGATGATAACCAAAGTGGCAGTAAAAAATATAGTATTAACTGTTTAACCACCAACATTCTCCATTTAGGGAACATTCAGTATAAATGCTTTAATTCATATTGTTCCAAGTTTGTTTTTTTTTTTAAATGCACAATATATATACAACTTGTTTAAGATTTAAATAACCACATCTAATAATATTTTTCTTGCTCTTTAAGTTTTAAGTACTTTTTTGATCATTTACTTTTGCTACCTTTCACCTATGTTAATAATATTTTTACACATTCTATCATAACTAAAAAATAATTCCTTATATGGATATCAGTAAAATGGTGTGAAATTGTTCTGTGATATCATTGAGTAAGAAGCACAATTATGCACCATTTCTTTATAAATATAGAGCATTTTCCCTGATGTTTCCCAAAAGGGAGTGTTGGCTTGTGTGTACCTCTTAGTCTATCTGGTGGTGACTAACCACCACCAGCTGTAATGTGTTGAAACTTGTCTTGTCTTCGTATGTTATGAAGTTTCTAATCAAATGGCAGCAACTTCACATAACTAACAGTTTTAAAATGTTGAGACTTGTCTTCTTTTTCATCGCTGCGACTTATATTAAACAGATGTCACAGTAGTTTACATCCGAAGATAACACATGAGAGAGCAAATATTTGTTGTGTTGTGATGGAGACTTCAAGATTTTATGGGTGAGTTTTTTTCTCTATGCAAGTTTGTTGGAAATACTTCTCCATCGAGTCAGACTGCCAACCATATTTGATCGAAAAACTGATTAATGTTACTCACTTTTTGTAACTATTTAATTTATATGTTGTAAATTGTACTTTTTAGAAATTATTGTTACTTCACTAGGGGATTTTTTGCATTTAAAAGTATGACTGTGAATTTATACATAAGTTTACAATTAACTGCACATGTACACATTGCAATAGTTCAGTGTGTACTAATCTTGCTTCTATCTATTTTTTCAGATCAAACACATCCGTGTCTCAATTTAGATTTCTCCATAACAATGATGAAATGGATATCATTGTTCTACCTCTGCCTACTGGTGGTCAGCATGTTGACAGTAGTGAGGAAGGTAGTAGTAATATTCTTGATCAAGACTACCAGATGAAGTTCATGCAGATGTGAAAGATGGAGATATTACAAGCACAGATGACTCAGTGGAGGAAGAATGAAAAACTTTCCATTCTCTTCCTTCAAATGTAGGCGAAGAACACTGTGGTAAAATGAAATTGAAGATATTTGGCTTTTTTTTTTTAAACAAATTAAATGTTAGTGCACATAACAGAGTAGATAAACCTGTATACTGTGCAAGACAAAAATTCTGAAAGCTTCAAGGTAGAAGAAGAAGAAATCAGTAATTTTTTAGGATTTTTGCTAATCAGTTGGTATCACAACATACTATCTGAAAATGATTATTGGTCAACAAGCGATGACATGGAAGTGTCAGTATTTGCTAAAACAATGGGTAGAGACAGGTTTCACTATCAAGAAGTACATGCACTCGGCTAATGATAATAAATTAGCTTAATCAAAGGTAGCCAAAGTGTTGCCACAAAAAGAATTGTCAACAGTTTGACATATTTCCTGAGTTTCTCAATGTAGACAAGGCTATGATTCTGTATCAAGGCCTTCACAGTGCAAAACAGTTATAAAAAATAAACCCATAAGATTTGGATATGATATGAGGATGTTGTGCAGTGCACATAGCTTCCCTTGCAATTTTTCCATCTATTGTTGAAAAGAGGGAAATAGCAGTTTGCCTCTAGGATTACACGTTGTCACAAAAATGCTTCGACCTGTTGTGAATACTAACCAACATGTAGTGTTTTTTGATGATTTTTTCCCAAGCCATAAATGCTGACCGAGTTGGCTTGGGGCAGTACTTGTGCTTGTGGAACAACCTGCAACAACAGAACTGGATATTGTCCTTTCTTGTTAAAGGAAATACAAAAACAGGAGAGCGGTTCATTTGATTTCAGGTCAGATGGGATAGTATTGCGTGCAAAGTTCAGAAGACTGAAAGGCGAGTAAAACGAAAAGATGGTCTGTCAACTATATCTCATCAACGTGTATAACAGAGGAATTGGAGACAGTGATGTTTGTGACTGAATGCTGTCGACATACAAGTCAAGATTGCACTCCAAAAAAAATTGTTAGAACTTATTTTCAAATATCTTAAACCTGCCTTGAGTTTTTACCAGCATGTTAACCGTTCTGTAAATATTACTCAGGAGAAGTAGCTCAAGCCCCAATAAAGCTCAACAGGGAGGACCATCTGCACCACCTTGTAAGGCAGTAGATATAAAATAAATCACTTTCTAGAATCTTGTTCTCAGGGAAGGTGTTCTCTATGTATGAAAAATACAAGACTGAAGTGCAGCAAGTGTGAAAAAAGACTCTGCAAGATTTGCAGTGAAGCATTCCACAGGAAATAAAATGGCGCCTATGGAGGTGTATGGTTTGCTTGTAAGTAAAGGCAAAAAATATATTTACATAAATACAATACACAATCTACTTTTTCTCATATAAATAAAACAGAAAAATGTCCCTTTTGTATTTTCAAACGCATTTGTATTCTTTTGTTCCATAAATAAAAAATAAAGCAAAGATTCTCGAATGTTTATCATTTCCCATAAAATAACTACAGATGGCAACATTTGCATTTTGAGAACATTAAAAAAAACAATGAAGAAATGTGTTAAGAACGAAAGTTGAACTGATTTCTCAAAAACGAACCGCCGTTCCAATTTTTGCAGTTTTTTTTACATCTCGGTCGCATAGCTATTAAATGTTAATGTGAAAATAAAAAAACAACAACAAGAAGCTTGGAAAAGGAACATTTAAAATATCTTACCAAACTTTTGTGCCATTTGTTTAGTTTTACTTATCAATTACCTTATAAAAGATTCTTTAATTTGAAGTTTGAAATCCAAACAAGATGTGGCCAGTATCGTGATTTCATTTGAAACAAATCTCTGGTTTAAAGTAGAGTTATTTGACAGGCTGGATCTCACGTCGGCCCACTGGGTGGTAGTCTTTAACTTGTAGGGAAACTTACAAGACTGATGCAGAACATTAAATGACATGCAACCTATCCAGGAGAGGAATACGATGATCCTTGAGAACTGACTTTAAAGTTGAAAATGAAACAGATACATCCACTCAACAAATGAATATAAAGAAGCAAAAAATCTCGTAAAGATCAATACCCTGAATATGGAGGAGTAAACTAAACAGCCTGTTTTTAAAATTCTGTTTACTTTAATTGAGGAAGACAGTCTTGATTGCATTTTACATTATTATTATTAACAGGATATATTAGAAAACCATCAGCCTACACTATTTTTGTTAAAAAAGGTTTTTGGAAATTAAAAAATGAACAGATTTTGTATAAAGCAGAATATAAACAGTTGGATTTATTATATGAAGCTGCAATACAAACATCCATTTCATATTAAGGCCAGTGAATGTAGGTTTATAGAAAACAAGCATCAACATTGTAAATGTTACTATGGCTACACTATAAGGATTAGCAATTTTCCAACTCCACAATAAATTTCAGATCTAATGTAACATTAAGACATTGCAAGAAGTTGTTGCCAGTGTCATCAATAGAAAAACTGTAATGTTAACATGCTGTGCTGAGATGGAAATAGCTAAGATAGGACTAAGGGAGAAAACCCATGTCAACCCTATCAATTTCCATTAAACTTCACCTAAGAGATACATTAGTGAACATGTTTAAATTAATATTACAAAGGTAATAGAATATTAATTTTTTAAAGTGAAGTCATTAAATGATTAATGAGAAAAGAAGTATGGTTATAATTATGAGTATCTTTGGCTGACAAATAGCTTACAATAAAGCCAATACCTGTCATGGGGACTGAAATGACCTGGAAGCAATTTTTCAATTCAAGGTCAGCTTAAAGCTATAAAACATGATAAGCTACTGGAGGAAGATATCTAGCTTCTTGTCAGTAGGAAGTAAACGGTCTCTCTGACATTTAGTGATGAAATATTTGAATATTCTCACAGTAGTAGTGGATCTTTTCTGTCTTGTCACAAGCAGATTGTAACTAAGAATACAAAAGACTGCTCAATCTGATTGGTTTATTCTGCTCACATGGTTGTGGGATATTTACATAGTGGCAGCATTTTACATTTTTGTTGAAAAATGAGAAACTTAGTGTCTGGACTCTACACAAAATTGTTTTTATTTGTACTTTCATCTGCATTAACTAAGTGTACAGTTTGCTATTAACCTGCAGTATATACTTGCATATAGAACGACCTTGCAGATAAGACTAGACTAAATTATTGTGGAATAGTGCCCGTCTTACCTGAGTCAAATACTTTCTGGCTATTTGCTGAAATATCTATTATTTTCTTAATGTGAGAAGTTGACATCATTTGCCACCTCATAACTAGTCCTAATAAACTCCTTGTCGTCAGACTTGTTCCTCAGTCATTATGTCGTCATAGATATCATCATCACTTTTGTCATTTTTCTTGGGTTGTTGATTCTTGCCACAAAACATCATACTCCGTACCATCTATTTTATTACTGCTGCATGGTGGGGTCCAACTTCTCTCATGCATTTTTTTACCCACTAGCTGGTGGTGACAAAGTCAGGATGCTTGAGATTGCTGGTAGCTGTAATTGAGTTTTCCTGCTGGCCATCTATGTATTCCACCACTCACAAATGTATCCTTTGAACTTGTTCAAAGATACATCCAAAGGCTATAGAATAGTTGTCAGACACCAGGGATGATAGCAACATCTGTATTGTAGCCATTTTACATCCTCCACTTTATCCACAAGATGTTGATGGAAACATTCCCACATGAGAAAGCTGCTTTGCTTTTGCAGTCCATCTAGTCAATAGGCTCACGTTTTCTATAGCCACACGAACAGGACATCAGCATCCATCCACCCTTTGCAATCGGAGTGCACCATGATGCCGGATAGAAATTTTACTTTGGGAGGGCACTTCTTTTCAAAATTATCATTGGCTTCAGTTTTATTCCATCTGCTGAACATACCAAGACACACCAGTTTTTTATTACCTGCTGATTTTTACTAACATTGTCTCTAGTGGGATTGACATTTTGTTCCTGTTAAATCAGATGTAAGGGAGGGGGGGTCATCTAGGTTAGCAGTGTTACTGTGAGGGTAGTCATGCTTGCATCTTAGTTGAATTACCATGTGGTAGAAGATTGCAATTTTATCATCCAGCTGAGCAGGTAGTCTTTGTTCAAACATGAAGAGAGAGGCCATACTGGTTCAGCCAGGGGACACTTTAAAGTTTGGGTCCTTGAATGTAGACTGGGCTTGCATGTGAATGGCAGATCTTCAGTGTGGGGTATGGGGTTGACTCCCCTTCTGCAAGCTTTTTTTGTTTAGACAGTTGAGCCAGTTCTGCTGATATCGTCCAGTCTTGTACTAGTTTTTCTGACACCCAAACCCACTGTTATTGAAGTCAACATTGAACCAAACAACTATCAGTTTGAAACAAGCCTCATAACTGCTGCGTTTTTGTTTTTCTCCTGGCATCTTATAGAGAGGATTCAGAGAAGCAAATGATACAGATAAGCACAGGTCTTTTTTATATCCATGTATTCTTATTTATTATGGAATAAAAAACAACTACAGCTTCAAAATATATTTTGCTCAAAACTGGACACATTCCATACAATAGTAGAGAATTATATTTGTATTTTCAACCAGAACCTCTCTTGTGAATCTTGTGGCCATCTGGTGAGTGATGATGACACCAAAAATGTCTACTATTTACTAAATTTAGAAAGTGTATATAATTATTTTATATTCAGGTTCAAGTAATTTTATTATGTATGTTACCATAAAATAAATACATTTCAAAATATACTAATAAATATAAAAAGAGAGGTCAAAATCAAATTATTCTGACATCAATCTGCTTTATTGCTCATTTGCTTAAACTTGGAGGGGACAGCAATGTGTCTGGAAAGCTGGGGATTTTCCTTCTCTCACAGTTAAGATGAGGCAAAATATTTGTACAGTATAATTTCTGCTCACATATGGCAAGAAATATGATATTTAAATTGGAATAATAGCTAAATGGTTGAAAAATCTGGCTAACTGACAATTGATTGATTATAACAAAATCCCTTGTATTTTATAGAAATAAAAAACTGCTTCCATAAAAGCTCTAGAAGTATAATATGCATTGGTATTTTACCATGAGACATTTATCTAGTCTAGTCTTTTTGTTTGAGAGAAGAATTTTAAGGAAATCTTAGGTGAAAAAGAACCAGTTTATGAATTAGAGCTCTGCATAAGAAGTCAACGAGCTGCTGTGGTCTGTCATTGCGTTGACATCAAACATTATGGTTAATGCACTCAGGTTAGTTTAAAGGAAAAGTAATTTTCCAGAGAATTTGTCGTTTGCTGGCATAAAAACTGAGACATTGTCTTAGATACAAACCTACTTGGGAGCAATTGCTATAAACATTATTAAGCAAAGGTGATGGACTCATCAGTAACAGTCAAACTCTGTTTTATATTGCTGTATCTGAACATTTATACATATTGTAAGCAGAAATATGCTGTAACATCTTTTAAAATGACCCTTAATAAAACGTGTTGCTCTTTATAATAAAACAGAATGTCACTGAATTGTAAACACACGGGCAACTTTCACTACCGTAAATGTCAGCTGTCACATTTGTTATTTAGATTATGACTTAATAGGTTTTCTGTTGTCATTAGAAGGTAATTTGTTTTTTTGTTGCTGGAGATCAGAATCCAGCTTGAGCACTGTTACTAAGGGCATTCAAATGAAACTGAAATAGCATTTCCTTAATGATATCTGGTAGGTTCCATTTGAATGCCCACAGTAGACATCTAATATCTATTTCAGCAGAATTGTTGTCTCATATACCACGGCTCTTACAAGTCTCACAAGTACTTCAAAAATAGTAGTACAACACAAATGAACTGTTGTTAATAGCAACCAAAAAAAAAAAGAGAAATCCCTCGACAACTTCCCATCTCGAGTAGATGAGACTCAGAAATAACTTCAGTGTGTAGGTAATTAAATGCTTTTTAAAATGTCAAGAAGAAACTTTTAAGTGTATTAACAGGAAAGAAATCTGGTTATATTGTAACTAGAGGCAGCATTAATTCACCATGTCAAATTAAATAGCAATTCAGTTTGTCTTAAAAAATAAAAGCTCTGAATTATTTTTTAGTTATGTAAATCTGTACAATATTGTATCTGAATTTATTTAGAGAAGCAAGTAAAAGCTATCCTCCTCACCAAAAAACATCCTTCTGTAAGTCAGTGTTCCCCTGAAATATAGCCAAGAGCATTTTCTTGTCCATCTCCTTGACTACTAATGAAATCTCTTTCTCTACTGTGTAATTTCATTTTGCAATCCACAAAGGTTCTACCTTGAAATCTTTTTTCTTTCCTGATCTGATTAGTATAATTTTCTTTTGACATTAAAATGACTAACAGATGCGATTTAAGTTGTTGAAACTAAATTTTCACAAAATTACCTAGTGTTGAGTGTTCTAACAGTTTTTCTTTTTCTTCTTTAGAATATATATACTGTACTTATTATCTGAAAACTTGTAAAACTATTTTTAATTTTGGATTAAGCAAGCACCTTTTTTAGCAGTAGCTGATAATAAGAATTTAATCAGATTTTCACTAAGTCCTGCAACTGAATTTAATCTAATCACAAGAAAGTAAGTTATAAATTTGACCAACCAATCACGCAACTTTAACAAATTATTAAAATGTTAGTTACATATGACCTAGTAAACAACAAGTTTCCCATTTTCTGATAGCTGCAGTGATCTGACAGGGAGAAGTTACTGTTTTTCTTGTAAATGAACATACAACCTAACTTCTTTTTTTAATCCGGTTAAGATTCACAGATACTGCACCATTAACAGGTCTAAGCCAGCTAGTATCATGACAGTTTCAGATTTTCTCATATTTGACAGATTTCTGGTAGTCAGGGGCTTTGTTCTCTATTAGCTGATCAAGTAAAAAGATAGTATGTATATACTAAATAACATTTGTCTGCCATGCATGGGAACACATCTCAATCAGTCTGTGGGCGAGTAATCTTTCTAAATATTTATTTCTCTTAATTAAGCAGCACTTCCATTAATTTATGTATACTTTACATACAGCAACCAGGTTTCATTGAACATATGCAGTCAGGTGCTCTTTCCTTTTTTACTGGACATTTCTATACCTGACACAAACCACCTTGATTTTCTTGCATGCACACTGCACGTAACACAGGAAAATGTAGTGTGGATGTGTGGGAAACAGGACAATTAATTTCTTTTCAACTAGTATAACATTTTTATTTCATATCTTAGTCTTACACTTATCAGCCAGGAGAGGCTCCGGATGCTGACAAATCGTCAACCATTGGTATTCAAATTTTAACCAATGACATCATCAGGTCAGCACATGGAGAGCTAGCTCATGGGTGTTAACAAGTAAGAGACCATTCTGACACATTAATCGGTGCCATTACATTAAAAAAACAATTGAAGCCCTTACCACCTGTCGTAAATATCACTAAAAGTAAATACAATAAGTTCTAAATATTGATCCATTAAAATCCATGTTGTTATATCCTTTTTACATTTTCTATAACATTTTCTATTACAAAGAATAATACCAAACTCATTTCTCTTGAACATTTAGGCAATTTTCAGTAATTGAGGGGGAGAGAAAAAACTTGTGAAACCAATAGCTTGTTTCTTTTTAGAAAAGAAATATATTAATTGCAGCTCTGTAAACAAAAGAAAGGAAAATGCATCTTAATACAGAAATGACAACTGCAAGTTCCTTCTTCTAAGGCTAAAGAACTCTGATGATGAAGTTACAGATCAGCAAATGTTCAAGTTTAATACCATAATCTGTTTCAGACTTCATTAGTTAAAAAATAATAATAATACAAGTAAATGATGTTACTTAAGATTTTAAACTCTAAACTTCATAAAACATTTTAATTTTTAATATAATAATCTATATATTGTGTGCCATTTAAATGTAAGAAAGAAAATTTTAGATCAAAATAGGTTTCTGCAAGCAACTTTTTCCTTCTCTGTAGTGTGTGACGGTAGGTCTACCGGACTGAAGCTGTACGATCCTGAAAATTTGTTGATGTGCATGTTGGTAAATAAAAAAAAAACTGCTACAAGTCTTCTCATTTTTTCAGAATTCTGAACGAACAGACAGTAAAGATTTCCCATTGCTAATATTTATTCAATTTTTATTATTCGTATCACTGCATGGAGTCTGTATTGTTTATATGAAAAACATCCAGTGATGATAAATTTGATCTCTAAATTTATTTACCTTCTGAACCAACATTTTTAAACATAATTTTGTTAAAATGCTACCAAATTAGTTTAGGCAGTTAGCAATATATTTACTGATAATTTTAAAACTTCCCCCAACAAAAATCTACTGTATCATAGGATCAGTTTTTGGAGTGCCATTTCGTTTCAATTATCTACATTTAAGAAAGAAAAAAAAAGGAAAGAGAGCCTCAAATAACTTTGGTAAAACAAATCTAAGTATAAAACTCATCACTCACTATGCATGTCTAAAGTATGTATTTGTCTAAGCATTTTGAGTATTTAATAATTCATTTTAAATATTTTTATAAATAGTAAATATAATATTTACAATATCATCTAATAATTAACAATTTTAAAAATGTTAATGTGAGGAAAGAGAAAGAGCTTTCAAGTGGTTTTATGCTGGGAAGCTAATGTGGTTTAGGTGTGAAAAATTATCCTGCATTTATTATAATTCCTCTTTAATCCCATCCTCAGCTTTGTCTTTAACAGATTTCTTTTTGAAACCTTTTTCTTCTAATAACTCATTTAATTCCTTTCTGCTAAGTTGGCTGAGATCAGATCGCTGAAATAACAAAAATAAAATTGTTATATTTTTAATAAGAAAATAATTTTCTGCTCTTAATCCATTCTTTTATTCATATAAAATATTCCGTGAAAAGGATTTCTTCCTAGACCTATATTGTGAAAATTAACAAAAAAGCTTTTGAAAAACAACAAAATTTAAATATCTAGTTTAAGGTGACTAAACAAGATTTTTTTTTTTTCAAATATTTTCTTCTAAATAATGAAAAACAGGCATTTCGAGTTAGTTAGGCTTGAATAAACTATTATTAACAGTCTAAATAAAGTTAAAACTATTTGATAGTTTTTAAACATTTTTTCCCATCTGCTAAATAAGCATCTCAAGCAACTGAAAATCTAGAAAGATTCTCTGATTCTGAATTATCATGGAAACTGCATTGCAGAAACAGACTGATCACGTCTTCCAAGCTTCCAGTGAAATGGTCAGCATGTTAGCTAGTGCACCCTGTCCAAGGCACACCTGATGGTGTGTGACATGTTTGGGGCAATATTCCAACAACAACCTGGTCACGTGAGCTCTCATTTAAAAAAAAAAAAAAGCATTCCCAAAAGACGATTGTTTTTGAGTCTAGGCACATTTAACTTGAGCAATCACACTTTCAACATTTATCAAGAGCTGGTATTTCTCTCTTAATTGTAATCAGCATGTTTATAATTAAACTGAAACAAAAATATTTTTTGTTACTAATTCACTTAAATATTAAACAAATTTTGTGTGTACATATTACTTATGGCTAGGTGTGTAGTATACTGGCCAGCCAAAGTTTGACATGGTCTAACTGCCTGTAGCACAGTTTCTTTTTGTTGTTCTTTACCAGGTTAGCATGGGATTTCTTTCTACAGCTAAAAAGAGAAGTAGCGACTTTTAAAGGTGGCTGGCCTCACTTGTTAGCGATAACTATGGTACTACAAAACTTCTCATATTTTTATGATTGCAGACAATGATGTCTGTAAACAAAGAAAGTCGTCTTTGCACTTACCTCTAAAACTTCTTCATATTCATTAAGCAGAAAAAGCTCTGGAGTTGCACCTGGAATCTCTTTAAACTCGACGCCATCACTGGAATTTGTTGAGGATAACTGCCAAGATAATTTTCTCCAAACAAGCACCTCCATATTTCATTTTATTTAGTATTCATAAAGAATTTTTCATTACATTTTAACTTAATTGCACAACTCATCAATATGTTTTACAAAAATAATTTGGAATTTGGACAGTGGAATATAGACTCATCATAATCAACTATCAAAAAAGGATCCTTAACCCAAATAAACAGAAATATCTTTGAAACTGTTTATTGTAGAGAAAAACTGATTTTGGAAAGTGTACATACAGTATATATGTGTGTGTTCTCTGCCCAGTTTGACCCCTATCCAAATTGTCAATATGTGGCATAGATGACATAATTGGAGAAGCAGTTGAGTAAAGTAATTCTGAACTGAAGTATGAAGTGATGATGATGCATTATCTATTAAAAATTAAAAATTAGCAAGGCCTCTTTTATCACAAACTTATCATTAGAACTAACTTCCTTATCTACTATATGAAAAAGTGTCTTAAATTGGAACCAGAAATCACTGCCATGCCATATTAAAATGAATAACTTCAAAACAGGGGTAATATTTGTGATACAGTTAAGTTCAGTAAGTGTACAAAGGAAATGAAAAAAGATAAATCAGTATTTGGTAGCATGTGGATACAGAACATGGCTAGGCATGAAATTGATAAAGTTCCAATTGCCACATGGTCCAGACTTTGTCACAAATAGGTTAATGCTACTGCAATGGACATGTTAATAGGTGGTGTCAGCTAAAATCATCCATGTGTGCTCTGGAAAGATGCTGCACAGTCTCTTGCGGGAAAATTGTGATGATATAGCAGTCTTCCTGCATGTCAAAACCTGAAAGGTTTTTTTTTTCAAGAGAAATGCAAAATGCATTTCATCCATCCATATTGTCAATTAAAAGGTAAGCTGAGGTATATCCAGCCCTAGTTGGAGCCACCATAAGTAAACAGTAGAATCTTAACTTGTTGTTGAAGATGAATGCCAACATTGCAAAGACTTGTTCATCAGCTGCTAAACCCAATCCTTTCTATATTGCACATTGGCTATTCTAAATGGGCTTCCTTTCAGCTACTTTCTCGCAGTACCCAAGTTTATGGAGAAATTGCTGCTTTGTTCTTTGGTTCAATTTCACAGCACTTGCAATATATGACACAAACTGCAAACATACTGTCCGTTTTGATATCGAAAGCCCAGTATCTATTTTTAGTCACTGCATGACATTAGTGATCATCAAGTCATTTGTGCAGTGTTGAATTTCCTACTTTAAAAAGCCAAACATGTCAGTTTTACTTAGCTTGAACATTTCTCTTTGATTTCAAAATATTAAAGCACTCAAATACAGAAATTCAACTCTCAATTTCACTTTTGATAGCACGAGTCAGTATTCAGTTGTTTCAAGTTGTCCAATATTTGGGGTTCACAACTAGGCCAACATGGAGATCAGCACGATCAACTACACAAGCAAAAGGAAAAATATAAAGTTAGTGATCATCAGTTGTGATTTGTTTGGCCTTTAGTCTCAGCTGTACAGTACTAAGTCCACAACATGCAGCACATATTCCTCTAACTTATCCTCAATGTTAGTCCACCTCGCTTTTCAGCTGTGATTTGCCTTCTTGGTTTACTTCATAATCCATAACATATCCTTTGCTTTACACCAGTCCCCAACACATTTCACACTGACACTATTTCCCATGCACCATTTTCTTCAGGAAACTTAACTTTCAGCTTAAAAGCTGGTGTGCATGACTTGCATGATTTTACAGGAAGTATTTGAGATGAGGTAGGGAATTTGTTGGGGACATTTATACATATAATTAGGATTGAAAAGGATAGATACTACATAATTGGTGAGTTCACACTTGTTATTGATTGGATAATTTTACATGTTTCAGCGAGTGCATTAATGGTGAATTGCTCACCCAATCAGCAAATGTTCCAGGCAGTAATTTCTTTAGCCTATTTCAAATGAACAATTTTAGTTTATTTCAGAAGATAACAGTCATTTTAAAATTTTTTCATTAAAGCAATTTCAATGAATCTATCCATTATAAATTGAAGTCCAGACTTCTGAAGAAACTATTGACTTATAAACCAAAAAATAGTATTTTAAAGTCCAAGGGCTGAGGAAAAGTTTAACATACCACAGTTGTTGTGTAACTGGCTGTCCTTGGCATGCTGTATCTACAATGATCTTGGTTATGCTCTTATTGGACCTTTATACCAACAGCTTCAAAAAATTATGGGGAAAATGCAGTACTGGTACCAATATTTTAATATGGCAGAGCTCTATATGTGAAAGTATAACAATTTTCTTAAATCCCACATCATTATAAAGAAACAACACTACAATGGCTGTACCACTTAGTTTTCTCCACTGTGAGGACTTATTAATTTAATAAGTTTTGTTTTTTTTTAATTAAAAAAAATTACAGATTCTTCTCTATGCTGTTTCTGCTAGCAGTAGTAGTATCATTAATCACGTGTTTGATCCTGCCTTAACCAAGAAATGATGCCCTGAAATTTTTAGTGGGGTGTCTGTTGTATGCACCAATGTTGGCAATAGCGGCCACTGTTGTCACATGGACAGTGTTAAATAAAATATGTTTATGATTCTAGCAAACTAAGAGTTGCTTATATTTATTTTATTTTGTGTGTCTGAGAAGTGTATTATTGTCCACTGAAGTTTCAAAATCTAACTGGTTAAACAAAATCACTCATTTTTTTAATACTAAAAACTATTTGAAAAGTTGTGGACCCCCAGAAAATTGTCTGAAGGGTCTCTGTACCCCCTCAAAATGAAAGTATGTATTAATGTCTTATCTACATACCTAATTTTGAAATCTATTTTTAATTATGCCAGTGCATTCTCTACCTGTGAAAAGGATACTACAGAGGGAGATCCTCATAAATGAAGCTCTTTACCTCTGGATATCTGTTTAAACGTCATCCAGCGCAACTCTGAAAAACAAAAACAAAAAATCTTTCCTAGTCACTCGCCACGGGGAAAGGGTTAAGGAGAATTCGCACAATGGAAGATCATACAGGGTAATGCTATATGTGGCCGTCTTAAAAGACACAGTAAACTACACTTATCCAGCATGAGGATGACATTTTCTGTATTCTATCAAGTTACCAGCAGCATTAACTTGCAGAAATTTGGCAATTTTGGGAATGGATGCTCTCAATGATTGATAGACCTAGATGTGTATAGGTTATCATGTCTAATTTATGGCTTCATGTGGAAGTGGAGCGGCCGGGTGGCGGTCAAGCTTTGGGGAACCAGCAGACACTAACAGGTCTTCCAGATGCTGTCCGCTGCTAATTCATCTACTTTCGAATTAAGGAAGGAAACACAGAGGGTGGAGATGCATGTTGGTGATTTGCACGCTTTTTTTTAACCAGAGACTACCCTCCCATTAGCCCCTACAGACGGCGGCCAGTGGCAGGGGTCGGGATGTATCTCGCTCTGTCCGGCTCGCTCCTCCGGTGTCCAGATGTTCGAGAGAGAGAGAGGAGGATGCGAAACAAATTCTTGTAATTGTCCGATTTTCGAGCAACTCTAAAGGAGTTTTTAGGTTCCAAGTTAATGCTGCAACTACTTTTCGTTCGCTCTGAGACGAGGATATTCCGCCAGCCCGCGGTCTGATGCGATCGATCCAAAGTGGAATATGTCGTACATCACTGGGAAGCCAAGCCATCTGTCCGCCTTTGCCCTTTTCGCAAACCCCCCCTCCTCCTCCCACAGACACGACACACATACCTCCACCCTCCCTCTGACGATCTGCCTGCTCGCTTCTTCGTCGTCTGCAGTCGAGGGGCCGACAGCGGCCAGGAGGACCAACGCGAACAACCACCGAGAGGCCATGTTGCCGTCTTCTCTGGTGAGCCAATGGCTGCTCGACAAGCGGCTACTGCGGAGACGAGAATGGTCTCGGCATCGGCACCTGGGGTGGAAACGGTGCAAGCCGGCTTTCACAATGAAGGAAACCCCCCGACAAAACAAGATTTTCCCCGTATAAAGTTATCCGGAGAGAGATGAGACGGCTGAGCGCGAACCCCATCTCAAGTCTCGGTTTTCGCTTGCTTTCTGCTGTCTTCTCACGTCGCCATATTTCCCCGGCTCGGGTAGTGAAAACAAAGCTTCTCTCTGGTCGCCGGAGAGATCCGCTCCCTCTCAGTCAGACATGAGACGATCAGGGGGGCAGCATCAACCAACCCGTATAAAAAAACACACGGGGCCCTTCCTGGGAAATGCTGTTTCTTCCTCCTCTGATTGATTACATCCCCACACTCATCCACCATTCATTGTGGGACGGTCCCTGCTAAGAAGTTATCAGATATTTATTTACAGTTCCTGAACAGGGACAAAATACTGGGGTTTTTCTTTTCTAATTAAAAAAAAAGAATAAAAGCGGTTCTCTGTCTGATGGCGCTGGACAATTATTACAGGAAAGGAGCCTAACTTCTACTTTAACAGCCCTGACTGAGACAGAGGCCCCGACTTGCCCTAGGGTCTTGTGTGTGTGACATTATGGCGGACTTAGGCTTTACTACTGTACACCAGCAGCCACAAACACTAAACATAGCGGAGGGGCAAACCGTGTTACTGAGTAGGCGTGCATGATGATGATTCTATCTGGTTAACGTTCCTGAAGTAACTGTAGGGCTTTTAAACACTGGTTAGTATATAGCGATAAAGTGTCCAATTCGCTGAGGTGTGTTATCATCATCATCATCATCATTATTGACATGTTGTTGATGTTTGAAGCACTTGAAGGTTTTATTATATAAATAATTATAGTGAGCCCACTGTGGAAGAAAAGAAAAACCTGTTCAGATGAATAAATCAGTAAAATAGTTAGTAGTGATGATGATGATGATGAAACCAGACAAACAGTTGGTTCCCTTTGCACATGCCGGCAGCCAGACAACACTAAAACAGGCTTTAAAGTTTAGCTTTATGAAAAATACATAACTATACATACATACATACATAACCCATTATGAAGAGAGAAAAGGTAAAAGTCTGAAATATTCTAGACCTCGACAGGTTGTTTTCGTTTTCGGAAACAATATTGAAAATTGACCAAGATCTATAAACTGCCAGAAGGCGGTGTGCTGTCAGCATGGACCGTTGGGAGAACATTGGGAATAAGAGGGGACGAGACCACCTGCACAGTGATTGACTTACAACGTTCATCTAAGACAACAAGAATAAGAGCCAAGCAATTGTTATAAATATAATCTTAACATCTATCACAAATAAATGCACAGTAATGCAACCACCGGCAGCCTTTGTCTGAATATATATATATATAAAGAGGTGATTTTCCTTCGGAGCTCTGCACAGTCTTTCAGTAGTCGCCATTCTGGCATCGTTTGTTGTTATTATTATTAATATTATCATGGAGACGCCAGGGGTGGGGGAATCTATTTATTTAACATAAAGAAGAATATTTAAATAGAAAAAGTCTGAAATTAAACTTTTTTTTTTTCCTTCTCCATGTATGTATTTTCCACCCGTTTTGGCCATGAAGACTTTCTTGCAGTTCCTCATGGATTCTCCCATCTATACGTTAGCATGTTTTCTTTTGTTTTGCCTGGCAGGGGGAGATAACACGTTCGGTAAATTATTCCTGGCCATCAGATGGACTTCCTGCCCCAAAAACAGTTTAAAATAATTTTATTCCTAAACCAAAACATTATTTCTGTAGCCGTGTGAATGTGTAGCACATTAAAAAAAAAAAAGAGTTTTAATTACGACAGATAAAGTTTTTTTTCAATTCTCATTTGTAACTTGATACTCACGTTATGAAATTGTGTTATTTTAAAAAAAAAATCCTCGTTGGCTCTATTATTATATGCTTATTAATTAATTCTTTTTCATTTATTTAGCATTCGTGGAGCGCTCCGCTATTTACGTACTGGCGTCAGAACTTTTCTGGTTGCTATTCTTTTTGTTTTCGTAATTTTCGGTAAACGTCGTTTGCTGCCGACCCAGCACGACCGAGATTTACCGGACCTGGCACCACTTCTCTCGCCAGGTGGCGGAAAGGTAGTCACATTGAAGATTATGGCGTTTTGCTGTGCGAGTGAGTGTATTCATTGCTTTTCTAGAAACTATTTGCTGTAGTGTTGGATTGCAGCCTCTTGGTAGGAATAAGCCAGCGTTCGAACGGTTTTAGAAGCGATTTTGTTTTCGAAGAACCGTGAAGAAGTCTATGATGTGAACGTTTACGACCACGGTCCAGCGGTCTGTTACACAGGGAGGAACGATTTTTTTTAAATATTCTCTTTCTAGAAACATTCGCACTCGCGGCGATGCGCTGAATCTGTCCCGACCCCTGACTGCTGTAGATATATACAGCAAAGGTATAAATCATAAAGTGAAAAACCAGTCCTCCTCCTCCTCCTTCGCAAAATCATTTTACTATTTGTAACTTTTTTTTTTAAAGTACAAGACTGAATTTACGTTTCATATGTTAATGTTTCCCCCCTCTGTTAATGTCCCCACCCCCTCTTTAATGTCCCCCCCTCTGTTAATGTCCCCCCCTCTTTAATGTTTTCCCCTCTTAATGTTTCCCCCTCTGTTAATGTCCCCCCCTCATGTTTCCCCCTCTTTAATGTTTCCCCCTCTTAATGTTTCCCTCCTCTTTAATGTTTTCCCCTCTGTTAATGTTTCCCCCTCTTTAATGTCCCCCCCTCTTTAATGTCCCCACCCCCTCTTTAATGTTTCCCCTCTTAATGTCCCCCCCTCTGTTAATGTCCCCCCCTCTGTTAATGTTTTCCCCTCTTAATGTTTCCCCCTCTGTTAATGTTTCCCTCCTCTTTAATGTTTTCCCCTCTGTTAATGTTTCCCCCTCTTTAATGTCCCCCCCTCTGTTAATGTCCCCACCCCCTCTTTAATGTTTTCCCCTCTTAATGTTTCCCCCTCTGTTAATGTCCCCCCCTCTGTTAATGTCCACCCCCTCTTTAATGTTTTCCCCTCTTAATGTTTCCCCCTCTGTTAATGTTTCCCTCCTCTTTAATGTTTTTCCCTCTGTTAATGTTCCTATTTTCTGTCTTTCAGTAAGCAACGAAACCCCAGAACACCCTGTTCTGTCTCCAGTTTCTGGGTTCATATTTGAGCGTAGACTGATCGAGAAATATATTCAAGAAAATGGAACCGATCCACTCAACGGAGAGAAGTTGACTGTGGATGCGTTAATTGAAGTAAAAAGTGTGTTATATATTCATGACTTTCATTGGAATGAGGGATGTTTGCGGAGAAATGCCTGCATTTTATTTGCTAAAATCACATCTTCATTAATCAAGTTGTAAATATACTTTTTTTTTTGATCGCTCGTGTCGTAGTATATATTTATTCATTAACATTCCCATTACTTTTTCGAAAAAACAAACTCTCCCTAGAGGGCTGTTTGTCCAACAGAAAACAGAATGTAATTTTCAATGCATTATTTCCATTCATGAGTTACTAGTCGTCTTCCTGGTCTTGAACTCTTTTTTCTTAATATGTATTGATAGCATTAACATGGCGATAATGTCTAATATTAGAAAATTGGCAAGTACAGTTTGTAGAATTCTGACCCACTGAATAACTAGTTTGCAGCATCCATTATTACATAAGCATAGAATTTAAGAGCACTTAAGGAGAATTACACCAGCTGTGAATTAGTAGGAATACTGTAAGAACTATTGTGAACTTTATTTTATACTACTGCTTTCATTGAAGAACTTTGATTATTAACTCTGATAAGTTAATTGTTTTTAATATAGCTTCCTCACTGGTCAAGCCTCGACCTCCTTCAGCCACCAGTATACCAGCTACATTGAAATCTCTACAAGATGAATGGGTAAGCATAATATAATCGAATAACTAATGACATTTTAGTGAAAATTAGACTTGTGAATGTGGCTATCAAGAACTCTAGTTATTTGATTAGTTTATCACAAAGCAGTTAATAAAAAGAGAATTTGTTAATTTTACATAATGCATTCTTGGTGAAAATTTGGTTTGGTAGTGGAGTTATTTCAGAGCTCAAAGCTTCGACATACTGTTTTAATAGCAAGCTACATACCTTTACTTCATGAAGATCATTAGATTGACTTGGGTTGTTTATTAAATGGAATTAAAAATGTACTGAGTTTACTCGTATAACTAAATGATTTCTTGATGATTAGGTAGATGTTACCAACATTTTGTTTTAACCCAGGGATAAGGAAAGCTGCTAATCTAAAGAGATAAAAGTATATTGCGTGTGAAAATGGCTTTCACAATCTGTATTATTATGCTGTCGATTGAAGCCTGGTTCATTTGTTGTGATAAATAGGATGACAACAAGATTCTGGTGGTTTATACTGATGTATTGACACTACATCTGATGATTATTACAAGTTTTATTCTAGGTTTGAGGCCTCCTCAAAACAGGATCTCTACTGCCAAGGTGAATGTAAGTCTCATTACTGAACAAGACACCTTCACTGATATCACATGGTTCAGAGGAACTGTTACAGATATTTCTTTTTGTGTCTCAGTGAAAAGAATGTATTTATGGATGTCCATGGGTCTTTGACAATTTTTTTTTTTTTTTAGTGTTGCAGGAAGGTCTACCATTTTATTTGTTGCTACTAATCTGATTTGCCTTTGATGCTGTTACATAATAACTTTTTCTCTTAATAACTAACTGATCTTAAAATTTATTATCCATCTTATCTTTCCTTATTTTTGTGTAACTTCTTTAATGTAGATGCTTGTTTTTAAAACAAATAAGTCTTTCTCTTGCAGGATGCAGTGATGCTGCATAGCTTTACACTAAGACAACAGCTGCAAACAGCTAGACAGGGTAAGCTTATTGTGTTGGCACTATTTTATCATCTAAAGCAGCAAGTACAATGTATGGCCTGCAGCCTACAATCAGTCTCCAACCTGGTTTTATGAGGCTTGAAAGGAATTTTTCAAATATAATTGTATCAGGTCTGCAAGCCATATGCAGATTTATAAATTATTTATAAACTATTCTGATTTTAAAAAAGCCTGTCATTTTGACAAAAACTTGCTAATTTGGATTAAAAAACTTATTTTGAAAAAAATTGTTATATTGTGGTTTTACCACCCACACTTACCCATCTGTTCACAGTTGACAGAATGGCCAAGAAAGTCTGGAACTGTCGATAAATGCATATGAGCAACACCATTGTTCATAACTCTCAGTTTTGAATTGAGCGTGCTGTGAAGTTGTAACATGCAAGTTGTTACACGAAATTCTTGCTATCTTGTGTCACGTTTTTTAGTTTAGTTTTTTTTTTTTTGTTATATTTGTGGCTACTTTCTGACCAATTGAAATGGCATTCATTCAAAAAGAGGGAAGTAGACTGTTGTGTATTTCAAGAAAAGTGGCCTGATTATTTTTTTTTTTTGCATGCAGAAGCAGAACCCTATTTGATTTGTTCTGAGCCTATTTGTTGTGAAAGAATTTAGATGAAAAGACATTAATTTCAAGTATGTCAATTATGACAATTTCAAAGGCCAACTTAGAAAAGATAGGATACAAAATTTGAAGAGGAGTTTGCCTGGCCGATAGATGATTTTCCATATACTGAATAATGAAGCTGACAACATTGTTTAGCCAAGCTTTGTCAGTGAAAAAATTGCAGAACACTTAATGCCATATTCTGAATGCTGTCATTAAATTACTATGTTCTGATAAAAGGAAGGACCTTGAACAAATAAGTCTCTCATTGGATGGTGGCAAGATGTATCAACAGAACAGTTGAGGACAAAATTAACCCTCAAAGAACTCTTCACAATTTGAAAGGTTTTCAATTTAATAAAAGAATTGCTTGCCCTTCAACCAATGAAAGATACTACAAGGGGGAAGAAATTTTTGGGTCAAACTTAGGTGGTGTTGCTAAAATAAGATTTGAGTTATCTAATATGAACATTGATACAGAAGAATTGTGTGTGCTTTACTGCATTTTGCACCAATAAAAGTTGTGTGCAAAATCAAGCAAATTCACCCAGGTCATTACTGCAGTAATTTCCTGCATTAATTTCATTGTTGAGAGCTCTGAACTATGGTCAGTTTCAAGAATTTCTGGAAACCTTCAATCTGAGCTTGAAAACTTTACTTTATACTGTGAAGTATGTCGGCAGAGTAAGGGGAAAATAGCGAAGCATTTTTATGATTTAAAAGATGAGGTATCTGTTTTTATGGATATGAAAACCAGTATGGGAGTTATGTTAATAACTGGCTTTGTGATCTGGCATTCCTAGTGGATGTTAAACCCATCTGTATGAACTGAATCCTTAGTTGCAAACTCAAGGTTCATGAGTTGTATGGACACATTAAGTCATTTCAGAATAAACTTTGAAAGACTTGGAAAGCTAGCTAAGGAAAGAAAATGCTTGTTATTTTCCCACATGCAAGTCACAACATTGAATTTGATTGTGATCTATTTGTAGACAAGTTGAAATCTTTGAATGAAGAATTCAGCACCACGTTTTTTCTTTTTTAGCAAAGAAGTGAGTTTAAAAATCTTTTCCGTTTGATGTTGATGTGGAGCAAGCTCTACCACCTTTGCAGATTTGTAGACAAAAATCATGGATGTTTCACCAACTGACTTTTAGAAACAAATATTTTCTAGTTAACAAATATCTGATACTTACTGATTTCACTAAGAAGAAAATAATCCTATTTTGGAGCACTTATGCATGCAAGTATTTTTTTTTTAAGAATGAAGTTTGTTAAATCTATAATGAGGAGAAGAATAATAGATTTGAATGTAGAAAACACTTTGTATGTTGCAACTTCACATATTTCCCCAAACAATGACAGTTTTGTTAGAGACATGAATTTTCAAAAGATTCCGTATTCATTAACTAAACTTTTAATAGCTGAATAAAGCTCTCACTCATTGTATATTTTATTGCTACAACTTTTACCTTTTTTATTTTAATAACTAGTGATTTTTTTACTAAGGAAATACTAGTATTTAAACATTTTACATATACATCATACAGTGTAACTTACAGGAACATTTAAAAATTGCTATCCAGCCCACTCCCTGGAGGAAGGTGCACATACTTGATCTAAAGCAACAAGAGAATGCAAAACAAAAATCATTATGTAGTATTATATTCTTGTATCTGATTATGTGAATTAATGTAACTATAAATTGTACTTCAAATCTATTCAGATCTTCAGAATTGTTTTAACTGTTTAAATATAAAAATCATTCTATTCATACATTAAAACAAAAGCTTATTCATAAATATTGCTTAGTATATTATGCTGTCTTTAAATAGCTAGTTATAGTTTGACCAATTTAAGGAAATTAAAATTTGTACATTTCGAAAATTTGATTAGCACTTGTTCATTTAGAGTAGCTTCATAAAATTATTTTAAAACATTTTTTATAGTTAAAAGAATAGCAGCTAACTCTACAGCTGCTATACTTACAGATAAATGTTTTTGTAGTAACATAATAGCATTACTGTTGTAATTTTTAAAATGAATTGATTAGGAAAGGTGTGTTACATGAGTCTAATTTTATTCAAGCTATTTCTGCACAAATATTTTTTATGATTTGATTAATAATGTAAATTAAATTTCAATAATTGCAAATTATTTTTACCATTCTTTATTTTAAAAATTCTTTTAGCATGAAAAATAATTTTGTATGCTTTGTGGCAAAACTTAATCAGAAATTTCTCTGCAAACAAATGTATTGTGGCAGCAGAGATATAATCATCTTATATAGTCTTTCTTGTGAAATTATAAAACTAGAGATCTTATTGAATAAAAATTGTGATGAGTGACAGTAGTTAAGCGTAGAGAAGTATTTTAGAATTTTAATGAAGTTGCAAAATAGAAGAAAATGAGAGATTTTTGGTTTTCCAGAACTCTCCCATTCATTGTATCAACATGATGCTGCCTGCCGTGTGATTGCTCGACTTACCAAAGAAGTAACAGCTGCTAGAGAAGGTAAGTCATAACATTGGTTGTGGAACTAAATGTTACCAAAGGCTCTTTTGTCATTAGCTATAATAGTTTTAATTGATTCATAGCTTTATTACAAATAAATAGCTCACGCACTTAAATACTAAGATTGTGTTCTTAAAATATTCTAACTTCACTCCAGTCTTCTCTAGCATTTTCAGTTTATAGTTGCTTATTATGGTCAGTGGAGGTGGAGGGAGACGAGCTTAAACCTATCGGTAAATTAAAACAAAAAAATTTTTATTGATCCATTGGAAAAGTGATTGAGTATTAAATTTTAAACATGGCTTGCTTTTATTTTAATTTTTCTTCCTTATTCTTAAAATAAATTAAACTTTTTTGCTTTTTTTAAGTTGTCTATTCTAATTAAATGTTGCTTAGGAAATAGTTAATTTGGAATTTTAAAAAATTTAAAATCCAAAATCTTCTACAAGTATACATTAAGCATTCTTTATTTACTTTAGAATGTTCATCTTTCTGAATGGCATGTGAAGAACGATTTTTTCCTAATTGTTGCTTTTAGCTTTGGCTACTCTGAAACCCCAGGCTGGAATCACAGCAGGACAAGCTGGTTATGCTGCACCAACACCACAACCAGTAAGCACAATAATCAAAGATTTCTTTTTCTTAACCATAAAAAAAGGTTAGAAAATGTAACTTTCTATCTTTCTCTAACAACATAATTTAAAGTAATCTTAATTTTTTAAAAGATGAAAGCAAGAAACCTCTACAGTGTTTTCCTAATAAATTTGAAGATTTTTTAAAAATATATCAAATATCCAGTATATAGAAATAATTCCTAAAAGCCAGAATCTGATTATATAATTTCCATATAAGTTTCAAGTCATTTTCTGAATGCCTTTTTCTAGGCATATGCTGCTGAAGCTGGTTCAGAAGCTGCTCAGCAACCAATGGAAGAAGCTGGTATGACTGATGAGGTGCTACAAAAGGTTGGTGACTTTTTTTTAAAAAAAATTGGTTAGCAAGTTTAATAGTAAATTTTTCAAAATTTAATTTTGATTACTGGTTGAATGTGTATTTAATAAAGAATTTAACATTTTACTTTAATGCAATTTATAAATTAGTCACAAATGTAATGAGCCAAAGCACTGACTGTTGTCTGGATATATTTTAAATACTATTTAAAAATTTTGTGATGGGGAACTTAAGAATTTTTTTCTCTCCTCAGCTTCAAGATAAAGCCAAATTACTGACAACTGAACGTAAAAAGGTAAGGTCATGGAATTCAAAGATCTATAACAAAAAAGCTAAGAGTTATCATTTTTTTAATTTGTAAAAAAAATATTTCTGTATACTTACTAAATCTAAAGAAAAATCTATTCTAGTTGACCAAGACTACTAACATTTATGAAATATTACTTGAAATATGTGTTAATTCAATTTAGTAATGTTATTTTATCTGAAAGTAGTAATGATAGTGTATTCTATCAGTGCATCACTGAGAGTCAGTCTACCAAATTGAAGGAAGTTCAATAAAAATATAAAGTCATAAATGTGTGAATTTTCTTTCTAATTATCATCACTCTAGCATCTGAAAGGAGTTTAGAATATGTAATAAAGTTTATCCAGATCTTAATGTTTGTGTTATAACTCAAATCAAAATTTGCATTTACACAAGGGAATAAGAAATTTCCATGAAAAGTTCTTTTAAAAAAGCTGAGGGACTAACATGAAACTACCTGTATTTGAAAAATAAGCCTTTACACCATTCTTTTAGCTGAAACAATGTATTTACCCATTTTTTAACACGCCCCTCACTAGGCAGGTGGTCACTTTCTCGTTGGTACAAAAAAACATTGTTATTGCAGAAAAGAGAGATTGTATTTTTATTTTTTGTTTGAGAATCTCTGTTGGCAGAGAGAAGCCGTTTGCTGCCCTCAATTTTATTCTCAGTGCATCATGAGAGAAATTATTGAAAAATCTCTTCCCCAACTTTGTAGGTAGAAACTCTAGTGAAGCATTGATAATGTCTAGTAAAACAGAAGATGTACCTTGATGATCATTCCCATGGCAGCGCTGGTGACATTCAAGGAAGACAGTCAGATGAGCAGCTTTCCTACCGATGAAAAAGTTAAAAGCTTTATCAGTTCGTTGAAGCAGAAGCGCAGGTGGTGGCACATAGCAAAGTTAGAATTGATCATGTGAGCTGCCTGTTTCCCATGTTGTATTGCCTTGGGACTTTATCTGCATACTTTAGTATGCATTTGTACTGCGTACTATTGAAAACTCAAATGCTTTTAACCTTTTCATTTTTTAAAACTTTCATTCTGAAAGACTTTTTGAAATCTGTGTGATGTGATATGTTCAAATAACACTGCATCAGATGCTTCCGCAATGACGACCTAGGGAATGTCAACAACCCCATAGTAAAGAGTGACTACCTGGCTCATGAGGGGTGTGTTAAAATGGGAATTAAAATTGTCTGTCAAGGATAAAGAGAACATTTTAACTTTTGAAATGAAGGCTACATATTAAATTTGTATCTGATGTCAAATACGGTGAAACATTTTTCCAAATACTTTATCAGAAACCTATTGAACCACCTATCCTTAAATGGAAACTACAAATAATTAAATATGTGATTTACTAAGACCTAATGTTAGATGTGTGTGTTCTGTTTTAGTACTGATGGAATTGGTTTGGAGCATTTAACCCTCCTCTAAACTTTCTGAAATTGTTCGATAGAAACATTTTGGGGTGGAAATGCACCTATTGATAACACAAAATGATAGGATACATCTAAATTTTTTTGATTGGGGGGTGCTCTGAAAAATATTTTTTAGAGAACTAATATTTCAACTTTATGCTACAAATGTCACTAAACTAAATATTCATTCTGTAATCACCTCACAAAATTGAAATTAGTACTTTTATAAACAGCATAATATGTACCTGTTTATAGTTAGAAAGTTCAAAATACCACATCAACATATTTCTTAAAATAGTATAGTCAGATAAAACTTTCACTTGAGAATGAGTCAGTGCTATGTTTGCATATCTTGCAGTCTTAACTTCTGGGACAAATGTGGCGTCTAAGATTTTTTGAGTTCATTAAACATTTTTGAATGAACTGATCAATAACCCTTTTTCAGCAATGGTTCATACATGTTTTTACCAAGTTGCCTTTTTACAGATCACTCAGTGAAAACATTAAAAAATAAACCTTGGAAAATGATTTCTTTAATAAATGACCAGTTTGAAATATTAAAATAAAAATTTTAATTACTGAATCTAACAAAATGTTCATTTCTTGCCATGTATCTTATTATTTGACAACATTGGACTAAAAATATGTATACAGTTGTCCCCCGGTATTCGTGGGGGTTACGTTCCTAGAGCACCCGCGAAGAGTGAAGAACCGCGAATATTGGACGTGGTCCATAAAAATGCCTATAAACGTAAAAATATAATAAAAATATATATAAGTAAATATATAATAATTTAATAAAAAATACAACACTCAGAGAAACACTCGAAATAGCTACACACGGTAAACTGGGATGATGCTGGGCTGCATCTGCCAGAGACAGCGCCTCGTGGGCAGCAGCCAATCAGCAGCGAGGAGAAATGAATAACGCTCTCTGATTGGCTACTTTCAAACCTCCAGCCAATAGCGTTTATTTATTATTGATATTTTGCTGAATTTACGTTAGTATTTATATTACAAAATTAGTAAATTATATTGTTATTAATAATTTAGCGTTAAAAAGTGTGAAAAATATATATTGCCACGAAAAAAGCCATAAAAAATTGCAGATATTTGCGATTCCGCGAATAACCGGGGCCGTGAATGCCGAACCGCGATTACGCGGGGGGTCGACTGTATTGATGTTTAAAGCCCAAAATGTAAATACACCCCAGTGGAACAGTACTTTTGTTTAATATACATGCAATGTAGCAATTTCCAAAGTATGCTTCAGTCTGACTGCATTAGCTGTTTAAAAATTTTTGCTATGCCTCTAAAGTGGATACACCCAAGAAGTCCTGATTTGGGTTAAATATATTGGAAATTTGTTTTGAATTAAGTGATATGGGTTTCTTGCATGTTCTTTTTACTTAGCAAAACTTTTTACAATACTAATCTGCAAGTATTGAAAGCAGTGGTCTGCATTACTCTGTAAACTATATATAAAGAAAAAAATATTTGTACACTAAAGTGCCAGTGACAAATGACTTATTTTTTATTATTTCTTAGTGTTGATGTCAGATTTGGTTTAATTTCTGAAAATAAATTAATACAGCTGATAAACTTATTCTAAATGTAATTTAAAGTATTTTATTTATATAAAAATAAAATAAAATTGATTATTGTAAGAAAATGAGTAAGTTTTACTTTAATATACATTTAAATACCAAAGGATTTTAAATCTTTGGAGAAAACGAGCATGTTTAATAATTTATTTTTATAAAATCAGAGAAATCTTTAAATTTGTTCTATAAAAATTAAAATTCTATGAAGATCTCTTATTTTTCATTCTCTTTAAGCGAGGAAAAACTGTACCAGAAGGGCTGGCTATTGCAGATGACATTCGAACATACCGTCAACTGGCCTCTCACACGGTAATAAGCTTGCAGCATATTTACAAACAATTGAGACTTTTGACACATTTTTCTAAGAAACCACTAACCGTTCTTTAGATTTATAGTTCAGTAAGTAAATAAAAGATGTCCTGCACATTTAGTGTTTGAGGATAGATGAGACTGTTTGCTTGTTCTCTTCTGTAAACATTCTTTAGAAGAAATGATAATAGTAAGAGGAAAATTCAAGTCACTTTTCCAAAACCTGTCACTAAACAAAAATCTTTAATTAATGTAAACATGAAATTAAAGTTTAGATTGCAGAAATCTGAATTTTTGTTTATAAAGCTGAAAAGGAGATTTGCAAGACAGAAAATACTGGAACCCAATTTTCAGTTCTTTATTTTTTATGCCTAGTCCACACCTAGAAAGCCATTCAAATGTAACTCAAAATACAAAGCCTGAAGTCTAGCTACATTATCATTTTTTTTGGTCTGCACTCTTGATTTTTTTTTCTTTTAGAATTTGTCACTGAAAATGCTATTTCTAGTGAAAATCTACAGGCTGTAAGATCTAACATGTAAAACTAATTTTATCAAAGAATTTTTAAAATAATACAGCTGATTACTCTCAAAGAACAGTTTTGTAAAAGTTAGTTTTACTTGAGTGATGGGAATTTTAGGATAAATAAAGCTTCAACCAGAATGGGATTGTTTGAGAATTTGCAGCTTGCCATTGCTGATTATTTGTTTTTATATAAAACTTGTTTTGAAAGTAGCAAGTAAAGCATACTTCTGGCATTTGAAATTATCATGCTTGCTGAAGTAATGCAGCTTCACAAATTTCTGCATTGAGATGAGGCCCTAACTAGTCATATAGTTTTCATAATTTTGTGCATTTTAAAAAATTAAACAATCTCCCTTACACCGAATATTTGATAATAGTGCAGCATGTAATTAATGAGACAATAATTAAATTACTATTATTTATGCATGTATTTTGCATCTAGGGTCTTCACAGTGCTAGCATACCAGGTATCTTATCATTAGATATATGTCTAAGGGACACATCTCGAATTGTGACAGGTGAGTGCAAAATTTTTGCAATTTAATGTTTGAATTGAACATACTATTGCTTTCTCTCTTTTTTAAAAATATTGTTTGTGTTCTGCCATTTTGGTATTTAATAACAATGTTAACGAAATCTAAAACGTGCAAGAGTTTAAAATTTCATCTTTAGTACGAATTATCTGGTCTTGAAATCATTAACAGTTATGTAGTATTTTAAGAAGAGGCCATTATTCAGAATTCTATTTTTTAAGATATCTTACACGAAACTCTGTGCTTGTCATTTAGGCATCCAACAAATTAAAAAGCACAAGATATTTTTCACCTGGGCCAAAACATTGACAAGTAACATGGTCATAGATTTTTGGATGAATACTTATTACAACTCCCGAGGTGAAATGAGGACATGTACACTGAAACTAACACAATTAGTTCATTGATTTAATTACTATAATACTATGAGAAACTTTTTTTTAAAAAATAAGTATATTTCAGACATCAGGGTGCTGTCACATTTCAGGATGTACAGTGCCCACTGTTTCTCCTCAGAATCAATATGAAATTAAAGTTTTACAAACATAACTTTGCAGAAATCTGAATTTTTGTTTGTAAAACCATGTAAAGATGCTCAAGATAAAACACATTTGTTTGAGTTATTTGTCAAGTGCTGGTCTTTTTAAACAGTTAATATTTTATGAAATTTTTATCTTTTTAGGTGGTAATGACAAGAATGCTGTTGTGTTTAATAAAGACACAGAACAAGTAATGGCCATTTTGAAGGGACACACAAAGAAAGTGACTAATGTTATTTATCACCCAGAAGAGGTTAGTAGGATATTTTAGCAGTTTTTCTTGATATTTTTCTAAAATCTTTTATTTTCAAAAAATATAAAGTCAAATATGGCTGTGGAATAAATAGAATTTACACTAACTTTCCAATAATTGAAGTATTTACTGTTGTCACGGTTTTTTGTTTGAGTTGACTGGTTTATGCTTGTAGGTGTAATGCCAGAATAACCTGGCATTGTTCCAGTAACATTGAATTTTGTGTGTTTTTATCTTTAAATTTCCATATTAGTTTTAAATGGTGCTTTGGGTGTTTATTGAAACTTAGCAAAATTATTAGGGTCAGAATCAGCTGAAAACTGACAATGAAACTCAATTCTCTCTGATTAGAAACTGTCATTACACAACAGTTGTTCTGTCTCGGATGGCATTGGTTTCATTCATTTACAAAACCATTTTGCATTTGCACACACATCTGATCAGCAGAGAGAAAAATTTGTTGTATTTCATTTCACATTTGTTTTATGTGATTCATATGTCATGATCATAATGCTTGGAAAACCAGTCAGAAAAGTTTTTGATTTGCTGTCTTATTTTGTGCAGGTCCATGATCAGTTTCTCCCTTAGCTTGTATCCACTCTTAAATTCTTTTTCTCTCCACACCAAACGTTTTTGTTGCCTCACTAAATGATGTAGATTTTGCAGCTTCTAGCTTGAACTTGTGTAGTAGCCTGCTCTCTTTGGCATTCTAACTAATACATAATGCTTGTTCTGAACATTTCAAATGAACAAGTAGGAAAGAATTGGTACTGTAGTTCAAGGACCTAATATGACAAGAGCACAGCAGATGATGAATGCTGCACATGTCAATTAAACATCTCATCACATGATCAGCAATGCAATAATCACATTCCCGAACATTGTGCACTTTCAAGTTTTGCCAAACAAGGCAATATTCTTTGACCACTACAGGGCACAGTGTGTGTAGGTTGGAAGGTATGTCAACAAATAAGCAAATAGTCTGTTGCTGGCACAGATGCTTCAATGTTGAAAGCTACAACTGATTTGAACATGTCTGGTTTTAATTTATTTGTAAATGCATTGGTCAAGAGTCATCATGTTTATAAAGCAAATTTTTTGATGGATAGTATTTGTGTACAGAAGTACCCTGAGGAAGAGGGTAGGGTGGGAGTTTATTGGGCATATTTATGAATACAGAAAAATGGGTGTTTTTTTTTTTGATAGTTTTTCAAAGCTATTGGAGTATAAGTGGCAGCTTGAACCAATACAGTATGTTTAATCTTAGATTTAACATTAATATTGTGCGGAATCACATGTAAATTGTGTGGCTGTTTTACCTGCCAAAGTAAATACAGGCAGTCCCCAGGTTATGAATGAATTCTGTTCTTATGATGGTCTGTAAGTTGGAACCCATACAAATGGTTTGTACTTAACATCTGTTGGTATATATATATATACACTTAAACTATTAGACAATGTATGTATAAGGAACATTAAAAACACACTTCCAAATATACTTAAACACTTAACACACACGCTGCTTCCTCTTGCAATTTGATGTTATGCAAGTTTGCCCTCACTTTGAAATGGTTAAACCAACCATGACTAACAACAAATTCCTCTTCACTTTCACTAGATGTACTGGCACACGACGCAGCTTTCAAATCATTGAAAAGGCTTGGCTAATTAGTATATTTTTCTGATTTTGATCCTCCAGCCATATCACTAAAAGCCTTTCCATTTCAGTAATCAACCCACTGTGTTGCTTCGTGATTATTGTTGCCTTCATCGAGGCAGAACCTTTAACATGTTCCATTATCTGCACTTTGTCTTTCAAAATGGGCCCGATTGTTGACCAACTGTAGCCTAATGCCTTGCCAATGTTTGTCTCGGAACGCTTTGTAATCTCTTCCATCGTTATTGTTTTTCTCTTCTTTGATGCATCACCAGCACTTGCATCAGATTTTATTTAGGAGCCATGATAATGGTTTGCACGTTATCAGAAATTGAATATGAATTCATACGAACGATATCTTAACGAGTACAAGATCCGAAATAATAGACATTACGGCGGGCGGTCTGTTCGTATGTACAGAATGTTGTAAGTCAGATGTTCATAACCCAGGGACCGCCTGTATAGAAAAATGGCAGTTAGGCATTTCAGCATCATTCCAATTTGCTTTATCACAGTCAAAAAAAAAAAAAATTAATGTTGATTCTCAGATGGTTTTTGTTATTGTTGCTGAATGTATGGCAACATCAGTAGCCATCAGTATGTATGTGATTTATACATTCTTTCTGCTTAAACAACATTAAAAAAGATTATATGGTGATATTTAGTGAGTAAAAATATTGGCCACATTTAAGCTGTACTTCTAGAAAATTATTGTTAGTTTCTAATGTTTTAATGATAGTATATAGGCTTTTTATAAATATCTGTAAGAAAGACATTTTAGGTATTGTGGATGACAGCTAATTTTAGTTTCTAACCAATAAATTTGTACTAATTAATATTATTTTTGAAGGTAACTTTAATGGTAAAAAAGAATTGTTTTATGATAAACAGGACCTGGTGTTCACCTCTTCTCCTGACTGTTCTATTAGAGTGTGGGGAATCCAAACTGCACAGTGTGCTCAGGTGATCAGAGCCCATGAAGCACCTGTGACTGGCTTAAGTTTGCATGCAACTGGTGATTATCTGCTCAGCAGCTCAACAGATATGGTGAGTATACATCGCTTTATACACCAAACTGATGCTTCTGGAATTGCTGCATATATTTTGATAACACACCTTTCCCAAAAACAAAACAAAGAAAATTTCCTTTTCAGTGTTATTCTAAAAAAAACACCAAAAAATTGTATTGTTTGCATTACTTGTCACTAATTTAATTAAAATGACTTTCACTTTCAATATTTGAAGTGTCAATAAATGAGCTAACTGTTTGAATGGATGGAAGTAAGTTTTTTTGTTTTTTTTCCCCTCCAAAATCATGCAAACTTTTTACAACTTTATTTTGTTTTTTTAAATAAAGTTTTGGGCATTCTCAGATATAAGAACTGGACGAGTTCTCACCAAAGTGTCAGATCCCTCTTCACAACATGGTAAGTGTTTGCTATTTCAGTTTAACTAAAAAAAATTAAAACATTTGGCCTTTGTTACTTTATAAAATTAAAATGCTTTTTTGTGTGTTTTTTTAAAACTTTATACAGCTCTGACTTGTGCTCAGTTCCACCCTGATGGCCTAATTTTTGGCACTGGTACAGAGGACTGCATGATCAAGATTTGGGATTTGAAGGAACAAATAAATGTTGCCAACTTTCCTGGACACATGGGCCCAATCACTAGTATTGCATTTTCTGAAAATGGTATGTATCAAAATACAATGTCTATGCATATTCTAATCAGTTTTAGTAGATTTATTATATATCTGTTTTACTAGGTGATTTTAAATTGGGGTCAGTTAAACATGAAAATGATGATGGCTAATTTACAAGATTTTGTATTTTTAAAGAGGTTACTAAATTAATACTAATAATATTTTAAAAGTATGAATGGCTTTATTGAGGAGATATTTATAAGTGGGTTTCTTTTATTATCAGCTTTAAAAAATTTAGTTTTTTTTACAATTAATTTTTGTGTATAGAAGCTCATTTTAGCAGTAATTTCATAAATTGTTGTAAAATGTGAAGTAACAAAATGTCTGGCTTCTAATGAAAGTGCATTCAAAATATAAATCCATATTAATGCAGTGTTTAGTTTTTTTTTTTCATTTGTGTTATATTTTCACTAGATTTTTTTGTGTGTGTTTAGGATACTATTTGGCAACTGCTGCTGAAGATGCTGTTGTGAAACTGTGGGATTTACGTAAATTAAAGAATTTCAAAACTATCCAGCTTGATGACAAGTATGAGGTAAGGTAAACTAGTTAAAATTTGCATTATTTCTGCCAAGTAGAAAACATTGAACCACTAGTTTTATGCCACTTTCAAAAAGAGACTCCTAGGTTTTAATAATACTGTTTTTGGTGATTAATATCTTTGCTAACTTAATTAAGCAGCATTTCCTTTTATTATTCCTTTTTCTCTATCCTCTGTAGGTGAGAAGTCTTAGTTTTGATCAAAGTGGAACATACTTAGCTGTTGCTGGTACTGATGTTAGGTAAGTTGACAAGTAACTGGTCAGTTTAAAAGCAAAGGAAGGAAAATCTCTCCTTTTTAAGAACTCAACTGATATCTGATGTAATAATGATTGTGAGAGCTTTTTTTAAAAGAGTATATAAGTATTATAAAGATATTTATTTAAAACTATACTTTTAGCATACTGTGCATATGTAAGATTTAAAAAAATATGCATAGTTTGCTAATATTTTTTAAATATACTTAATTATATCATTTATAATATACAAATAAATACATTTGATTCATTAAGAAAAATATTTGTATGCAAAATAGTAAAATTAGCAAAGAAGATAGATTTTATGTTCTTATTTAAGCCACAGCTTGACATTTCTTTTTTGAACCAGTTTTTATTTCAATATTAAAAATTAGATTTTAGATTTACCCAGTTTCTAGAAAGCATCTCGAAATTGCAACTTACAACAGGTGAATCGTCTGATAAACCAATTAGTGGTGATTATTACATTGTATTAAAACAATGAAACAAAATCTGCATTCATGATTCCTTTGAACTTTAGTTCCAAGAAAGAAGCTAGCCCTGAATCCTTAAGATGGATGGAGAAAGATTTGTTTGTAGACATTTTAAAATTATTTCGATTGTATCATGTGGACATACATTAGTGTATGAAATTTTAAAACACCTGGAATGCTGGTATTTAAGGAGATTGGTGCAAAGAATGTGCTGGCAGAAAATTAGATGAAAGTTTAAATTGAATAGAAAATCCCCCTATTTTTTAAAAATAAAATAAACAGTTATTTTGGAAATTGTCTGATGCTGATCAGAAAAATGATTTGAAGATTACCTCTGGTTCATTTATTTTCATACACTTGAGTACTAAAACCTTACAGGTAATTCAGACTGATGAAAAATTGAGGGACAGTTTCTAGTAAATGTTAAAAGTTGCACTTGGAATGGTCATTTAAGATTTTCAACTTTGCACTGTCCTATGTACAGAGAAACACTATAACACAGCAATTAAAAACAGTCCTGCGGTGCAACTTTTAATATATTCTAGAGAATTGGAAAGTACCCTAAATGAATTCTAGAAGATTTTGTAAGAAGAAATATTTCTAAATCCACCAATGTGTTAACTTTAAAAAAAAGTGGTTATTGCTAATTAATATGGTTTGGTCTGCTTTAGCTACTTATCTTACTATAAAGATTGATATTTTTTTAAATAGGGTGTACCTGTGCAAGCAGTGGCAGGATTTGGCTGTTTTCAATGACCACACAGCAGCTGCAACAGGTGTTCGGTTTGGTCACAATGCCACCTTTATTGCTTCGTCAAGTATGGATCGATCTGTCAAGTTTTTTGGGATGTCATGAAACTCATCAAGCTATTTACTACAAGAGGATGATAATAAATTTCCCAATGACATATATCATCACCCTTTGTGTGTACCATTACATTTAGATTAAACATTAAGTACATCAACTTTTCTTTGAATTTTCTTCTTGAACTGTCAGTGTGTTAAATGATTATTACAAGTAATCATCCCAGCTGAAATTTTGTTGTACTGCAAAAAAACGTTTGCATTGTTTCATCAGATAAGATAAGCTGGACAAAAGAATTTTTACATCAGTAATTTAGTAGCTTTATTTTTATATATTTCATTGGTATAAACCATTGCTCAGAGACGGTAATTGTTTTCTCCATTTTTCATTTCGTTAAAATTCTATAAAATATTTTTAAAAAATACTGTGACTGGTTTTCTTTATCTTTTAAATAAGAAGAAATATTATTCCTAGTAAAAGAAATTTTTCTTGGTGTTTAAAAGATTTAAGACAGCATGTTCAAATTCTTAGATGTGATCAATATTTAGCTGAAAAAATACCAGAAAGCCTTAATTATTATGAAGGTTTGTTGAATTGAGGTAGGGTTTATTTGATCTTTTATTAATTGATGCAAAAAATAGAAATGCCAGTATTGAAATTAGTTTTCTGGTCCAGTTTCAGTAAATATATTCTCAGTACCTGATTATTGATGAATGTGTAAATATGTTTTGTTTTTGCATTTTGAATAAGTAATATAAATGTAACCGATTTCTTTGTCAGAACATATGCAGTGTAAAATTCATGAGGTAGGAGGATGCCTTTGAAGATATAGAAACCTATTTGAAACAGTACAGTCTTATTAACAAGAATACTGTTGATCATCTTTCTGTTTGGCTGAAATACATTGGGATTACCAGCATATTATGATTGTACTTTAATTATGATATAAAATAATATACTAAAGCTATTAAAAACTCAAAAGCAGTTAGAATAATTCTTACAATTTGTTTAATGCTTCACAGTGGATTGTTTAATCATTGGGCGCAGCTAGTTAGTACGATTTTTTTTGAAAACAAAAGATTCTGGCATCAATTTTTTGGTGAGAATATATTTTGTCTATTAGTATGTTTGTATAATGTACTCGAATAAAAAAACAACTACCAATGTATTAATTTTATTCAGCTTCACAAGTAAACAGATCTGATGAAAATGTTCAAATCAATGCATTAAAGTAGACTAACATTAAAAGTAATTTTTTGCTGAAATCAATTACAAAATTTACATTACATCAAATTAGCAGAATTTTTAAAGACTCATTGTCTGAAGATGCTGCTATATGCTGATACATTTTGATGATTGCAAGATCTATTGTACATCTGCAAATGAGTGAATATACAACCAAGTAATACTTTCCAGAAAATAGTTTCTTCAGCTTAATGAAATGCAGAATCATACTATTTCTTGGGATGACTGTTTCAAATCTGGATTGTCAGCTGTCATCGCCATAGAAAAAATAATGGTTTTGTTATTTGATTACTGTTTCAACATAAAAAAATTATCTATTCTACAGCCACTGATTATTTTGAAAAATGTCTTGGAAAAATAGCAACATTTGAACATTTAGCGCTAATGAGCAGTGAACTCTCTTATTTCACTACTTAGTGTCCATGTCCTTTCTGTGCTTTGCTAGCATTGGATTGTGGAAATTTATTTTGTAATGACGTCATGCTATATGTATGTATTTTAATGTAATTGAGCAATGAGTATATATTTTGAAAATTGGTCAAGTATAAAATCTGTTTCTCTGAAATAGTAGAATGGAGACTGATCATTTTTTAAAAAATTTCTTCAACCATTTCTGGGTTAAGTGCTGACAAAACTGCACCATGCCTCTAGTATCTGAAAAACGTTCAACTATGTCATTAGATTTTAGGTAAAAATGAAACATCAAACTTTTAGATCATCACCCATGTAATTTTTATAGATCCTAACATTCTATGTACTAGTATTTTGCATAAATTTTGAGCATTTAGTAGCTAAACATCTGCTTTGCGGTATCTCTGAATATATGCTAACAGAATTAACCAGACATTTAATATTGATTAGCTGGTATCAAAGAATGGCTGGCTGAGCTGAAGTTTGCTTGAAAGTAGGAAAAATAAATTAACATTACTAACGATCCATTGACTGACTGATGTAATACAGGATGAGCCAGAATGTGGAAGTGCTGGCTTTTAAACTGCCCTTAAAACATTCCAGATTTTATAGCCTAGTATACATATACGAGGAGTGCGTCTTTAGCAAACTGGTGCTAAAGTAGGTGGTTTGATGTTTAGTCTTAAAATGTCTTTCAGTAACATTTTTAAAACTAATCATCTGAGCAAGAGAAGCAGTTTGTAGGGTCTCCGATCCCTGTTTTTTCCCCCCTTATATTAAGTTACAAAAATATTTTTTAAAACTGGGTGCTGCTTTAAACTAAAATGGACTCAACTGCTTTGTGCTGACTTAGATTTTAGGCTGGACAAAATTTTAAAAAGTACTTATTGGAGAAGTAAGGTAAGGTAAATAATTTTTGAGGAGTTTCTTAGCGATGTCTAAGAAAACACCTACCACACATTACAAAATAAAGTGGAGCAGATCACTGTGAGTTAGTTAAAAAAAAAAAAAAAACATTCCCACCACCATGTGAGGCCACGTAATTTGCAAATTAGTGCAGGGAAACTGCTGAAGTTCTTGAGCTGTCAAATGGTTGTGAGCAGCGCTAATGTTGTGTTTATGTATCTGCTGCACAACAGTAACCTAAAAGACCTGATGGGTACAGCGTGTAATTAATGGGTATTAATCCATTTTGAGCTAAGTGATGAAGATTTCTAACCAAACCTTGAAACAACAACATCAGTGCTGCTAAGGTTAATGAATCTTATTGTAGAAAAATACAACAGTCTACCAGGGTCTTCCTGAGAATGGCAGCAGGAAAAGTTTTTGACATGAAAGTACATGTCAAGTACAGAAGCTTTCTTCTGTTAAACAAGGTGGTTGTGGTGTGATGGTATGGGTTACGGTTTGGTAGAATGGGAAGACTGACTCCTTCAATTCATAACTTGTTCTACAGGAAAATAGTTTTTACATTTTGTCACTGAGAAAATGTACTAACTAGAGTGACATGGCCTACAACAGCTTTCCAGCAATCCAAATTAAAGGGCATAGTTGGTCATCTCTTGTATGATCTGGACTAAAAAGTCATTTATTTCGAATGCTACAAGATATTCTTGTAATGGTTTATAATAGCCTCATTCATTCTGTTACTTTCATTTATGTGTATTCATTGTTCTCTAAAATTGTAGTGCTTAAATGTTATTTTTATACAAATATGTATAATGGATGTATATAAATATATTACAAATTTTTAGTTTTCAAATGGTTAAAAACTAGCTACTTGGAACAAAAAATATTTTTGTTCCACTCTTTAACACAGCTATTCAGTATTTACATCTAACACTGTAGTTAAAAAAAAATGTTCAGCTAAGATGTTATGGCTACTGTTTTTATAACTTGGCAGAAAGTGACTGCTGCCACCACAACTTTAAATGAAGCAACCAAATAATTGAATAGGAAGAGAATTGATGTCCAATATAGCAACCTGTTTGTTTTTTCCTTTAAATCTATAGCCCAGTAAATAATATTTAATTAACCTGGAGATTTGTGGAAAATTGGGTTAAATAAAATAAAATCTAAATTATATTTTATGCAAGAATTGCACACAGTTCTTAAGTTTTTTTATCTAGTAAGAAAACTGAATTTTAAAAAAAAACTTCTGTTCAACTAGTACAAATTAATATTTAAAAAGGACTTTGGAAACTTTTGACAGTTGTCTTGCACAAAAGTCGTTAGAGAAATTATCTCCCTTGACACACACAAACAAGCAACCCCAAATAATGACACCTCAAAAAAAGGTTTCTAAAGTTAAATTAAAACCAGAACAAATGCCAGTATTTGCATCCTGTTGGAAAGCTTTGTGGTACATAGCTTAGAAGATCTGGAGATAATCGAGTTTATTTAGTTTTACTATTTATGTTAAAAGTAAAAGTTTTTGCAAGTATATTACTGTGTGTACGCAGTTTTTCTAAAAAAACCCGATATGAATAGAGAATTAATTTTAAAAAAAAACTTATTTTTTGTTATTTCTGTAGTCCTAGAATCTTTTGGATGAGTTATATTATATACTTTCCAAAATAATCCAAATGGTCTTAAATCAGCAAGATATGCATATATGTTAATTTAAAACTAGGAACCTATCAATCTTGGCAGCCCAGCCGAGTCTAGCACAAGTAATAGTAATTAGACAATTTCCCCAGCTATTGCTAAACTTGTGAATGACTGAATACGACAAGCAAATGTATCAACACGTGAATGGCACATGTTTTATATACATCACCAATTGACATCCTGATGATGAGCTTTTTGAGACAGCAAGAAAGACATTTTAGAAAAAATTTTTTCTTTTTACTTGGATGTCTAAAAAGGTAACATGTGAAAGATTATTTAGAATTGTTCAGTGTAGTAAAACAAATATAAATAATTATGCAAATACTAGGTTTAAAATAAATACAAAAATAACTGGAAGAAAAAGCTATTATTAGGTATAATTCTACTAATTACATGTGCTGATTTATTTAGAAGCATATATTAAATGTCATATTTTTATTTGTTTCTTAAAATTACCTTAATTATTAAAATAATTTTACTGTGTTGTAACTAAATGTACTGAATAAAAATGATCAACATTTTTGGTATAGTTTGAATTTAATTCTAAAATTCAAGTAAATATGCAAATTATTAATATCTTGGCACACTTAAATTTACAGAAAAAATATATGTTAAAGAAATATTTAAGAATTTTAATCAGTAATTTAAGTTTATAAAAATTTTTAAATTTGATTTTGAAATATCCACAAAAATATTGGTAATTTTAATTATAAAAGCATAATTTAAAGCAACACTGAAATTTTATAAAAAATAACAACATTGGTAATATGAAGTACTAAGCATATTATTTTGAATAGTTTTAATATTAGTTTTTCAGAAATAATTACTGTATATCTAATAAATTTAAATATAGAGTTAGAATTCTATAAAGCATTGCCAATCTAAGCGCATAATGTTATAAATATATGTATCGAAATATATTAAATATAAAATGATAGTTATGAAGGTGAAAAGTAGCCTACATGATATGTATTTCTATTAAAAAGTTAAATATTTTTATTCATTAATATATTATTCAATTTTAGTCCTAATTTTAAAATATACAGTGAAAAATATCTGAAATAATTAAGAATAAATTACACTTGAAATTTTGTTTGTTAAGGGAAGTAGACCAACACTAAATAAATGGTTTTGTGTTGTTATGTAAAAGATATTTGTGATTGCAGGGTTTACAAATATATTTATTATATTTGCGGTTTTTGGTTTCAAAATAATTTGTTAAAATTGTATTTTGAAATAACAAATAATTAAAATGAAATTAAAGTTTATATGTCAGGCTTCTAGAAGCACATTTCTAATGAATTTAGAAATTTATGAAAATGAACTAAAGAAAGGATTATTAAACTTAAAATACCAAAAGTTATTTTAAGAAAACCACTATATTATTTACAGTGCTGTTTAAAAAACAAACAAACAATGAAAAGGTGTCGCACTTTAAGTAGTGCGCGCCTCGGGAACAGTCGCCTGGTTTCGTTCCGCTACCCGTTACCGTTCCCGGCTCTTCGGTCAGAGATACAATGAAAATAGCGGGTCATCTCTGTAGCCATTAAAGAGTTAACCCGGTCTTCAGTCCGCCGGTTAAAGAATGGTTATTTAGAGGGCTTGTTAAACGCATACTCGAAGTTTAGTTAATATATCTCCCTTTATTCTAGAACTGCCCGCCGGATATCTCTCGTCAGGGGGAGAGAGAGAGACCCCTCCACCCCCGGCGTCTCCGGCGGTTGTCTCCCTTGGTCTGTTGGCCGGCCGGACTGTTCGCAAATGCGTCAACCATCCGGGCCTTTGCGCCATAATCTCTGCTATTTTCGACTCGAAGAGCCTCATAATCAGCGTATTTGATTACAAAGCGGAGTTCCTGAGATATGCTATCCCGGTCAATACGCGCCGAGACCCGCAGCCGAGCGAAGGAAGACATCAAGCGGGTGATCAATGCTGTTGACAAAGTGAGAAAATGGTGAGTACTCGGTGAACTGGAGGAGCCGTCTATTGTTTTGTTCGGCCATCGACCACATTAAACACGGGGCTGGTGTCTGTCTGTCTGTCTGCCTGGGTCGGGCATCCCCTCCTCCCCCGGGCGCACGTGTGCTCCCTACAGGCGCGCACCCGTCCGGGAATCGTCGTCTGTGCTCTTCCCCATACAAGTCGGCCCTCGCTTCCCGGCGGCGGCGGCGGCGTTTCGAGCCCAGCCACTCTCCATCCCTCTCCTCCTCCTCCCCGTCCCCGTCTCTCCTCCTCCTCCCCATCCTCGTCCCCGTCTCTCCTCCTCCCCATCCTCGTCCCCGTCTCTCCTCCTCCCCATCTAGCGTTCATCTGTCCATAAATTAAATTTCGCACGTCGGGAGGTGGGAGGGATCAGGGTCGGAAAGCAGCTTCTCTCGACAGGTATCTGACATTCTGCTTCTATTTAGTAGTAGTAATAGTAATAGTAGTAATAATATAGTAGTAATAGTAATAATAGTAGTAATAGTAGTAGTAATAGTAATAATAGTAGTAGTAATAGTAGTAATAGTAATAATAGTAGTAGTAATTTACTGACAGACTTTTAGACGGCATCAAACAAACTTCGAGTAATTATTTATTTAGAGAAAACAACCCCCCCCCCCCTGTGCCCGCTCCCCGAGACAGGAGGCAGGCAGTACTGCTGTCCTTCCCTTCCCAAACCCCCTGTTTGAAAGACCGAGGACCCACCACCACCACCACGGTAGCTGAGTCAGCCTCCGCCTCTTCATCATCTGTTAGTGATTCCGGTGGTAGATGATACCAGGACCAGAATGTGAACAATGAAACTACATCTTATTGGTTCTGTATGCACAAGATATATATATAAAAACTCTCAGAAATTGCTGCTGTACACTGTAAATTACCAATTACTGATGCGGCTAATTACAGCCCATGTACCCTTCTTGATTAATTACCTGCTAAGATATCCAAATCAGAAGCCGGAGGAGGAGGAGACCTGTATGCTGAAGTAATTGTGAACTGCTGGAGGAGAGGACCCAGCTACTCAGATAAATATGGATGGTGTTTTTCATTTCCATGACTTACACAGGTAATCGGTACTAAATCAGTTCAACTTGAAAAGTAAAATTAAATCATTCACTAGGATTCAGCAATAAAAAAGCTTCCTTTTTGTGGTGGTGTGTATTGCTTCCTCTGGAACTGGAGCCGACTGAGGTGCCCACCATCCAGTAGGGAACCCCCATTTATTTGGTTATACCTTTAGATTAATTAGTGTATTTACTTTCATGACAAAAACTAGAATTTTGGGTATTTTAATTTTTATATCTCACCGTTTTTTGGCTATTAATTAATGAAAGGTTGCATTCTTTTGTTAATTTTTTATGTATATAATAATTTTATTATTTTTTTAAGATTTGAAAACTTTAATATTTTGTGTGATTTTATCAAACAACTGACTACTATCAGCTTGGTCAAGTTTCCGTGACCACTAGCTGTGAAGGCTATATATACCCCCACCCTGAAAAGCATCTCAACTCTAGTTTTCCATCTTCCATGTCTAGAGCAAAGGGATTGATTTTAGGATTTTTTGAAAATATACAAAAAGAAAGGAGTTACTCATGATGGTCTCATTCACAGAGGAATATGCAGTGATATGTCATGCAGAAAAAGCATGAGTAGGTCCTAGCAAGCTGATGAGAAAAATTGTTGAAAATAAACTGTCTTGCCCAGGCAAAACTGTATGCAGATGTCACATGGCAATTAGAAAAAGCATGAGAATTCAGTACCACTAAGTGTACAGGCTTCATAGATTTACAGAAAGCTTTTGATAAGAAAAAATTTTTTAACATCTTGGAAGAGTATGATGGTGGAAGGCTACCCTTGGCAGTGGAAAACCTATATAAAATAAGAAAATATACCGTAAAAACTGACTGCTAGGAAAAGGTAAAATACTCTGTTGTAAACTTAGTAGTAAATCAAGGCAGCATCTTTATCACTGTCACTGTTTGCACTCTTGGATAAACTCATAATGTATGAAGGTATCTGGAAAGATGAAGTGGGTGAGAAGGCAGACATGCAGATATTGCAAAGATAGCTGATTCGGAAGAACTAGAGTAATGCATGACTAGATGGAAACAGGTGTTTAATGAATGTGAAATGGTTATCATCAGTTTGACTAAAACAAGTCCTGATACAATCTATAGAAAATGTGGCATGTAAAACTATAATAAAAGGCTGAAAACTAAACAAGGCCATAGTTTTAAATACCTAGGTACAATCATATCAGATGACAAACGAACATTGAAATTACCAACAGAGTAACACTATTTAGTCAAAGTTTATGAATGCTATACTCATTACTGAGGAATAGTATCATTGGAGATGAAAGCCTACTTTATAAATCTATTTTATTGTTTAATTTAACATAGAGCTGTGAAACATGGATTCTAACAACTAAGGAAAACTTGAGGCTGCTAGTGCAAAATGTGATCAGGGGCATAATACACAAAATAAGAGAAAAATTGAGAATAAGAATAGAGAAACTATTGGTGTTGAGACCTCACACAAGATAATTGAAGGGGACAACTCAGATAATTTTGCTATATAAACAGAATGGAGATAAACAAGCTCTCAGAACTAGCCTATAAATGGAAAAATCACACTTGAAAACAGAGAAACTGTCAAGATGGTAAAGCAGCATAAAATGTATGATGATAGATATTTGGAGAAAGCTCACAAGTGGACATCTTTAGAAAAGAGAAAAACAATTTATTTATCATTGCAACAAAGTTCACTTAAAAATGTATTCTTTTGACTTTGGAAATTAACCAAAAAATTATACTACATTCAGTACACTGATTACTGAAATGTTTTCGTAGTTAAACTAGTGTCTGGTTAAGGCTTTTTCCCCCCTAAAAATAGCAGAATGTTTACTTCTATCTACATAGCCACAACACGAGATAAATTTGTCATCTGTGTAACTGCTTAAGAGAGGTTTCTATTAAAAAAAAACAAACAAGATGAATAATTGTGGTTATATTGATGGAATTGTAGATAAGCTAATATTCTTTGCTCTTTTGCAACTAAAAAAAAATTACTAAGTTAAGTATTGAACAAAATCTGCATAATTGATGAGAATACTCTGGTGGTCTCCAAGTAATTTTGACAAAATGGATGTTTATGCTTAGTTGCTTTTGTTTTTTCCATACTTTTCAAAGTCAATTAATTTATAATGTTCTTGTTATTTATTACTTTTTATAATATAATCTGCATTCTTTACTGATGGTGAACTAGCCCTTTCTCAGGTTGGTAATCTACTCTATACAAACTAACTTTTTTAACTCTCCCAAAATGCTGGAGCTATTTCTGTCATTATGATACTTTAAATAAAAAGAGAACAAAGTTGCCGACCCAAATAAATACATTAGTTTTACTTTTTTTACTTGTAATCACTGTTTTTATAATCTTACGTCTATTATGCAAATTGTATAGACCATAGTTTACTTTTAAGTGCCATCTATTATTTTCAAATTGCCTTTTGAGGTTTGTGTATTGCTTACTACTAAATGTAACAGGTGCACTGAGATGGTGGAAGGTGTGTCTACAAAATTGTTTAATGAATTCTTGTTAATTATTTTTTAAAATAAGGACTGGATGATGTAACCTTTATTAGTTGCAACAACAGAAAAAAGGCCACAGTAATAATAATAATTAAAAAGTAAAATGATGCAAAAGGAAATAAATAAAATGCTTCTAGCATAAGAGAGACTGGATTAAATATGGTGGTCACGATTCCAGTCTTACAGCGAGAGATTCCACTGGAGGACCTCCAATCCCTATTTCAAAACACGAACGACTGACAGTCAGTGAGTTGTCATTAGATTGGAAATATATATGGAATATTTAATGTAGATCAATTTATGATTTCTCTATTGGCATGGAAACAGCAGGTAGTGTGACCAGCTAGTCGTCTTGATAACGCAGTGAAAATTTATCACAGTGCAGAAGACTGATTTTATGAACAAGACGGTGGACCTCGGTTCCGTCAGTCATTGTCCCCTCGGACCTTATTAGTACTTAATACTACCCTAAATGCCAAGTATGCTCTTTTTTTTCTTTTTTTTTTTTTTACATGAGCTGCATGATGTCTATTACTTCCTTAAAGAGGGAAAGGGGAAATTCTCTAATTTAGTTTCCATTAATGTCAAACCTGCATCAAGAGGAGGAGGACTGTTGTCTTAATCCTATAGCTTCTCATCCTCTCTTTTCTAATTTGGATTTCACAAAAAAGCGACCTCCTATAGCGGAGCTTTCTTAAGTATTATGCTTGTTGTTACTTTTATCATAGGGAAAAGAAATGGGTCACAATAGGGGACACAACCATGAAAATATTTAAATGGGTACCAGGTAAGCAAAGCACATTTTCTTTCTTTTAATTAAAAAAATATATAAAAGATTCTTTTTACATCTTTGAGTCTACAACTGTATTAGTAGAAAACACAAGTTGACATTTTATAATGTTGGTGTTATAAAGGGACATTTTTAGAGTATATTTAAGTATCATCATGCCTCTAACATTGGTGGCAGGTAAATCAGCAATAGAATTTTATGGCTATAAAAACGGCCTAAGATGTGTATTTTCTGGGCTGCTTTATGCTGAATATTTTTCATAAAGTTGATTCTTTAGGTGAAATTAGAATTTTAAAAAATCTGTCTTTTTGTAGCACTTAAAGGAGTAATAATAAAATAGCACAATACAAGCTCTTTAAGAGAAGTTAAATATTTCATTGTGCTTATTATTGAGAACAAGCTAAAGAATTGTATGTTAGCAACAACATTTCAAAATGCAGTTAAATTACTGCAAAATAGAGTTCATATTCATTGATTCACTCATTCTTCATTAGCATTAACTCTGGTTGCCCACTCTGCTTCATGTTTCAGTCTTTCTTGTAAAGCCACTTCATACAGGGCTTGAAATTATCAGTAGCACTACTACCAAGTGTTAGTGTGTTTCACTTTTTTGCTACTCATGAGATGGTGGCCAAACTTTGCTAGTGTTTTTATGTCTTTTAGATAAAATAAGTGCTGACATGAACCAAAGTTAGAGAAACAAGACCCAATTCTGTTTTTCATTGGCCCATGTGGTTTCTGGCGTAGATTTCATCGATAATTGCCGACCGACTTATTATTAATTTTTATACCTTGTTGTTTAACTTACTCTCAAAGGCAAACAATGTCAGCTAGGCAGGGCTTCTTCAGAGGATAGAAGTCAAAGAGTACAGATAATTTGCTTATATCATTTTGTTTTATTATAATGGCTTTGGATGACTCCAGAAGATCAAAAACTAAAGCTAGATATTGTTTGTTTACATGCTCTCACTCCTTAATTCAAATTTTGACATAATGAAACTTAACAGCTTATAGAGAGCATATCAGAACAAAATGAAATTAAGGGTAATTTGGAGGCCTGTAGTGGAAATGGTTAAAACCAAAACTTTAAGAAAGTAGCCGTAAACAGACTAAATCAAGTACAGTCTAACCTCCTTAGTGTTATATTGGATAAAGGAATAGTTCTATGATGGTAAGAAGGTCTGATCATAGTCATACATAGTGGGTTTTTGTTGGATGTTTTAATGATCTAAATCAGGGGAAAAATGTGTATGCTTTGCACTCTGGTTTTGAACTACTGCTTCATCACCCGCTTCAGTTTCCTAATTGACGGCCTCAGAGTATAAAAGTGAATAAAAGTCTACATATTAAATGTGGAATCATGGTTTGCATATGACATGCAAGTTTAGCTATTGTAAAATCATTTTGGTGTAAATTTGCCAGAAACATGGTTTGGATCAGCCTTTCTGCAGGGATTACAAATGTGAAGAAGAGAGTTGTGATTGTACATGGAGAAAGTAAGGAATAATTAAGCTTATGCTGTATAAATAGTCCACTTAAAAACTGCCAGCTGTGAGAAAACTGAGACTCAGTGGTGTAGTGTAGATGGAATAGAATGCTGAAATAAAAATGTAAAAGTTGTTAGAACTGCCTACTTTGCTAAAAATAACTGTCCCTTTCATACTTTCCTGAGCTTATTTTTCAGAACCACAATTACTAATAATTAGTGGTGTATATAATGACAAATTTTCTCATTGATGGCAGTACAAATAGAACAGATATTGAGAAAGAAATTATCTATGTGAAAATGACTGTTATTGGACCTGCAACTATGTGATATTTGAAGCTAGAACCTGCACTGAATGCTTCTGCTAAGGGAATAGTTACTGCATTGGATACTGCTTTTTAAAGCTTTGGGTTTTAATGCAGTGGGGCAGATGGTGCTGCTGTTACACTGTTAAAGCAAGTTGTTTTAATTCACTGTAGAGGTCATTGTTTAGAGCTAGCCATTAAGAACTGCTTCAAGAATGCTTTCTTTCAAAATGTAGTTATTGAAACTCTCATCCATTTACTACTACTACTACTACCACAACTCTCCAGAGAAACTGTGTAGTGACTAAGAGAAGTGGCTAACTGGATGAAAGAACATGTGTCAAAGCCAGCTCGAGACAATGGCGCTAGGTGGGTGGAACACAAGACTGAAGTTCTGTCACATCGCTATTTCTGCCAATGTACAATCACCTCTCAACTTCTGCTGAGATCATTGAAAACCCAGCAGCAAACAGAGCTACTTCGAAAAGCATTCTTCACACAAGATTACACAGTACCAGTTCGTGCAAACCATGCAGTAGGCAAAAGATGTTTTTAATGGAGTAGCCAAATTATAGTCTTTGTTCTAAAGAGATAATGTAATCATACCAAGTGTGAAAATTAAGTTAGAAAATGCTTAGTTGATTCTGACACATTTATTAGTTAGATGTTCCAAGCTACACTGCATTTAGAAATGAAGTTGATGACAGTACACCTTTAGTGCACTAAACTCAAAATCAGAAATGAAAGCACTTTATACAGACAGTGAGTGTCATGTGTTCAGAAGCTACTTGAGTTTAGAAGGTTTGAAGACTATGAACAAGGACATCTTCAAAGCTTGTGATATTTTTTATTCCATCAACTGGCCAGATGAACAAGATACTTTAGTATTGTATGGAAATAAACAGCTTGCTGTTCTCACTTATTTTGCATTGTTTCAAAAGACAACTCCACCGTTTGATACCCAGGCAGTGCAGAACTGATGGTTGGAGGTAAAACTTGATTAGAGCACAGGATCATTTCAGATGTAAACACTCAATCTTTGGAATCATTTACATTGAGGACAGTGGAAGAGGTGACTACACTATATCCTCAAAGTTGTGCACCTTAGCTATCTCTGTCCACTAACGTGTGTCAGAGAGGATTTTCTACAATGAAAAGAATTAAAAGTAACTGGAGATGCAGTGATGAAGACTGTGACTCTAACTAAATTGTTTTACTTCTTTAAAAATGAATCAGTTGAACTGTAAACTAAAATAAAGTGATAATCAGATTGTAAAGTTTAACAACGAGAGAATGACAATCCAACTGTTTATTGCAAGAATAAACTATTTATACACTATCATAGCACTTGCCTACTAGCTACACTTTTACACAGCACTCTACACTCAACTCACAACCTCCATCTTTTGCTTTCAGCTTTGGGTTCTCCCAGTTATTCCTTCATTTGCTCTAACTGAGCTTAGTTGTTGCAGTGAGTCAAACAAATGAAAGAGTGACTCTATTACCCACTCGGAGTTTCGGCCCCTACATGGCTTCGCCCACCAACTCCAAGATGAAAAAATGCTTATCAGGAAACATTTATGAAACTCCCACTATTGAATTTACTGCTGTGTTCACATCTTTAATATGAAATGATAAATTTCAAAGATTGTCTGGTGCCAGTGTGTGGTTTGGCTTGGGAAAAATGTTTCTGTTTCAGTTGCACTGATTGGCTGTCCTAGCTCATGTTTCATGAGCATTCATAGTAGATCTATTCATTGTCAACACTATTGTTGTGCAGGTGATCACTTGAAATTAGTTTGCTGTGGAATTCACTTAATACATAATGTGTCCTGTCTTGTTGAAATTCAAAAGAGGCATCTTAGCTTGAATCCAGCCAGTGAAATCTGCCAGAAATATGCATTGGAAATTCAATGCTATTGACAATTCTCAAAAGCAGAAGATTGTCAAAATCTTCAACTTTTTTGCATTCCAGCCCTCAGAAATGAATGAGAAAAGAGAGAAACCCTGATGGGGAAAGCCTCTCACATTGTGAAAGAACTATGAATTAACTACTACTACCAATTTAGGATAGATCAAGCAATTCTAACATTGTAAAGGAATACTAGTCTACAAAACTGTGGTGAAGCAGTATCTCTGTGTCAGAATGCTGTCATAGATCAGAGATCGGCAACTCTTCCTTTACTTCTCTAGGATTAAAGCCCTAGGGATATTTTAAATATAGATGAGACTGTTCTATTTAGTGTTGGTAATTCTCTCTCTCTCTCAGACAGAGATGAAAGGAAAGTAATGATTACTGTTAGTTACCAGATAAGCTTAGAACTAATTATGAACTAAAAATTAAATTAAAGAAAATAAAATCAAAAGGGAAAATATAAAAAAAAAAAAAACAATTTTAAAATAAAATCTCTCCTGTTTGTTACTAAGCACTGTATCTAAAGGAGTATTTGTTGAAACTTATCCACCTTCAGCATGAACTGCATTTTTCCAGTCATAACAAGATTCACCTAAAACCCTGCATGGAAATCAGAGCTGCAGCATTCGTTGTATTATACTGCAGCCAAGGATGTGAAATAAGCCACTGAAGTTGAAAGGATCTCTTCCTACCATACAGATTACACTGAAGATAAGAAGCCAGTTTAGGCTGGATGGGTCCACCTTGAATATAGGCATCTCAAGAAAGATGATCGGTTGGTATCATGAAGTTACCAATTTCTTCATTTGCTGCATCTTTTAGTTGGAGCTGGAATAGGTCAAGGTCAGAACTGGTCTTATCTGGGTGAGAAGATTTTCCTTGCTGTTTTTGGTTATAAAATCGGCCGCATATCCAGGATCTCTCTGTTTGCCACCAGGCCAATATGTTTCCTAAAAGATATTACACTTATGCAGCTGCTTGTCTTGTACCGGATCTTGGTCAGTATACTTTGGGATTTAGTGATGCTGACTGCATACTCCAGCAGTTTTGTGGTACCCAATAGCAGTTGCTGCCTCCACTTCAGTCATCATGCTTGATATTGTGAAGTGATGGGCTTCAGTTTTGTCTGCTATTATTTTTTCTTGTTTTCTAGTATAAATAATTTTCTGGATCTTTGGCCATCTGTGAGATAATATAGTCTGTTTTTTTTTCATGTGAATTTCTTTTATTGGCTGTCTAATTTTTGTTTCTGTCCGTCTCACCCTTCTGTAGCTGGCAGGTGACAACATTCAAAAATGGTTTCAGTGAGATATCTCTTTGGGATCTAATTCTAAAATTAGTGTTTTTTTAAATGTGACTTTTATATAATCTAATTCTTTTTTCTTGTTCCAGTTTCTAGTCAGGAGTCAGCTCAGGTATGTATGCTTTCCTGTTGTTAATGCATATTGTGGCCACTAGAGTTGGTGATGCCATCTCTGATCATTTTATTTCTTGTGTGTTTTAATTATGTTATTTTAAATACAGCGAAGGTGTCTCTGTGTTGTTTCACTGATAGGATGGGAAAAACACTTCTAAATGATTGGCTGCAGTCTAACATTTCTCTCTTAAGTTTATCTAAGAAGACAAGACACATGAGTTAAAAGTTTACATCAGAACAGAAGCATTGATAATTTATTATCTAAAGTCTGAATTAGTGTTGTTTTTGTTTTAAGATTAGTTTACTGCATGTGTTGTAAAGTATCTGAGTAACATGATAAATTTGTGCAAATGGACTTCAACATTAGGTTGGTTTTGGCTCTACCTCCTGAATTTGTCTTATAAGTAATATACATATAAATTTTCCTGCATGTCTGTATCCCTTAGAAGAATTGTATAACTAACAAACACAAGTTTCCAATTAAGTATGAATAAAAACTTTTTCATATTTTTTTGTTACAAATTATTTAGTAAGTTTAAAATAACTATTTATAACATTTTCTGGGATCAGATACAAAATTAGCTAGATAGACTGACTTATTCTAAATAAGTGATAAGAAAATAGTAATATTGTGATAAAATAAATTTGCTTTACAAGTGTTTATACAGCACAGATTCTCACAAGTGATGAACTCTCGGTGAGCACTGAGCTGGTCTTAGTGACTTTTAGTTGGTTTATTCACTTGGTATAGTAATTTTATAGTTGTGATGTGAAACGAATGAGTGGAGCTTAATACATCAGTGTATAAGAGTGAATTAAACAGCAGCAAATAAATACAAGCAAGATAGTGGTTCTAACAAATACAAAGATAAAGTAATCAAATTTTGTTACTCCATTTAACAATTTTTTGCATAAATTTGTAGCCGCACTAATTTTATTAAATTTTATTAAAACTGTTTAGTACAACCATTCTCAGTGCATAGATATTAGATATACGATAATTACTGAAAATACTACTGTGTACAGCCATCTACATGTCGGTGGCTAATTCTGAAAGTATGAGAATGACAGTTTAAATATGACAAAAAGTATCAGTAATAAAAGAAATGGAAAAAATGCTAGGAAAATGTGTGTATGAAACCTGAAAGAAAAAAAGAAAACCAATATAAATGTATTGATTAACCTTAGATTTTTTCCTGATTGCACTGATTGATAAAATTGTTTTGTTACAAATAAACTTCAGTGCTCATCTCTCTAATGATTGCGCATCTGAAGAGAGATTAATTGGTAAATTGTGCACAATATTGTTATTTTTCATTTATTTTCAAGAATGGCAATCCTCGAAAAGTTATGTACAAAGGAAAATCCTCAGGTAAAAATAGAAATGACAATGACAAAGACCGCTCGGATCCTGATGGCAGCTTTAGTCATGATGGAAACAGTCAAGGTAACACTGAGCCTTTTCTTTCCCCACCAAATGCATTAGAACAGACAGGATTTTTTGTTTGTTTTTGTTGATCCTGGATGATTTCAACCTATTCTAAGAAACTCTGAAAAAAGAAAGAGAAGAGTATCAAACACGCCTTTGTAAGCAAGTTGGAACAAATTTTGGAAAGTTGTTGAGGTTGTTAAAATGATGACTTTTCAAAGTATTTTTCCGATAACTTAACCAATACAGTTCAGACAGACAGTGGTAGTAAACTAGGGTCATAGTTGTTAGATAAGTTTTTAAATTCATTTTCAAGTTTAATTGCTACTAACTTAGAACAAACAACTGACATTAATGTTCAGTGTTTTAGATGTTGTTAACCTTATTAATGTTTGTTCTGCATATGCAACACTGCCTGAATGTTTTTAAACTGAAGTGCTTAAGTAAAGCAAAAAAGGTTTGCTGAAAGTTATGGTTATGTTACCACTATTACTTGATTGTACTGCTTTAATTTTGTTTTTGTTTTGCCCTACCTCTGTAGCTCAAACTACTGCTCAGCTAAGTAGCCATGCCTCTTCTCACAGCGACACCAAGAGTTTCCCTACCCCTAGTGCCAACAAGCCTGACTGTGATTCTAACTCTTCCAGTGGCCTGCCGCAATTAGAGGACAGCCTGTCTGCAAATGGTAGTCGTACAACTAACGTAGATTTTATTCTTTATATTATTTTTTAAAAATTATTTATTACATTTTTTTCCCCGTAATTAGTGTAGACAGCAGCATGTATTTCTCTGGCTTAGTGATGTTTCTCAATTAGTCTGACTGGTTTCATCACAAGAATTTGAGCTCATCTTGCTAATGTTTGCTTTTATTTTACTAACATTTTCTGTTTGTTTACTTTATTATTTTTTACTGACTTATTTTTACTTCTCTTTGTCGAAGGAAAATAGCAATATTATTCATTTCGGTTAAATGTAGAAATGATCAGTCCATGCTGAACCCTAATCTTTAGTTATGGTCTGCACCAGGGTTGATGATGTTGACAGATTATTAAAGGAGTCTAAGCATTCTGTTGTAAGCTCTTTTGTGGTAAAAGTGATGTTTCTAGGTTTGCAAATAAGGACTTTGCATTAAAAGAAGGCAGGGGATACAACAAGAATTAACACTAAAGAAAAAAGTATAAGCAAATATTTTAAACCTGCTCATTCAATTGCTGAAAAACCTGTCTGGCTCAGAGCTGATTACCAAAATTGCATAGGATGTCTGTTTGTTTATCTTTTTGTATAAACTTCTGTTTCTTTGACCATCTGTTTGTCTGTTTTGGTTATATAATACATCTAACTACTAATTCATCTTAGAATAATTCAAAATTTTTCACAATTGTAACATTTATATTGGAAGCAAATTTCTAGAACATCTGTAAGAGATTTTTTTAAAAACTAAAAATATGGCTACCAGTCTTTAAAATAAAGCTCTCTATTCTTGGCAAATTTAGAACCCTTTAATTAGGACTCAATCATAATTGTAGTAGAAATTTATGTAATACTTGTACTAATCTTGCATATGCATTTTTGTATTTTTAGTTACAATTTAAAAATTGTCTACAATTTTCTGATAAATTAATTAGGAGAATGAAAACCATTGCCATTAAATTAGATTTAATAACAATTAAAATATTTTTAATGCCTGAAATTAAATAGTATCTAGTGGATTTTTTGTTGATGAAATGTATAACTTATTTTAATGGCTTTGTGAGGATTCTTTAAGCCTTTTTGCATTAGGGAACTGTTTTTAGTATTAGAGGAAATAATGTACAGTCTACTAAATCACTCTTCTGGTTACATTAGGAATAACATGGTACAAAAAACAAAAAGATTGTTCTTGTAAAGTTTGGCATTTATAGTTCTGTTTTCAGGGATTAACTAAAATTTATTGTTAGTAAAATAAGTAAAGAGAGCAGAATTTTTATTAAAAACAAAGTAATATTAATACTCTTCAATTTGTTTTTGTAAAAATAATAAATAATGCACTAAAGGAACATTCAAATATATATATATACTGTCAATCAAGTAAAGATTTCTTTAAAAATTGTGATTATTATAATTTTTGCTACAAGTAGTTGTTTTAAATATATATAATTTAGGTAAGCGATCTATTACTAGATTTTTTCTGATATACTGATGATTTTTTCTCGGACTAGAGCTTGTTCTGTTGATGATGAAGGCTGTTGTTTAAGTAACTGATATCTTTCCAGTTTTATTTTGATTAAATATCAGATAATTTTCTTTGCTTACTTCTAGTGATAAACAGATATTTCTGGTTGGCTTATTTCTAAATTTGCATTTGCAACTTGTGCTTTTTAAATACTGGCTGGTTTTTCTCTTTTGTTGAGCATAAGATTGTTGCTTATTTTATGTGCATGGGCACTCCTTCACCTAGTGACAGTGACATTGTTCCTGCAGCTGTTACTGGAGCCCCTGGTGGTTTTTGCTCATATGCAAATGGAGAACAATTATCTAATTTTTCACGCTCACATAGCAGTAATGTTTTCATTCTTACCATTTCACTTCCTGTGTTGTTCTTCATAAACTATTTTGTTCATTTGATTAAATTTATCTTTTCTGTGTTAGTTTTTGGGATTTAATTTCTTTCTTTTAGTGTGGGCCACTGGTTAGGAATGTTTGTGCCCTGATTGATCAAGTATGTAGAAGCAATAACCAATATCATTTTGGTGCAACTACTTCATACACACATTCATTTTATTAGAAGATTAAAAACTAAATTGTTTGTCTGCCATCTTTGTGCTAAAACTGGTAACGTCTGTGTGCTTCATTGGAAAATTCTCACCAAACCCTGGAATACGGTTTCCCAGGTTTCATCTTTATTTCGGGACCCTGTTTATCTTTGTCCCACTTGTGACAAAACAAAGACTTTTGTTTTTCATGGATTACTGATGCAGTCAGTTAAGAATCTGTTGTCTTCTATACTATACCTGATATTTATTCAGACTTTTCTCTAGGTCATGGCTTATTAGAATCTCCTGTATTATGTGCATGCACAAGTCAAATATTACAACTTTTTCAAACCTCATTAATCAGTGTCAGCTAAGTTTATAGTATTTTTAGCTTCTTTGGTAATAAATAGATCCGTCCATGTTCTTGCAGATGCCAGTGTTTCCATTGTTTTTTTTTAGATTTTGGACATATATACAGGTCTAACACTAATCTACTCTGCCTGCAGGATCCTCGCTGTACACAGATGAAGGGAACACCATGCAGTCTCAAGGATCTAATTACAGTGATATGTTTGGTGGAGGTAACATGAACGATGATTCCAACTCTAATCTTTCTTTTCCTGACCAGTCAACACAAGATTATTCTCAGGACAGTACAGAGGGAGATCCAAATATGAGACTTGGTAAAATAAATGTTTTATACAATTTGTTAAATTTTTGTAGTTTTGTTGCAGATTAGGTGGTTGTGATTTTACGGTAAAAAGATCTCTGAATAATATAACATATAAAATATCAGTATTACAAAGGATATCTATGTTTAGTATGTATGAAAACTTTTATTTGAGACTTTGTACCATTTTTTTCTCAAGAAACTAAATTTTGTATAACAAGTACTATATTTTGAATTATTTTCCAGTACTCTTTAATTATTGATTTTCTGATGTGGAAAGCTATTCTCTCCCGTATTTATTTGTGCATGTTTTCTAAACAGTTTGATGAAATGATTGTAACTCTCACTGTAGCAGATAGATATTTCCATTAGTTAGTTTGTGTGTGATTTGTTTCTGACATTTGCCCATAACTGTTGCAGCTATGAGCATGATGGGTGAAGACAGACAACACAAAGAATCTGCAGAAGATACAAATGGTAATGGTTCTCTCTTTCTGAAAATGAAATCTCACTTAAAAACTCTTTAGTAGTTAACTGAAAAACAGTTTTTCAGGGTATTTTTTATTATTTCACAGACAAGTTAGTTTTTTTAAAAAAATTATTGCTTTTATTTGCTTAAATTGTAATAGTATAAACACATTTTCTTTTCAAAGGCTTAATTTGTTTACAGTAAGCTTGATCATTATTTTAAAAGAATCTGACTTATAGCATAACTGATTTGAAGGCAGCATTCGCAGTGTGTTAAATTTCTCTTCAAGCAGTGTTAAGTCTGACCATTTTTAATGGACATAGTGTCTTAAAAAATACAGATAGATATTGGAGATGTATTATTTAGAAAGAGAGTTTGTTTGGGCATTTTTATCACCTTTGTACAGTACCCTGCCATAAGTAAGCTGTTATTAAAGTAAGTTAAGAAAATGAAAAATAAACACAAACAATAAAATGAGATTCTTTATGTTAGTACTTGGTTGAGCCACCTTCTCTAGCACAGAGTCTTTACGCTGTTTGGCATTCAACATGATTTTGTATCTTGGTTTGGTTCAGTTTTCTTCATATTTCTGAGAGTTAACTTTATAAACTAGATAGATAGTCTGGGCATTACCCATTAATAAAACTAATTAGTGAATATGTTTTGGAAGTCTTTCCCTGTTGGCATCATCAGGGTGTATTTCTTGGAAGGATGGGTATGTGCTTGTGGTAAAGATTACTATTTTTTGGATAGTACAAGTGGCTGTACTTTTTAAAAATATATTTTTCACACCAATCTTTAACCCCACTGCATCACTGGAGCATAGTTCAATCATGTTGATGGGACCTGCATGAGGGATTCTCTGCTGGCAATCCAGATGCTCAGTTGGATTCATATCAGAGCTTTAGGGTACCCAGGGAAGTAATTGAATGCCTTAATTCCTCTTCCACACATCTATATATCCTCCTGAATAATATTACATTGTATCTCAGTATGCCTTGTTGGTACAGTGATAGAAGTCTTTAAAATGGCAATATACCAAGAAGAATTGAGGCATCTTTTTAACAAACACCAATTCTTATTTTCCACCATGCCATTTTGCAGCCAATGCCCTGACACACTTTCTTCAACCTCAGTGCCATTTATGGAAAGTTAAGGTCCTTTCCAACTCCAGGTGCAGCCCTTAGATGTGGATTGCTGAAACCTGTTTTCTCAGAGGAGAGCGCACACTGCCAAAATCTGAAGATCTCATCATACATGTCCTCTGACTGAACCTTTTGAAGAATTTTATTTGTAGTGGACAGAATGGATTTATTACATGCTATACATCCCTTGTAGCCAAGTTGGTGGAAATGACATTGGACCATTCTTTGGTTCATTTTTACTGCATGGGCAGTGTCAGCAAGAGAATTCTTGTTGTCAGTGGAGATATGATGATTAATAGTATGTACTTTTTTCTGGTGTCACTGTTGAGGTCCTTCCAAGTTGCTTTTCTGCAACAGTGAGGATTTGCCTTGGAATTGCATGATAGTATTGGTCACAGATCTATGAGAAATAAATGGCTCTGGCCACACCTTGCACAGCCTGTAATAACTTTGAGTAAATGGAGAAATACCACAGATCTGCCTTTTTTTGATATAGTGATGGTGTACAGGCTATTTATCTGCCAACCTAGATGTCCAATAGAGACACAATCTCACATCTGGAACCGTAAATTTTAATCAGAAACATTCATTTATGGATTGGCCAAATCAATAGAGTATGGCATTATACAAGTAAAAACTAATGGATATATGTTTTGGCATTCGTTTGTTCTGCTTTCTGTCGCTGTCGTCATGGTGTAGTCCTGAGGAGGAGGACTGTTTTGGTGTACACTATTTTTTATTTTTCTACATTGGGTGTTTTCATTTTTGGAGTTTTTGCCTAGAACCTGCAATCTGATGGTTGCTAAGTTTTTGTTTGTGCAGGGCATTTTGTCCCTCTTAATCAAAGTTAATACTTCCATAGCATCCCATTTTCATTAGATAACTGCAAATTAGGCAGAGGCAGCTTTGCTCTTTGAAGCCTTATTTAAACAGAAATAAGTCTTATATCCAGAAATTATAATTTTTATTAGTTTTTTGTGTAAATAGTGGTCTCATCTGGATTGTAGATATCATCAGGTGTAGAGTAGGTCAGGCATCATGTTGCTTCTCCAGTCATTTGCACCTGCTGAGTTAAAAAGCTTCTCGTGTGCATTTGTAGTACTGATATTGTTTCTTCTGACAGCTGAACCAGCCATTGGTTGTGACAGAGTCTGTCTTCCTCAGTCTACAGGCCCACCACCTTTCCTCTACTTTTCATTAGCCATTATTTCTGACATTAGCTGTTTCTTTGCACATTTCGCCTTTAGCAGTGATGATGTGACTGATAGTGTTCTTCAATATGCCTAGCTCTTGGGGGGGCCTAATCTTCTTTAGCAAAGTTATCTTGCTCACCACCAGCACCTATAATGAATATCCTTCCATTTCTATAGGTGTTATTAAACTCATGCATGGTCACACATTTTTATGCCTTTTCAGGGTTTAAAAAACCTGAACCACCAGTTGATAACCATCTGGTTTCCAATAATTGGTCAGCAGCTAGCACAGACAAGTGTGCAAAGTAGAACAAAGATGCAGATAGCTGGCAAGCAGCCCATTGATTTAGTAGATGAATTTGCTACAGTTGGATGGAGTGATCAGGCACAGCATCAACATGACTAAACGTGACTTGACGTTTAAATGTGATTATCAAAAAAATAGGTTGGCTAGTGCTAGTGACGCAAGTAGTGTTGTTGGCATCCTTTTGTCAATCTTCACTTGTCCCTACAAAGCATCATCTTGTCACTTTATAGCTAGCAACTTTTTGGCATCTGGATAAAAACACTATCAATGTGCCTCCACCAAGAATTTTTGTCACTAAATTAATAATTAGTAAGGAAGTAATAATCATTTGTCAATACTTTAGACTCATAATATTATGCACTAGCATAATCTCATGTGAAACTTTACATATTTGCATAATTATATGACATTGTCTACTTTAGGTATGCACCTCATGATAGCATCCAGAGCTGTTACTTCTCTCATCCATCCACCCTTTGTTACATTCCATTTGAATTTACAGTTTGTTTGTGTGCAGCATTTTGCTCTTCATAAATGGTATCCCTTCATTTATGTACAGTGTTTTGTGTGTCATATGCAGCATCTGTTCTAACCAGAATCGACTATTGGGCAAAGCCAATACTTGCTGTCTAACTTCTGTGGCAATTGAATTACAGAAGGATTGTAGATTATTTGTGGAGAATTACAGTTTGCATTAATTAATTACATTACACACTTATCAATCATAATGAAAGAACTTTTTAATTTGGTAGACTGTCAAAACATGTAGCAGTTTATAAAGATTAACAAATTTTCATTATCTTGTGCTATTAAAACACACACACTCACACACACACTCACACACCACACACACACTCACACACACACTCACACTCACACACACACACACACACTCACACACACACACACACACAGAGAGCCCTGGTGGTGTTACTGGGAATTAATGTGTACTACACAACAAATGTGAAAAGTAAAGTAGATCATTATACGGTTTCTGTAATGATGTAAAAGAGTAGTATTTCAAAAAAGAAAGGATCTACATTTTGAAACTTTTAATGCTGAAATTGTCATTTTGAGCTGATGTTTTTTTTTTTTTCTTTAATGAATTTTTTCAAAGATTCCGATCCACCGGTTTTAGAACCCGAAACAGATGATCCACCACAGAAGCGTCATCGGAGAGAATCAGGAAACTCCAGTTGATGATGTAATTCTAATGTCTTCTAGTTTCACTTTCATCCCCAGGAACAAAACAGAAAAGTCACTCGGAGTTACTTTGGTTCACAATGAGCTAACTTGAACTAAGGAATCTCTGCTATAACTGAACAGGTCTGTAAGTGCTAAGCCTGGCTGCAGTTTTCTCAGTGAAAGCAGTCTGTTCTGGCTGAATTGGATTGATTGGTTGATTGGTTAAGGTCACATGGCACCCAGTAAGATTTATATAACATTCATAGGTAAACACTCAATACACACGAAGTTTTTTTTTTCACACTTGCTAAAAAAAAAGGTCTGGTTGTACATAACATTCGTTCATCAGCCCTGACTCCGTTGTTGTAGTTATGTAAGGCAAGAAATTAAACTCAAATCTTTTATTTCACTTTTTAATGGAGTCTACAGAACCCAACATTTTTTGTCAATCAGTGGATAATTAAATTATCTATAATCAGAAGTAATACTGGCATCTTGTATTCATTAAACTTAAGTAGCAGTTATTTAAACTCAACAAAGTTTTTACACTGAAGCAAAATAGTGCAGATAAAATTTCTGGACAATAATGAATATTTTGTTCCGAGTTATATCCCTTACACTCTCTTAATCCAACTGATTGCAAGTGTAAGTTTTATTTGTTGCTGCTGTCTCTGGTTATTTGTGTGAAATAAATATATAGTAAGAAAAATATTAGTTTTGCTGCAGGTTTATCTTTAAACTATTATGCTTTAAATATAAAAAAAAAATGGATTAGATATTGTTTCTTTAGTAGCTTAGTTTTCATTTTAGGAATTCTTAGTAATCTGTTGAATTTCTATTTATGCTTGCACAACCAGCTAGATCTGATATGCTCTTTTTTTTTAAAGGATTTTCTTAATTTTGAAATGATTAAAATTTTGTTGACTGCAGGATTTTTGTGGAATATAAATGTGCCTAACTTGTCAATTGTCATGCCAAATAATGTACTCTTGATGAATATTAAAGCTGATGCTTTTCAGAGAAAACTAAGTAGTATTGGATAGACATGGGTGGGTACACTGACTGACCTTTCTAGTAGATTGAGTGTAATCCACATCAGCTTGCATATTTTATCAAGTAAGATGGCTACATCAACAGTATAACAAGTTGATTTACTCTACACTCAGGGACTCATTATACTTGTCACATGTAAAGGTACTGTATATGAAAACATGATTGGCTTATTTGTAAATGTGGTAGACTATCTATAGACTGCTTGGTGAACACATTCACATTGCAATCTATCATTGTTGGTGGATTTCAGATAATCATGGATGCATTTTTCAGAACTGAATACTTGTTCTGTGCACTATTTTGTTTTTTAAGTTGTGCCTTAAAATGTCTGTACATCTGTGGGGTGTTGGAACATTGTATGAAAATAAATATAGCAAAGAGGTAAATGAATGTTCATGATATTTAATCACAGGACAAGCATTTAAGTTGTGCCCAATGTTTGGAGAGTGGTAGTGTTAGAAATTATGATGTCTTAGTGATTTTTTCTAATTTGGGATTATTAAATGGCATGGTCCTTTACAAAATAACTGTTTGAAAATAGCTATCTGATAACGTGTGGATGTTGGCTTAACTCGACGGCCTTTCTTAAATCATCACAAAACTTCAGTGAATGGAGGCACTTCTTTTTTTTTTCTCCAAAAATCACTTACCACCTGTTTATCACACAGAATCCCCATACGTATTATTCAACTATTTTTTAATCAAAGAAAATGTCCCTTTCCAGAAATGTAAGACGCTAGGGAAGATTCGTATACTTCACAATGGTTCATGATACTTGCACACATTGTGTTTATGAAGAAACCGAAATTTCACAAAAGAATTTATAAACAATTAAGCAAAAGAAGAAAAAACCCAAAATGTTTCTAGAAGGAAACAAACTTTAATTTATTCAACTTGTCACATTCTCAAGAGAGAGACATTAGAAATCAATGAAATCAGTTCAGTTTGTATGTTACATGCAGCTTTTTAAACACCGCTTCAGTATCATTCATATGACTTCCTTCATTCGGAGCCATTCAAAGCCTGACTACTTCCTGACTCACTAGTGACGGGTTTCTGAAAAGAGAAATGTGGATTAAAAGAAATCTACACAAATATATACTGCAAAGGTAGATCTGTTTTAAAAGAAGCCTGGTCTTACAACAGATAAAGTAGATGTGACCTCTTGTAGCTCTAGTTTATAGATACTGGAGCATAGTTACTCGGTCAAAACAAAGGTTATTTTACCGTGGTTGGAAAACATTTGCACAAAAAATAAAAACCTTGGTACTGATTATGTAAATATTAAAACTGCCTGCCAGCTTCCTGAAAACCGAGCGTGTGTTATACGCACAGAGGAGAGATGGTTTGTGTGGCAGTCTGTTTCCGCCAGCCACTGGAACACTACCAGGAAAACAGACTACCAGAACCAAATACGACCCTTGCTGCCGCCTGTGTATGGAAATGATTTAGATGTTTTTATTTTAAAAGTAAAAGATGTGATCTGAATTGAATTATTTGCTGAAATAGTGAGAAGACTGGCTGCTGATTTCTTGATAGTGAACTTTTTGTTGCAGGAGAAATAGCTTTTCTTCTTTGCCCTCCTACCCTGAGACTCTGATAATCACCTATGTGAAAACTGTCTGTTGAAGGGCACCATGCTCCGGTGGCAGCATTTTCAAGCCACATCTTTGACTTTCAATACAAATGAAAGAGATTCTAAAAATGAGGCAGAAAGACCGGCCATTCTATCCGTGTGCCAGATTGTTGTACGATGACTTTCCAGGTCAGCAGTTTTATTTCTGATTGTAGTTATGTAAAAAAAATTGAAAAAAATAATGAAATGAATAAAAGTGTTTAGAATTTATTTTGGTATTAAATTTGTTTTCTAAAAATTAATGATTTTGGTTTTATCTCAGGAGGCTAAAATTTATAAAGACTTAGACACTCAACTTTGTAAGAGCACTTGTTTATTCTGGAACCATACATAGCACTATCATGTTAAAATGGTGTAACGCTCTTTTGCAGGGATAAGCTGAGAATAACCGTCATGTGCTCAGTGGGGTCCATGTCCATTGATCAGCCAGGCCATGGCAAAGTTCTGATGCTCTGACTCTCTGCATTTTCAAAGTCAATGTAAGATGGGGCACCATCTTCTATGAAAATACTGCTGCTTTATGAAAAATGAACTTTGGCATAGGTAAAAGTCATCTTTGAAGAACATTGATGTAGTATGCAGAAGTTATAGTTTCTTCACAGACTACCAGCTGTGACAATTCAGTGACCCCCCTCATTATTTCAGACAGACCACCATACTTTGATACGGCTTGCAAATGGTTCATTGAAAATCCAAGTGCTGGATGACCACATCCATGTGTGACCAGTGTCTTATAACTGTGAAAACCTATACTTATTTGAAAAGAATCATCTACATTGCCCTGTGGTCAGTGACTAACATTGTGATGTAAGGAATTTTAATTTTGCCACTTTTCCATTGTACCCCATGCTGTGGAGATAACATTTAATGGTTGTCATGGACACCTGCACATTTTGCTATTTTTTTGTAGCCAATTGTGGGGCTTCAGTTTTGTATCTATTTGTTGGTTTAAGGCATTTAGAATGCTCAAATGATTGGCACTCACCTTGTTAACATTTGATAGCAGAATATGTCCAGGACTTGGAAATTTATGCTGGCTTCTACCTGCATTTTATTGTCCATGTGCCCTCTTTCAAAGTCAAATACCTGTGAACCTTCTGTTCCTGGTGACGTTGTTTATAGAAAGGCTTTCTTTGGCTTGTATCTATCTGCATAGCTCAAAATTATGTACTTATATGTTTGGAATGCCTTATTTGAGATTTATAGGGTGTCTGTCTACGTGAAGTTTCAGTACACGACATGATATACTAGCCGATAAGTTGATTACTCATGAATCTATCAGCTGCACTATATGATACAAGGAATTGCTGGACCATTTTTTCTTTGATGCTACTGTAACAAACCAGAAGATAACATTATGCTTTTGGTGATAAAGTTTGGAGAAATGTGGTGGCAAGATTGTGCAGCAGCTCACCTACATTTTGAATATTTTTTTAGATCTGTAAGACAGATTAATAGGTTGGCAAAGTCCCTTGACTAGCCAGCATGTTTGCCCAACCTGATACCAAATGGACTTTCAGTATGAGGTATCATCAAAGAAAGGGTCTATAGCCATAAATCACTTGAGATAGTCTTAAAATACTCATTGACATTGAATTCAAAGCACTGAATGTTAGACTATGAGAAGCAATTTTTTAAGTCAATACCTGAATGGTACCAACAATATATTGATACAAGTGTGTAGTTTGAACATTTGCATTGAGCGCCTATACAAATCACGTTCATAATTTTGTTCATACTGATTTTATTTTGTTTATTATTCTTGCTTATAATAAATATGATTCAAATTTGTGCTTTTGCTTCTACAAACAACTGACTTATGGGCTACCCAGTATATTGGTGAAGAAAGTAATTATGCTTTGTTGTTGACTAGAAATATTATAGATTTGGAACATACTCTACTCAACAGGATGTTGCCATGGCTGCTGTTATAGACAGTTTTTTTACATTTTGCAACACACAATTTAGAATTGTCAGAAATGAACATCAGTTTGGAAATCTTAGCTACATTTCATTATTTAAATGTATCAAAATCTAAAAGTATTAACATTCTAATGAAGATTGATTCCTTACAGTTTTGGAGATGCTGTCTTGACAACAGCTAAAAAATTTGGAAAGTTGTGTGATGGCATTAACACTTCTCTGTTTTGAAGTTGATGTCTTAGGTCTGTGATAGAATTGAGCCAAAAATATTTTTATTAATTTTATGTCATGAATGTAACTGATAAAAAGGAACCCAAATCAAAAATTGATATGCAGGAATTCCCACACTGATATGGAATGACTCAACCAACTGGTTCAGATGAAACTAGATGAAAACCTGTTACTGCTAATCACCAAAAAAGAATATTTATTCCTCTCTCTAGTCGTGCAGTCTTACCAACAGCATATCCCTGACATGCAACTACTGTACACTGAGTAGTAAAAATAGTACTGCTTTAATGATGCATGCATGATTATAAACCTTTACAGAAAAATGTCTACGTTTATACAAATTTCAGGGTTCAAATAGGCAGCAATTTAAAACAGTTTTGTGTAGTTTTTGTTTTTTTTGAGATGTCCCCATATATTAATTTGTTTACTTACGATAGTATTATGGCTTGATACACTTATTTTTCTTTCCCTTTTACCCCTCAGTATTAATTAGAATTATGAAGAGTGAAAGAGCTACATCTAATTTTTGAAAACCTTGCTCTGTTTTGATCTTTTAAAGTACAGTGTTTTTATACTGATAAAATCAGTAGGCGGAATAAGTTTACACTGACATTTTATTTGTCACATAAACCTGGGAACTTGATGAATGTCTCTCGTTCCCTGTACATTTATATATATAATGTGGATTGAAGATGGCAGCAGACATCTAATCTTTTACCTTTTAAATTATTTAAATTAAAATGAAATATGCAAACAAATCAATCTAGTGAAAATAATGTAGACAATATAAGTTGTCTCTCTCTCTCTCCCTTTTTTTCTTTTTTTAAAGGAAAAACACTGCACAAAATATCCAGAATCCGATGATAAATTCAGAGTTTCTATAGTTCTAGGTAAATTGTCTTTTACAAAGCTAACAAAGGATCCTGCTCCGCGGGTTCTATTTTTCCGAACACCGGCTGGTACGGCCCTCCTCATTGGTGGTTGGGGGAGTCGCCGAATGTTGGTCTGCAGCATGGAAACAATGGTCCTCTTGGCTTTCATCGGAGGATACATCTTCACGTCTCTGTTGTTGCTGAAGTATCCGAATTTGCTACATAAAAAGAAACAGGTGCGATTCAGGGCGAGGCACATCAGCCACCGAGGAGGTAAGGCGGTGCCGGCGGAATTAGTCCGTGTAATATATGAATGAGACCGTAAGCCATTGTTGGCGGATTCTTCGCCCGGTCCAGAGCTGGTAATGATGCTCCCTCACCGGCCCCACCTGTTCCCTCTCGGGTTCAGTTGTTCCAGGAGCCGAGGACGATATCCATCCAACCGATCTACTCTTCCGACCGAGGACAGCAGCACGTACGCGGGTCCTCCTCGTTCGTTCCATTCCCGATGTCAGGGTTCGTCCTCCCAGAGGAACGAGCTTCCATCAGAGACCCCCGGCCGGCCGGACGTTGATCTCCAGACCAGGCCATGTTTGAAAAAACAACCATATTTTAATTCAGACTTTCTCAAGCCTGATAAACCATCTCCCCCTCCATCCACCCCCCCTCTCTCTCTCCCCCAGGGGTCTAAAATATGCACTAGTTTTTCGTTTCTTCAGACTTGGAGAAAGCCCCAAACTATGAGGAGCCTCCTGTCTGAGACCGTCTTGAGCCCTACATGCATGTGTAATAGGTAACAGTACCAAAGTAATGAAATACTCGTGTGTGTGTGCAGTCTCTGACCGCATGAAGTAATCCTCACACGCTGGACTGCTTTAATCGCGACATTAATCCTGCAGGAAACAAACACCAAAGGTAGTTTAGCACAGTAACTGAAAAGGTGTAACTTCTGGCTGTATGTATTTTATATCATAGTCTCGAACATGATTGGAATCTTCTTCAGAATCAATTGCTACTATTCCATAATGTCATTTGTAACTTCTCTCATCTTCTACCTTTGGATCCGTCTACAGGTGTACAATAGGCTAAGAGGCACAAAAAATATCTAGAAATTGTGTTTATGAAATTGATGTAACTGTCACTTGCCTTTAAAAAGCCAATTTTTAGCATGAGTGATGCTGTGCGGTGTGAGGAACCCCAGTCAACTCTCTCCGCTGGGAATGAATGCAGCTTGGTAGGCCCACTCTAGAGGAGGTGGTTGAAAGATGTGAAGACTGGCACAGCTCGGCTGCACGCTATCTGTTAGCAGCTGTGGCTTCTCCCATGTCAGGTTTAAAAAAAAGAAAGAAAACTTTTTAAAAATTCTTGTTTGTTTTCTCTCCCCCCTTTTTCTGCTGCTAACTATTTTGGCACTAGACTCTACCCGACTAATTTATTCTTCTGAACTATTTAATTAGTAGTTTTTGAAGCAGTTAATCCTCAGTAAAGGCAACAGCTGTAAGTATTCCCTGCATGGACTAACGTTGTGTCAAATAAAAAAATTGTCACAACATGGACAGCTCAAAGGGATAGTGCTTTTGCCTACCTGAAGGCAATGAAAACCCACCCCTTGGGAAAAGACCTAGCCAAGATAGGTGTCAAAGAGAATTAAAAATTGTAATGATCCCTACTAACTTTTAAACTTTTCTATCCTAGTGAAGGAAAGAAATGAAACAAAGTTCTTATCAGTGGACATTTAAGCTATTGTGTTTAAAAATCAGCCATGCCAGTTAGTGTAGCAGTTTAAGATCTACAGTTTTATAGTAAATGCTATGTACTGTAATAAAGTAATGAATCCATTTACTGTCAAGATTTTCTGTTTTTCTTCAAGGTGCAGGAGAAAATCTGGAAAATACAATGACTGCTTTTAAACAGTGAGTAAAATTATATTAAAGGGAGAGAATTTGCAAAATATGTAAACTGCTGAATAATGATTAGTTTGGAGGAAACAAATTCCTTTACATTTAATGAATCTGTGTGTATGCATGCGCAAATGTTTACACACTCTTAAAGTAAATACTGGTGGTTTGAGATGAAAACCATAGTAGCTTATACAAGTCCCTGAAACTCAAATAGAAATAATAAAGCTAAACAATCTGCAAATTTATTAAAATATTCTCATAGAGTTTTGCAATAAAGTTAGAAAATTTGTCTCTGAAGAAACATCATTTAAATTTATTTATCCAGATCTTATCATGACCTAATAACAATTTTATGTTAGTTCAGACTGACTGAGCACTATATTACACGAGCTTGAGAAATTACTAGTTAAAACAAAACGAAAAAACAGTATAAATGATTAAACTTTAATGTATGTAGTTTTATGATTTCTAGCTTTGACTGATAGTATAAAGTTTGATATAATGGAAATTTCTAAATTTAAAAGAGATCAAATATATCATAATTGTGATCAGGAATTGTTTTACTTCATAAAAGGGTATATGTCAGCAGCACAATCTTTTCTGACAGTAAGCAGTGTGGTAGAATTACAGCTGATTGTTTTACTTGATCAAGCAATTGAACGATAATTCTTCACATTTTGTTATGTATCTATCACCAATTATGCTTCATTTGGTAATGGTTTGGGAATTAAACTTTTTTTTACAATTGTATATTTGGTAGATATGGGGTTATTACTTTTTAGGATAATGTACTCTGCTATGCAGTTATGTCCTGTGATGTATTTGACAAAGAAAGGAAATGAAAGCAATATAATGATCATCTAATGGTACTGATTTAAATATCATTGTGAATTTATGGAGAATATTCAAGAATTAAGTTTTAGCAAAATGAACTTGAATAAGCAATGCTGGTTGTAGGGGTAAACAACATAGCAAAACTGAATACAGTAGATTTAACATATTTTTAGAAGAATAAGATCTTTTAAAACTTATACAATCATGAAAACAAACAAGTAATGGAACTGTCTTTTTAGTGCATACAAACTTGGTACAGACATGCTGGAGTTGGATTGTCATCTTACAAAAGATGGTCAAGTTGTGGTATCACATGACAACCATTTGTGTCGATCATGTGGCTGTGAACAGCTCATATCTGAGACAGACTACAAGGTATGACGCTGCTCACTACTGTTAGATTAAATTGTATAGTAAAACCTCGATTCAAAAGGCTGCCTGGTTCTCCCAGCAAACATCAGCATTGATCTGTGTGAAAAATTATTTGCTTGGGTACCTTTTGCGCATGAGTATGTAAACATCTGGATTTGACTGACACCTCCCCTTTTAGTGTGCTAAATCGAAGTTTTACTGTATTTAAAATACCATTTTAAAAATAGGTGAGTTGGTTTTTTTTTTTTTTCTTTTCAGAAATTGAAAAATTATAACAAAGAAACTATATAAAAAGAATATTTGTGATTATATTAGACTATAATAAAACAGTTTAACATATTTTTAGAGAATACTAATACAGCTTTGAGTTACTGTGTTCACCGTTAACTACTTAACAGGTCAGATACCTACAAAATTGGGTGTTTTATTTGACACTTTGTGACAATTCATTGTGGTTGTTACTTGCCTCTCTGAGATCATTACATCTGTTTATTCTGTGGATAAGATGTCTAAGGTGTGTTGAATTAAGCTTAATCTCAAGGGTAGCTTGTTGTTGTAAGGTCTTCAGCTTGGACAAAGTTCATTATACAGTTGATCTGGGAGCCACTCTGCTTTTGAACTTGTTTAATGTGTTAGTTACCAAGCATTATTATCAACCAGAGTAATCTGTATATTCATTATGACTTTTACAGACTTCACAAAATCGTGCATTATAACTTTAAAATTTTATTCTCTTTTGACTATTATAGTCAAATTAGGTATAATACTTCAGCAAACAAACCAAAAAAAATATTAAAATTAATCTAGTACTTTTAATAACAAATAATTTTAAAGTTTTTGTTTGTATTTTAAAGTACATTACTTTCTTCTATTAGATCTTTGATTTGTTTTTCATACTTGATTCACAGTTACTCCAAATTCTCTCTTTTTTTGTCTTTTATTGTACCTGAGTTTTTCAAGATGTTGACAGTGTATTTTCTAAATTGGTCTCACTTCATTCAACTTATAGATAATATTTATATCTATGTTTACGAATTTTACAACAAAATTCATTTGAAGAATTGCTGGTGAAGCCTAACTATAACCCTGTCTTCTCATTCTTGGCGAGTTTGATGAACCGAATACAGGGCTGCATCAAGGAAATAGTGGGTCTGTGGCAAACAGATATTTTGGCCCCCGATGTGTACTGTATTAATATCTTTTTTAAGCTCCATCTATACATGCACCTTCCTCGCCTTACTGCTAAATGTATGTTTTCACAATCTCTGTGTCTACTCTATCTATGTGAAATGAATAAAATTAGAAAGGGAAATAAAAATATAACTTACAATATTATTTTCTTTTAACTTATTGATTGATTAAAACAAGTTTAAAACAATAAAAATATACCGTTATTTGATAAATTAAAATAAATAATATTATATTATTCAGGCCTCTCCCAATTGTGGGCCCTGGGCAAGTGCCCCGTTTGCCCTATGGTTGAAGCGGGCCTGACCAAATAGATTTTTTTCCCTTTCAAAATCTCACGGATAAAATAACCAGCTATCGTTGTTATTGTTTTTTAATGAACATTACCCTCTTTATCACTCACTACTTATGATAAATATTAGAGACATTCAAATGAAACCTGGCTGGATACCGTTACAGCGATGCTATTTCAGCTGAGTTCTATATGAATACCTCTTGTATATCCATTTCTTTACTTTCAGGATTCATCTTATCTGTTATAAAAATGCAGCCATGAACCTGACTAAGGTCTGGTCAATAATGTAGCATTTTTTTTTTAATTTTACTGTTTCTTAATTATTTTTTGAAAATACTGTTTTTTTTGTTTTTTTAATCATTAATATCTATAAATAACTTTTTAAAATTAAATGTTCTAAATAAATATAAACTACTTTCGGATGTTGAATCTCCCAATCCAGACCTTTCTTTTTCTGTCTCCACAAAACAACCCCATTTTGCATCACCCTTCACTCAGCTTTTTATTGGTTCTGGAGAAGAGAAGCTACAAGCTTTTGAAACCAGTTGGTGGTTTATGCCTTTTGTTAGAGCTCATGTAGGGATTGTGGAAAATAAACGGATCAGAGTCGTCCCATCATAACAGAAGAATTGATAGAAAAGGATTTGAAGTTTCTTTTGATAGTTTTAAAAAAATGTTTAATTTATGAATTTTTGTTTGTTTAAGGATTTACCACTTTTAAAGGAGACCTTACCTGTAGATTTTCACAAATGTAAGTAACTGTGTTTGTATTCTGATAATTGGAGTCACTTTTGAAATAACTAAAATAACTTCGAGTTTTTAAAAACAAAGAAAACAATAAACAAACTGGAAAAAATTTTTCAAAAAAGTATAGTTTTGCATGTCTGTGCATACACAAATGTATTTATTTATTAATAATTAATTAATTATTTTTCCAGATATGCAGGTATTATGTAGTTTTTGTTCTTATTAAAAAAAAAGTTTAAGGGAAATAATTTGTACTAGCTTGTTTTGTATAAATAATAATTATCTCCCTTTATAAATGTTATAATTAACATCAAAGAATGGTTAAGTAGCATAAGATTTTATTTAATGATAAATGTTTTTAATAATTTTGTGGGTAGATTTTTTATAAAAAAACTTAGTTATATTAGATTACAAAAGTTTTGTCGGTTTTTTTACCACAAAAATGAGACTTTGTCGTTACTGAATGTGAAGTTTATTAATCAAAGTAAGTTCCATTACAATCAATTCACTTCTGCCAACGAGTTACAAGTGCATTTATACCATTTTGAAAAAAATCTGGATTTATGGAGCCGATAAACTGTTGGGAGGCAGTTTCAGTTGTTGCTTGGCTGGAGGAGGTTTTCATATTGAGGAAGCTGTCAAGGTGTTTGGAAAGATGGTATAGTCTCTGGGAGAAAGGTCTGGTGAATAGGCTGGGTGAGGGAGAACTTTGTACCCCAACGTGTTCAGTTTCTGAAGAGTCACTTTTGCAACATGAGGACGAGCACTGTTGTGGAGCAGGATTGAGCCTCTTCGATTTACCAATGCCTGCTGTCATTGGGAGAGTCTGATGAACAACATTTAATTCTCGACAGTACCTTTTCAGCTGTTATGGTTTTGTCAGGTTGCAAGGAATTATAGTGGATGACACCAGTTGCAGTCCACAAGACAGTGACCATGACCTTCTTTGGGCGGAGGCTGGGTTTTGGAATGTGGTTAGGTGCCTTGTCTCTGTCGAGCCACTATGCTGATTGTTTGCAATAGTCATAAAGGATCCGAGTTTCATCACACGTAATGATTCGGTCAAGAAATGGGTGGTTTTTGTTTCTTATGACAAGCGAGGAGCAGATCTCCAATCAATGATTTTGTTGTTGTTTATTCAACTCGTGAGGCACCCACTTGTCAAGCCTTTCCACCTTGCCAATTGCATCAGGATGCCAGGAAACAGTTGCAGTGCTTACATCAAGCTCTCCAGCAATTTCTCGCACAGTTTTTCTTGGATCGGCTTCAGTTGAGGCTTTCAGACGGCTGTCATCACAACTGGAAGGACGTCTGCTATGTTCCTTATCAAGGTTCACATCTCCTGATCGAAACTTTGCAAACCATCGTTGTACTGTGTGCTTATTTGCTGAGTCCTTGCCCCATGCCTGCTTTGTCTTGCTCGCTTTATGTCCTGGTTTGAACTCATGAAGCAAAATGACACGAAAAACTTTTCTATCCATGCTTCACTCAGAACTTTGAAACAAATATCCATTTTATGATTTTTGAAAAGGTGGGTTTTGCATGATGTATGTCAAAGCACACACTACAAAACGGTATATAATTTATCTACATACACCCTCACAAGCATGCAAAAAATGAACCCCAAATTTACATCATATAAAAACCGACAAAACTTTTTTAACGACCTGATACAAATATCAGTATTAGCTTTAATTTTTTTTAAAGCTTTGTGTTGAAATTTGACACACTAAATTAGCATTATATATAAATAATTTTAAAAACTGACATTTTCTTTAAAAGTAATTATATTAATGTTAATTTTTTATTTTGCTTTTAGGTGTTGAAACCAAAGGATGTAATGACAGAAGAATGCCATTATTAAGTGAAGTTTTCCATGTATTTCCAGAAACACCAGTCAACATTGACATAAAGGTGGATGATGATCGTCTTATTAAGAAGGTAGGTAATAGCAACCATGGTAATCCTATAAAAATGCAATAGCATACATTTTTTTCATTAACTTAATTAAATAATGATTATACATTTTCTTTAGTTATAAATGTTATTTATATTTGTTAGGGATTTTTATCTCAGCAGTGGGCAAGCTACAGCCTGTGGAAGCATTTTGAACAGTTTATCAGCAGTCTGTGGCAACCCTTTAGTGGCGGACAGATCCCACAGGCTGTTGGATGATTTTGGGTATTTATCGAGCATATGATTATGCACACATGGACACGCTGGCAACCAAAAGTCAAATATTACATGGTTACAAAATGGCTCAAGCAGCTTTAATAACTCATGTGAACCTTCCCCTTTCCCCAGCAACTGAAAACCCAGAAGTTACACACTATTCTATTGTGATTTATGCCAACTGATGACTGTAAGCCATCATGCACCCTCTGTTATCTTTGAATCAAGAGACTGGTGGGTCCAGTCTGATTGGTCAACACAATGCTGAAGACTGAAAATACATCTGCAGGGGTCTACATCATATGAGTGGTCAGTCTTGCTCAGCGCAAACTCTACCCGAGTTGTGTTTGTATTTTGAGTTTTCTATTCAGTGGTACTGATTTGTATGTTTTGTGAAAGATTAGTGCCCAAAGAAGAGAAAAGTGGGTAGTGAATGCAGAATGTTTAATAAGAACTGAACAATTTCTTCACAGAAGTAGATGCAAAATTTGTGCTTCATTTGCTATGAATGTGCAGCAATTTTCAAGCAGGGCAGTGTGAGGCACCATCATAATTCCGAGGATGCTGACTTTTGCAGTAATAGAACAAATAGGAAAGTTCGGAAACTTTTGATTCAGTTACAGAAAAAGCATATCATGCTCAGTAAACAAAGCACTGAACAAGATGTTGCAACTAACGCAAGTTTTGTGTACACAAAACCACGAAGCACATTAAGCCATTTTCAGTTAGTGAGTTTTTGAAGCAATGCATAATTGAAGTGGGTGATACATGCAGTTTGTCCAGCAGTAGTTTGATAAATAGATTGATGCAGACTTGGCAGTGCAGTTAGATAAATGGTATTCATTTGTACTTGATGATTGCGCAAACACAGCTCAGCTACTTGTTTTCATAAGAAGTATCAATAATCAGTTTAAAATCACTAAGAAACTGCTTTCTATGGAATATATGAGAGGCAACAACAGGACAAGGAGTTTTGGTAGAGTGGAGAACTGCATTGAAAAATACAATTTGCTTTCAGAAAATTTGGCTTGTCACAATAATGGATGAGTGTCTCAATTTAGCAGCTAAAAGTGCTAAACTTTTGAAGAGAAAACCAGAGAGAGATGAACCCAGATCATAAGTCACACATATATTATACACCTTTATTGTATCATACAGCAAGAGATTCGTAAGTGTTATGAACCATGTGGTGAGCATTCTTGTTAAACTTGTTACGGTTGTTTGAGTCGGGGGTTAGATTGCCAACAGTTGATACTCCTGCTTGAAGACATCAGTGTGAAGCGCAGATGCTTTGTATTATACCAGTATCCATTGGCTTAGTTTATAAAAAGTGCTGAAGGGATATTTTTGAAAATGAAGGTAAAGGATGAAGATTTCCCATTAAAAAAAACTGGTTCTCTGACTTTTCCATTTGTCTTGAATGTTATTAGGCCTTCAAATGATGAAACTTCAGGGCAAGAGAGTGTTTGCACATGAACTTTGTACTCATCTGCGAAACCATTCAAAGCCAGGCTATCCTGTTTTTGAGCAGGTGCTTTTACATTTCTCAACTTTGTAGAATGCCAGTCCAGCGTCCCTCCCTTTAGTATAACTGACAAGTACAGTAAGATTTTGAGTGATTTAAATAAGGAGTTTTACTGTCAGTTTACCAACTTTAAAAAAAATAAGGAGCTAGAACTGCTGTCTATCCATTTATCTTTGACTATGAGAAAACTCTAGAACTTCAACTGGAACTGATCAATTTACAGTGTGATTCATCTTTCAAGGAAACGATTACCCATCACTGAATGAAACAAAATTATTTAACCTGTAAGACTTTGCCAGTTTGGTTCCATCTGTTTTGTGAGCAAATGTTTTTGCTGATGAACAGAAACAAGTCAAAGTTGAGATGACTGAGCATCTAAGAGCAGAATTGAGATCTGACTTTGGAAAACAGAAACTTGTGGGAAGCTACAAATGCACCACTGAGCTATTGGTACAGTAAATCTTATTTATTCTTTCTTTCTTTAAAGAAAAAGAGAGAAAAACCAGCAGGTACAAACTCTCATACCTTTATTCTTATGTCCCAATAATTGTATTTATTGCTTTTTAAAAAATTCAATTGTTGAAATAAATTATTTAAATATAATCCATCTTTCTATATTAAATATGGTTCTCACAGATCTTCCTACTTGGAGGGGTGTCATGCTATTCCATGCACCTGCTTTTCCCACTGCAGGCTTTGCAGTCTCTGTGGCTCTCAGGATAAAAAGTTTGCCTAACATTGTTTTATATACTATCAAAGGTGTTAAAACAAGAATTCAGCGCATGCAGTTTAAGTAGATTGTATCTTTTAAATACCTAAGCTGATCCAGACTAATGATTTAATTATTATTACTTTAAAAGAAAAATACTGCAGCATACAGGAAAACAAGTATATTTGTATAATTATTATTTCATGGTCTAGTTATGGAATGCAGTCTCAAGCAAATAATTAAAAAGCAAAATAACAACAACATTTAGAAAAATAATATAGTATGCTGGTAAGGTTATTTTACTTAGTATGTGGTATATAATCCTTTCTTTTCTTTTTTATGAAAATTAAGTTTTATTTTGGTTTAATTTAGTAATCCAGTTAGTGACTATAGCTTTGTATAATTTTGTCAAAGTGTTTTGAGGTAATGAATAGCTGAGTTGAGTCCAGGTAACTCTGTGGAGAACAAACTGTTGTTTTTGTGTTTGTGCTTAGAGGTAGGTAACAAGGGAATGTTGGTTTGTTGTCTTAAATGAGGACTGGAAATTTCTTTTAGAATTGTTATTATTTGTGTTGACTTATCAGGAATTGCTAATTCAAGCAATCTATGTACACCTCCATCTTCCATAGATAGTGAATGGCTTCTTAGCATCACCTGGCTTATACATAGTTACAAGAAAGTCTCTCAATCCGAAAAGTGGTGAAAATATGTTATTTCTGCATTACTAAGTTATACTTTTGACTGATCATTGTTTTCAGTTCTGAACTTTAATTTTTTATTTTTAGATTTGCCATATCTATATTGATTGACTAGTTAACATTAAACTTTTGAAGATTTCAGTTTCCACTACCTTCTTTTTATAAGCTTCATGAATGTGTTGAATTTTGAATTGGATTTTTAGGCCAGTATTACCTTCTACTTTGTGATACAATTTATATGGGCTGGTTATACATGCGGTGGGGGAAGATGGTGACTGGATGAATGCTTGTGGGATTTTCCATCTTTGCCCCTACCTTCCTCTTTAAGCCAGAGCGATGACCCTGGTTATATGTTAATGTGGATAAATAGATTTGGTGCAATATGGAAAATATGTGGGAGGAGTAATATTCCATTTCTTTCTGACTAAAAAAAAAAATACTTTTTCCACTTACTGTTATGAAGCCTGATAAACACCACAACCATAATTGAAATATGTGAATTTGTAAAAGCCATTTCTAGCTTGATTATTGTTATTATAGTGATAACAGTTGACTCTCCTTATTATGCAGGTGTCTGACTTAGTTGAAGACTTTCATAGGCATGAGCTCACAGCCTGGGGAAACAAAAATGAATTCATAGTGAAAAAATGTGGCAAACAGGTGAGCTGTGGCTTTCAATAGTTTCATAGATTTGTCAGGTTCTGACTAAATTATAGAAGTAATTTGTAAATATACCTGCAATGTTGATATTAGTTCTATTATGTAATTAAAACTTCTTTTTTTTTCAATGATTTCCTACGTGTGATATAGCTATAATCTATGCAGTTTGGGTGTTTGTTTTTTATATTTAAATATCTGCTTAAAACAAACTAGATAATAGAATAATTAAAGTATTTAAAATTTCTACTTAAATATATTTGTAAAATCTATAGCTGAGTTCAGAGATCAACTGTGTTAGGGAAGACATCCTACACTGTGGTACTAATAGTTTAGATGTGAGCTGAGACAAACCAGTATAGGTGGCTATTATAATAACAATTAAAGAAATAAACTTAGTAAAAGTAACCTAGAATATTCTTGTCATAATAATTGAACAATAATAATAAAACTTTTGGGTTGGATCAATAATGTGACCAAAAACTAAATATTGTAAATACAGTCAGTAATCTCAGGACAATAACTATGCTTAAGCATTCAAGTCATTAAAACATTTTATCTTGATGGTTGGTTTATTTAACAAAGATTAATTTTATACGTTTTTATTCCCCAAACTAATCAAAAGTACTGTATGTGAATGTTTGAGCACTTAAGTAAATAAATCTGATGGCATTTGAGAAAATTATTCAGATGTTTTTTTAAACTTGATATTTGATGACACATTTAAGTAAGTTTTTTCTCTTTATATTTAACACACACACACTCACTCACTCGCACTCACACACACGCCTCACTCACACATATATATATTTGTTTTATTATTATTTTATTCTTTTCAGAATCCAAACATCCCACTTATTTTTTCACTACGTCGTGTGCTAACCCTGCTGGCACTTTTCTACACAGGGTTGCTTCCCTTTGTACCATTAAAGGAGACTTTCCTGGAAGTGATCATGCCCAGCATATTATTAGAGTAAGTAAAGCCTGATGGTCCTGTGTGCTGACTGCTATCACCAATCTACAAGGGTCTTCTAAGGATCACCCGGACTAGCTGGTGGTACAGGTCACATCAGCAGTATTTTGCTCTTTACCAGAGGTACATTTCTTGCAAGAGATGATGAAGGGTGGTGACTAGGAAGGGAAAACCTACTGGAACTCATTTTAGATGTGGGAGGAAACCCCTGCAGCCAGTTGGGGAAAAGGAGTATGAAAAAAACAATGCTTAAGGTCTGCCAAATTGAGCTGTTCCAACTTGAATTTGAACTTGGGAGGTCAGGCACACACCCACCACCAGACCACTGTGCCACCCTACCCGCTGTACGTCAGGGGGCTAGAAAGTAAATTAATAATCCACTTGGTTTTGTCTGCTATTTTTCATTATACTTTAAGCAAAAACGTTACAAAAAGAGTAGACTCCTTTTTTCAGTGTCATGTTACCTTTATTAGGACTAGATAAATAAGGACATTTAGAGACAGTACAGGGTGCTAGTTATTACATTTATGATTTCAAGTGTTGCCATTTTAGTTTCTAAAATGTAACGTCTGAATTTTTATGCTAAAGACGCCTGAGTGCGTGAAAACAAACAACCAGTTGTTCAGCTGTTTTAATTTAACTTTTGCAACTAGTGCTTATTTGTTTGAAGACATTTATACTAATCAAAGGGAACTTTATACAAATTTTGAAACTCCTTTTCCCTTTAACTATTTATTCAACCTGTAGGGTTTTTAGGGTCTGAGTTAGAGTTTGTGGTAAAGCCTTAAAATTAAAATTCATCAGTTTAAAATAATTTTATTTTTAATGTGTTTTATTTAAAGCCTCAAACACATTTTTAATGTAGAAGTTGGGGATTTAAAGTGCTAATAATGTTCTGATGGCTTAACTTTTCTCTTTCTCCTTAAAGTGATAGGTTCCACCATTGGTTTGACAAAAAATACACATTACTAATCAAGCTGTGTGATTGGTGAGTATCTGTTGTTTTTCTACACATACATTATTCTTATTTTTTCTTTCTTTTTCAGTCTTAAAAATGTTCTTAAAAGAGATTTTCTATGTATTTACTGCCTACCTAGACTGAAGAAAACAACGAAAGAAAGACAAAGTAATATGCTCATAAAAATAAGATGAAGTCAGCAAGCATTTATTCACATCAGTAGAGATTCCCTATATAAACAATGTTTGTGATTGCATAGATAGAATGTTAAAAATAATAATAAAGAAAGAAACTAGCATGTATTGTATCAGTTTAACTATGAAATATGAGTAACTTTTGTGTAATTTTTGTGATGGAATTATTTATACTTACAGTCTTTTAATGAGACCAGCTCTGTTTGAACACCTGGAAAAGAGAGGTGTCCAGGTGAGTAAGATAAAATAGAATATTTTCAGATGTACTATTGGTTGACTTTCTTAAGAGTACATATTAAGTATTAGTTTACTCTCTTTTTTCTCTCCTATTAATGGTTAAGATGTTGGCATTAATAATGCATGAAGGAAATTGACATGGATCTACATGTGATACTCCTGCTAGATGAGCAGTAACTATAGTCTTAGTGTTTTGGTACAGAACTCACTGCAGTATCTGTAACTGAGTTAGTGCTTTCTGTCACAAGTAGAATGATGTGTTGTATATATGTTTTCAGTATCTCAAGATATGAAAAAAACACACACACACAATAGTTTTGTTCATGTTGTTACTTTTATCCTGGCAACAAAACGTTTTTAAGCAACAACAAAAAAAAACATGGTAGGGCTATGAGCTGAGGATTTACAGAAATATCCTGATGTCTAAAATACCTGCATGATCTCTTAAGTAGTATTCTGCAAGAAAGTGATTTTTTTTCCTGAAATTACTTTGCTGAATTGTTTATAAAACCTAAAAGTTTTGGAGAAAAATGAAAAACTCTCTTTCCATTGAAACATGTTTACTATAGAAATACCTACTAGATTATAGTTCATTATATGGGCTGTTCCATAATTAACCAAACACTCAAATGATGTGCCTGTACGTCCTTTAGAAAAAGCAGCCTGTAGGAAAACAGTGAAATACCTGAGTGTGGAGGAATGTGTGATATGTTAAAACTTATTCAAGGTTGCAAATGCAACAGAAATTCAAAGAGCAGTGGTGTAGAAAATGTTGTGATGAGCCTTATACTGCTTTTGTACCTATCACTGTATGATCTAGAAACAGCTGCATGAAGTTTCCTGAGCTGTGGTTTCTCTGAGACCTCCAAACTTACTTGGGAGACATCATGCATATGCTGAGAAAGCATCCACTACTGCTGGACTGAAAGAAAGAAAAACTGAGGTCATGCAGCCCTGAACTGTGAAAAACAATTTGTCATTTTATATGCAGCTGCCTATAAGTATTTATGTCTGTCTGGTTAATTATGGAACACCTGGTACCCACAAAAGCAAGAATGTATCCCTGATTAAGCTGCTAATGAAACAGTAGCTGAGAATTAGGGGTGGGAATCCAGGTGGGCCTGGCAGTGTTGGTCATGTTTTTTATTATATCTATAGCTTGCATAGATCTCTGAAGTAAGAACTCGTTGAAAGTAAATATTTTTTATTGTCAGCAGTCAGGTATTTGTCAAAATGATGGAAAGTTTGTTCTTTTCTATCAGGTCTATTTGTGGGTGTTAAACACAGAGGAAGAATTTGAACGAGCATTTAAGTTGGGAGCTACAGGAATTATGACTGACTTTCCTACAAAACTAATGGAATTCCTGAAAAAGAATCCACAGTACTTGAAATAAACTGGTTGTCTCTTTGTTATTGTTTGCTGCTAGTGACAATGCTTCCACTGTCCAGTGCCATGGGCAGTTTTCGAAAATAGCTGAAAGGAAAACTATTTTAAGATGATGTACTTTGTTAAGAATCATGGTGATTTCAGAAAGAATACATTCCACTTATTTTAAATAGAAACAACAAACAAATCAAAATTTAGAAATAAAATTCATGCATTTCTTAATAATTTTTTTGATTATAAACTATTAACAGAAAGTTTTAAAAAATTTGTTACAGCTGAGTTATTTTTACAGATGATGTTGTTCACTAAAACACTATGGGATAGTTGCTAGTATGCTGCCCAGCCTACACCTTGAAGACAAATCCTTACTCTTCCATCTTGTACAAACTACCTCTCATTATATGATACATTTTTATTGTTCCACAATCCAATCCTGATGGTTTTTCCACTAAAGAGACGCCTTTCTGTTCACAGCAGGCAATAGTAATTTGTGGATGATGGTTGTTTCCATTTCATCTCTGGCACAGTTTCCTAGGTATTGTTCTTGTACCTATCCTTTTCCTGATCTAGTCTTTTCTGTTGGATCTTTACTACAATTTTACCTATGTTGTCTCAAGAGAATTGACCCTGTCTTCAATATAGAGGCTCTCACCAATTCCACTCTAATAGCAACACATTCTTTTCCTTAGCTTGGTAACAGGTGAGGCACAAAACACTGTTGGGATGTCTGTATTTATACCCACCTGGCTAATATATGGTTGGATAATCTGCATCAGCAACATTTGTGGGAGTCCATTCAGGAAAGATGATGGGTTTTTGATATTTTTGGCCATGCAACATGAAATATGATGACATTTAACTACTACCAATACAGACTGTCTGTAAACTGGCATAATTAAGTATTTAATGGCGTGTAGATGTATCACATTTTTTTAATGTTTGTTTTTATTTTTTGTGAAACTCCATATATTAGCAGAGCCTAGAGACTCATCACTAAGCTGTACTGCATTTCTCTCTGAAAACCAGATAATTTGTTTTTGATCAACAATTCAGTTGGGAGTTATACTAAGATAAAGCCATTTTAAAAATATACCTATATCCAAAATTATGCTTTAAAATTCTGAATTATTAACACATTAATTTCAATTTTGGTGAGGAAAGTGATAATTGAAGTTATTGACTACTCAGTACAGTGTAATAACAAGCAATACAGTTGTGAAATTGTATTTTCATATAGGAAAAAGAATTAGAGGCAATGTTAATACTAAAGAATCCAAATTGAAGCAGATGCTCAGTTGCTTCAGTCTAAGTAACTTTGAAATTTCATATAGTGAATGGCAGCTTGATGATGCAATGCACACATTGTATACATTTTTCAGTCATTGCTACAGAGAAGAAAAACAATGTAATTTGCCACTTTGGAGAAAGCTAAACTGTAACGGTAAATTTGATGCCTTTAAATGATTATTTTTTGTCAAAAATCCCAACTATAAATATCTGACATTGTTTTGAATAAATAGTAATTGTTGTGTATGTAGTTGTCTTATCAGACAAAGAAAGATTGTGAGAAAACACTTCATGCAAGTGTCGTATTTATACAGAACACAGAGACTTGGGTACAGATGACTTTTAGATCATCAGTGCAGTATTCCCACTCACTAATGGTTAACTACCCTGATGCCATAGAATGGTCTTATAAGACAGTGTGGTCTCTCGTGACATGCTTAGTTGCCTCTGTGCCGTATGTTTGTGGATTTTTCTGTACTGTTACATCTCTGTTGATTATTTTTCAGACTCTGCTAATTTTTTGTATATTTTCAAGTGAAAAAAAATGATGTGGAACATTTAGAAAAAAAATCTAAATTTATTGACTCTGACATCACCTCGGGGCTTCCAAGCGTAAGATACTCAATTTAAAACCTATTGGCCAAGAAAACATTCAGCTTGGAATCACACCTGATGAAGGTTCAAGAATGGAGAACAGGGAAGAGAAAAAATGATTCCCAGCTATGTTTATAATACTGTAAAGAAGAATTCAATTTTGTGTGGGTGGATAACTTCACACCTAACATTCTTCAGCTACCTGTCTTTCTGATCACAGTAAGAAAAGTAGCCAGTTCTTATTGAGGATGGCCATAATGAGAGGAATAACTTCCCATTTACTGTTTTCATATTTCAAAGTAAAAGTAGAATTTCAAAAAAAAACTAACTTTTGATTCTTAAAATTTTTTAAAAACTTTTTTTTTTAAATTTTTTTATTTACAACTTTAGTTGTGTTGTTTATTGCATGTACAAGTAGTGGATTTCATTTTTTTTTTAAAGCACCGTATATATATTTAGATGCTTTTGCACTGGAACTTGTCTGTAAATATTGTCAGTATTGTAATTCTGAACACATTAAAGTTATTGTGAATCTTATTGTATGGAGTTTAAAATCTGTTGTGTTACGTTAATCTTATCTGCTTTAAATGACTCAAGTTTTTCCACAAATTTCTTGTTTAATCTTTGTTATCTGATTCTTCAGTCAAATCATATATGATGACTATCTACTGTTGAGGAATTTTGACATCTAGGTTTTAACCATTTTTTGGAGTGAGTACAGAACCTTAAAACTGTGAAAACCTGTAACTCTGTGATTTCACATTCTGGAAAAATGTGTAGAATAAAAGTAGTGTTTTTTATACTTGTGAGGCTGAGGTAGGTAAGGTAGTCAGTCACCTGCCAGATGAGAGAAGAAATATACTGTTTGTTTTTTACTACTGGGAGTGTTGCTAGGGAATCTGAAGTATTTGCTGAAGCTATATTTACCTTCAACATTCTTCATAAACCATAGTTTTCTGTGCTTTTAACTAGAAATTTGTCCACGTATGTTACCTGATGAGAAATCTTAATAATGCTCTTGTTAATAAGGAAATCATAACCTTACTAAGACATGTATAACAGTCATGATTTTTTCTTTGCCCTTTTAGCTGATATAAATAATATTAGTTTAAGGTTTTAAATTGAATTTGCTTGCTGGGTGAATGTCAAACTGTATAGCAGTTTCTTTAGTTAGTGTTGGCTTGATTGGTCAGACAGTGCTATTCCAGGAGATGGGGAGACACCCTGATCTTCCCTTATTGCTACCCAAATTAAATTTGAACCTCATGATTCAAATAATTTGTCGTTTTTACTACTATTCTCTAGTCTAACAAAAATAAACTTAAGTGGTGATGGTTTGGTTTTCTTAATTGAAACTTTGATGGTCTTTATCCCCTTAGTAAAAACGCAAGAGATCTGTACTGTGTCTGCTTGTTTTTTTGTAATATGCAACCTTCAGTAAACAAGAAAAAATCTTTTGCTTTTCAAAATCACCGCTCATACACACTGGACTGTCAAAGTGAAAAGAGGAGGAACTTTCATCAATGCAATTGTAATTCAAAAGATTCAAAGCACTGGTTCCTTGTTTGACTATGAAACTATTGGGATATGTAAAGAACTTGAAATGATAGTAGAAATTAACAAGTATTGTTGGAAATGTCAGGAATAAAACACCGGAGATCATATTGCTTTCATCTCTGGCTTTGACTGACTTGTTTTCTGCAGGTGAGTACAATTATTGGTCTGTCTCTAATTTTGTTTTAACATTAGTGTGGAACCTTCTAGAATGTTCTAAGTTTTTGTATGATACATAGAAACCTGTACCTTTTTTAAGGGGTTTATATATTATATACTACTAAAGAAATGAACTGTTCTGTGACAAAAACATTCAGTATTGCAAAAAGAAAATCCTTTTAATAATCTTGGAAATTTATTTAACTGCACTTAAAATGTATAAAAACAGACTTCTCCCCCAGATAATCTTTAAAAACTGGTATAGTGAGTTCCACTAATTAGACAAAGTACTGAATTTTTTTGAAATATCAAATGGAATTTACAGTAAAACCTGATGCGATGGATGCTGTCTGGTCTCCTGACAAAAGTCCACATTGAGCCATGCAAACAATTTTTTGCTTGGGTACCTTTTGTACTTGTGTATGTAAACATTCGGATTTAACGGACTCCTGGCATTGACAGATATCCCCCCCCATTAGTCTGTTAAATCTGGGTTTTACTGTATTAGGTTTAGCAAGATTCAGCATTAACTGTTTGTAATTCTGTTTGCTTCCTTTACAACTATTATTTTTTCTGGAAAACTCCCTCCAGTAAACCAAATTAATGAATACCTTCTCGTGCAGTCACCATCAGAGAGGCCAAGTGGTTCCATTCTTTGCCATAAACTATTTCTTCTTGTTAAAAACAGACACCTCGCCATACTTCCATAGTAGGAAAATAAGATGCCTAATGATTTTAAAGTTGGATAAAAAAAAGTATATTTATTTGAAACATTTGTTTTTTGCTGAAACTTTTATATAGTGAACTTTAATATGAATACATCTGTAAAACATTTTATATTTATTTGTAAATTATGATCCATCATCCCACAAGCAGGGACATGTTCACTTTAGATTTGAGTTTTTCTTTCGTTTTTTCTGTAGCACTATAATCACAGCACTTAGTATGATAATGGTGATGACCAAAACTGCAGATACCATACTGGTCAGGACCTGAAACCCAGTCATGTTCATTACACTTGCTTTCACAGTGCTTATATTGGATGTACTCTTTTCTGAAAAAAACAACATACAATCATTAAAACAATATTTATTATTATCTATAATTTATATATTTTATTATATAAAAAAAACACTCATCTTTATACTTGTATTTTTTCAGTTCTGGGTCCACACCATAGCCATACACACATAGTGTGGCCTATTATATAGGCTCTTTTGACACGTAGGGATTATGTCATGAGGTCAGTGCATTGTGCATATGAGTGGGTGAGTGAAACGCAGTTTTGACTGTAGTTTGAAACAGCGCTAAGCATCTGATGTCACTGGTGTTCCCTACGGTTAGCGTTTTATAAAAGAGAGAGAGAGAGTCTGATGTAAAAGGGTGCACAGAAAAGGTCTCTCTAGGCAGGGAGTGGCTGAGATGCTAAAGACGGAGGTCACCAGAAGGGATCGGCGTTTGTCAAGCGAGTTCTTTGGTGAGTTCTGAAGTTTTTTGTTTTGTTGTACTTACTTGGGGGAGTTGGCCAGGTGTCTTGCGTTGCCAGTCTCTGTGTGGCCTTGTAGGGCATTTTGTATTCAGCCTTTGAAACATTAGATACTTGACATTTTTTATTTTGATGATTAGACCTAATCCCTAGACAATTTAAGTAAAACAGTCAAGAGCTAATACAGCAGCCATGAATAAATTGTTTATTGTAATATTTATGTTTTAGTCATTTTCATTAATGCCCCACCGTAACATAATTGGGGGCTCATCCGGGGATTGTATTGTTAGTCATCTTGACTGTAAGACTGAAAGATGTAACACAACTGGCGACTGTAAACTTTTATTTTGTCTGATTTGAGTGGCTGTGTTTGAGCTCATTGAGAACTGACTGCTCAGCTTTTGTGTAGATAATTTGTGAGTAGTAGTTGGCCAGTTTATAGTTACGGAAATTATCAGCTCAAAATGGCTTCAGTGTTTAGTAACAAGGCTAAGTTAAAAGACTTAAGAAAGTTAGCTGGGGACAAGGGCATAGAGATTCCTGAATATGTTAAAGTGATTTTGGCAAATTTGTATCCTGAAATGGAAATTTGTGAAGTTGAGGTACAAAATAGTATTGAGGATGAGATGGCCTAACTTTTGAGCAGCAATTAGAATTAAAAAAATTTTGAATTTGAAATGCGAGAAAGGGAAAGAGAGAGAGCAAAGTGAACAATTAGAATTAGCTAAGCTAGCATTTGAGAAAGAACAAAGGGAAAAAGACTGAGAATTACAGAGGGAAAAACTAAAAATTGAAAAGCAAAGTTGGGATCAGAGTAGTGTGATATCTGAATCTAGTCAGTTTAGACTTAGTGAATATCAGCAGTCAGTACCCAAGTTCAAGGAGGAAGGCATAGAGAAATTCTTCACTCAGTTTGAGCACGTAGCTACAAGTTTGGATTGGCCACAGGAAAAGTGGAACTTGATTTTACAGTTTAGGCTCCATGGAAAAGCCAGCAGGGCATACGCTGTGCTTAGAGGTCAAGATAGGAATGATCAGTACAAATTAAGTAGTGAAGCATACAGACAGAAGTTCAGGGAGATGAGGATGGCAACTACTGAATCCTATTGTGATTATGCGGCTAGATCCGTAGATGCTCTTAGTTTGTGGCTCAATTCCGAAGAGGTTAAGTCAGACTTTGATCACTGAAATAGTTATTCCTATTAGAGGATTTCAAAAACAAGTTGCCCACTAATGTTCTGGTATATTTAGAAGATCAGGAAGTAAAGTCCAACAGGAAAGCGGCAGAATTAGTGGATAGTACCTATTAATTCATCAGGGACAAGTGCCTAAATCTCCTCTTAGCACTAGACGTAATCTGCAGAACGGTAACCCAACTGCTATAAAGTGTTTCAACTGCTTGAAAATAGGGCACATTGCAGCAAATTGCAAAACCAGAGTGGAGAAAGAGAGGAAGGTAACATCCAAACTCTCATCTTACAGCGAGATCAGACACATAGTTACTGTTTACATAAGAGAAAAGATCAAAACAAGGCTGTAGGTTGCATAAGTACAAAATTGAAGCCTGTTAGTGTTTCCAAGGTAGCTTACTGTAAGTATACCTTGCGAGCTGCTATCAGTAATGACAAGGAGGGGCCGTTTAGAAATGTAAAAGTGTTCAGGGACATGGGAGCATTTGTTAGTTTAGTCAGACGTCAAGCATTGCCCCATCCTGAACTGTCAAAAACGGGGAAGAGTGAATCACTATAAACGATAGGGCAAGAGTACCAAACCGTACCACTACACAGGCTGTATATGAGATCAGGGATAGTAAATGGTGTAGTGACGTTAGGACTTGTAGACAAATTGCCCATCCCTAACATAGAAATATTAATGGGAAATGATTTGTCAGAGGGAAGCTATGAGAATGAAGCGACAGCTACCTTACGGGTCTGCGCTGAACCACTGTCAGTAGAGAAGACTGCAATGAAGTCTATCCGGCTTGCATCACTACACGCGCTATGTCAAAGAAAGATAAGGTTAGCGAAGATGTAGTTGAAGCCATTGAGGGTTGTTTACCCAAGATCTTCAATGAGTCGAGAAATAGAACCACAAAGAGAGCGGAAGCCTCACCACAATGTAAAGAAAACTATGCTCAGTGAGAAACCAGATTATTGGGCATAAACTGGGATCAGCAAGAGTTGTTGAAACAACAGAAAGCTGATACTAGCTTACAAGACTTGTGGCACAAGGCAGAAAACGAGCAAGACTGAATTTTTAATTCAGAGTGACATACTAACGAAAGAAACTTAAGTTAAGGCTCAATTGGGAGTGGTTGAGGATAGATTCCAGATAGTTGTGCCACAGTTGGTTAGACAGGAAATACTTAGTGTGGCGCATGATGGCTTGTTTGGTGGACGCTCGAAGACCTATGACAAGGTAGCGTCAGATTTCTACTGGCCTGATGTAGAAAAATATTGTAGGACTTGCCACACCTGCAAAGTGGTAGGTAAACCAAACCAGGTCATTCCTAAAGCTAGATTACAAGACGTAAAGGTACAAGAAGCCTTTAGCCGTGTGCAAATTGACATAGTAGGTCCTCTTCCTCGCATTGTTCAAAGACATCAATACATCTTGACGGTCACGTGTCTCACAACTTGATTTGCAGAAGCAATTCCTCTCTGTAAAGTGACGGCTCCAATTGTAGCTCGAGTTTTGATAATACTTTACAATGGTGGGTTTGCCTTCAGAGATACAATCCGATCAGGGGTCTAATTTTACATCAAAATTATTCGGGCAGGTAGCACAACTGTTAGGCGTCAAACTAGTCTTTTCATCCTCAAAGCCAGGGGGTGATTGAGAGGTTTCATCAAAGTATGAAAACAATGCTAAGGTGTTTTGTGTACAAGAATCAGAAAAATTGGGATGTGGGACTTCCGTTTGTTTTGTTTGCAGCGAGAGATGCTCAGCAAGAGTCACTCAGATTTTCACCATTCGAACTGGTGTTTGGATGTTCACCCAAGGGTCCCCTACAACTTATCAAAGCTCATTGGCTTAATGATACGAAAAATATGCTAGATTATGTAACTAGGATCAAAGACAGGTTGTTCAGGGCAGTTGAACGTGCGAAGATTCATTTAGCAGGGTCATACCAGAAAACTAAAGAGTGGTATGACAAAAAAAAACACTAAGACTCGAGAGTTTAAACCAGGGGATAAGGTTTTGATATATTTATATACTGATAAGTCAGCCTTAGAAGCCAAATACTTTGGACCTTATGAGGTGTTGCGCAGGGCTGGTGATGTGGGATATGTGGTTTTGATTCCTGACAGGTACAGAAAAATGAGGTATTGCCATGTGAATCTGCTGCTGATGGTGGTGGCCATGTGCAGAGTGGAGGTCGCCGGTGATGAAGAAGACCTGATAGAACCCAAGTTGACAAACTCTACCATACTCGGTAACATCAGTCAGAAGCTAGAGCATCTAGCCAAAACCAAACAACAACAGTTGAGTTCACTCATTCAGGAATATTCTTGTTTGTTTGGAGACATGCTATCAGTCACACCATTAATAGAGCTTGACGTTGACGTAGGTGTAGCCAGACCTATGAAGCAGTCTCCATACCAGATGAATGCCGAGAAGCAGGCGATACTTGAAAAGGAAGTTCAGTATATGCTTGAGAATGATATATTAGAACCATTGAACAGCGAGTGGTCATCACCATGTGTGAATGTGCCGAAGCCTGTGGGGAAACAGTCTGCACTGATCTCAGACAAGTGAACCAGTTGGTGAAAGCGGATGCTTTTCCGCTACCCAGGATTGACTATTTTATCAACAGAATCAGTCCAGCACAGTTCTTAATCAAGCTTAGCCTGATCAAAGGCTATTTCCAAATACCTTTGAGTGAAAGGGCGAAGAAAATCCTTGCTATATGTACTCTCACCAGCTTGTATCAGTTCAAGAGGTTGCCGTTTGGACTGGAAACTGCACCAGCTGCCTTTCAGTGACTAATGAACACATTATTCCATGGGTTAGCTGACGTTATGGTTTACCTAGACGACTCATCGTTTCAAAGTCATGGGAAGACCACCTCAGCCGACTCTGAGATGTGTTTGAACGACTCAAGGAAGCCAAACTCACGGTAAATCTAGATAAAAGTGAATTCGGGAGGGCTCGTACCCTAGCCTGAAGAACCAGAAGGAAATACGCCATTTCCTGGGGATGGTCAACTACTGCCGTCGTTTCTGTCCAAACTTTGCGACAATGGCCGAGCCCCTCACCAGTCTACTGAAGAAGGAACAGCGTTTCTCTTGGGATGTAGCCTGTGTAAACACATTGAGTGCATTGAAGATGATGCTGAGCACTGCTCCAATACTGTCAGCTCCTGACACTCAGTGACTGTTCAAGCTCACCATCGACGCCAGCAAGGTAGGCTTGGGTGCTGTGCTATTACAGGATGATGAGGATGGGTGGGATCACCCAGTGTGTTTCTTCTCTAAGCTGTCGAGAAAGAAGCACTGGGCCTCATCCAAGCCCTCAAGCATTTTGAAATCTATCTCAAGGAAGCCAGCCACCAGGTGATGGTGTTTACAGACCACAACCCTCTCACCTTCATTCGTCGAATGAAAACCACCAATCAGCGTGTGCTCCGATGGAATCTTCTGCTGCAAGACTACGATCTCAATATACAGCACCTACCTGGTTGCAGACGCTTTATCCAGAACTGCCGAAGCAGAGACAATATTTTTTTGTAGCATTGTAAAGAAGATTGCTATTGCTTGTATATAACCACTTGCATTTTATATTGGTTTTACAAAGTTTAGGTACATTAATAGCATACGAAATTAGTGCACTTTCAGTACACTACCTTCGTCTTATTTAAGTAGGGGAGTGTTATGGAGGCTCTTTTGGCAGGTAGGAACTACATCATGAGGTCAGCGCATCGTGTGTCTGAGTGAAATGTAGTTTTGACTGTGGTTTGAAACAGCGCTAAGCGTCTGACGTCCTCTACGGTTAGTGTTTTAAAAGAGAGAGAGAAAGAGTCTGATGTAAAAGAGCGTGCAGAGGAGGTCTCTCTAGGCAGGGATTGGCTGAGATGCTAAAGACAGGGGTCACCAGAAGGGATCAGCGTTTGTCAAGCGGGAAGGCTGAGGCAGATTCTCTGGTGAGTTCTGAAGTTTTTTTTTTTTTGTACTTGTTTGGGGAAGTTGACTGGGTGTCTCGTGTTGCCGGTCTGTGTGTGGCCATGTAGGGCGTTTTGTATTAAACGTTAGATAATTAACATTTTTTTATTTTGATGATTAGACCTAATCCCTAGACAATTTAAGTAAAACAGTCAAGAGCTAATACAGCAGCCACGAATAAATTGTTTATTGTAATATTTATGTTTTAGTCATTTTCATTAATGCCTCACCGTAACATGGTCCCCTCCTATCTGTTCTGGTTCCACCATAGCCATACATAAATAGTTTGCCTCCTTCCAGTGCATTAAAAGGGGGTTTAAATAATTATTTTTCTAGTTTTTAATGTTTACTACAATGTACATGAATGACTTATAATTAGATTTTCAATTTGTACCATGTATTTATTAACAGAGAAGCATCAAACTGTTTGTACCCTGTCTGGCCTGAGTACTGGAGAAAAAGGTGAATAGTTTTAAAATAAATTTCTAATAAGAAAGCCAAAATAAATGTTTTAGATTAAATGCAGAATATTCACTGTCATGTTTGGTGCATTACTGCCATTTTTCTATATATGCATACACGTTTATTGGTAGGACCAACTGTGCATAACCACACTTGCTTACAACAATAGCCTCGGAACTGATAATTTTGCAACAGTTTTTTGAAAATAAATTTTTATGGTGCCATTTAATAAACTATATTAAACTTAAGTCTTGAACAGGTGTGTTAAAATTGCAAATAGTCACAATTTGATCTCATTTTTTGGTTACAATTATTACATAACATTTAAATTGGCAGCTACATTCATATGTAAAGATAACTAAAAGCTTGTGGGTGAACGATGTAGCTTTAAAGGGTAGTGGATTAGCTTAAGGCAGTTACACAGCTGACAAACCAATTCCAATCTCCCCTGCTTCTGCCAGAGATACCCATGCACAGCTAGTGTATTATAACACGTTTTATCTATTTGAAAAAGGACACAAAAGGAGTATTTGGCAGAGTGCATACAACCAGAAAAATATAATAATTTTGGGCCGGTTGGAGTGGACATCTTTATATCAAACGGAGCAGTATAAAGGGTAGTGTGCTAAATCAGGTTCTTTTCATTTAAACCTTTAATTTATTAAATTGGGTTCTACACTGAGTAGTATTTCATTAATGTCTAAAGAAATTTTGTTTGCATAATAATTTATCTGTAATTATTAAGGCAGTGCTAATTAATAATAGAAGTAATCTGCCAGAGAATAAGTACTAAATATATATGTTGCTAACAGTCATTAATTTTGTTTTCAAGTGATATTTCACATCTGAAGAATGTGTTTGTTACTTTATTCTAATTTGAAGATGATAATTCTATTTCTGTTCCTCCAATATGAAGAATGAAAATTCAAATGTAGCATTTCATCATCGGCACTGTTACATCAGCTAGACAAACTTAAAAAAGCACTAGTAACCTCTATGGTTCCACAAGGGATATTATTTTCAGTTATAACTTTTTATGTTTTTTAACAAATTTAAAAAGAAAGAATAATTGGATTTCAAAAAATTAAAACTGAAAAAGTACCTTTGAGAGGGAGGGTTAGTGCTGCTTAGTCTTGAATGTGCATCCATAAGGAATTAACTAAAAATATTAGTTATTACATTTTTTTTTTTTTTACCTTTGTGCAGATCAAGAATTTCCATGGATATAGAAGCTCTGTGAGAGAGTACTGCATCTCTCCTGGAACGTTTGGAATGAGTTTTGCAATGATTCTGCAAAATTAAATTGAAAAGCAATGAAAATTCCATACTCTGCTCTATATACTCAAATGTCCTAAAAATAAATGAATTCACTCATTCTGTTTAAATATTTAGGGTGGAGCTAATCCACTAACTAATAATGCACTGTAATAATTTGCCATTTAACATTTGAAAGAATTATTAGTTTTTTTATATCTTTTTAGAACAGATTTACAACAGCAATATGCTCAGAAACAAATTCAGTGTATGTAGGCTTATCCTGTGCATATTTTAACTGTTTCTAGAGCACTTTGATTAACAATGGCAGACTTTCCTCACACTTAATAGCATCTTGATTTCAATTTGCACCTTATGTGTGGGGGAATATAAAATTCCCTGTGTGAAAAGACTGTTGTTAGTCTTCAATGAAGATTACAACATTAGCAGTAGAAAAGGGGCAAAATTCATGTATTTGATTTAACATGTTGCAGGGTCTCTCCAACCAACCACTTTTGTTACAATGGGAAGTGTTGTAAAACTTCAAGAAATGAGTTGGATTAATGAATTTTTAACTGCAACTAACCTTGGCTTGTTGTTAAAAAAGCAGTTAGGATATGACTTACATAAAGACTCCATCTTTATCTAATGCATTAAATGAGAGACTGAGCAGCCGCACTAGCAGATTATTTGATGCAGAATTCCAGCCTAGTATGACAACACTTGAAACAACAATCAAGGTGGGAAATTCATTGGTACAAGCAAAAGATATTTGTATCCGTATATAATACAGGTACCAAAACACTTTAGGTAGGTTAAATACTTACACCCTCACAAGCATAAACTTTATGATCGAAGCAGAACTCAAAATAACACATTATCCATAGTTTGTCAGAGCCGATCACTTTGAACATTTTAAATTCATTAGTTTCAGCTACTGTAATATCTGGCGCTGCTTTAAAGTTTATCTGAACTGGTGCAGAGGGAACAGCACAGCTAAAAAAAAAAACAAGAAAAAAGTGTTTTTTATTTGTTTGTTGTCATTGTAAATGTTCACAAATTCTTCTGTGATCTTTATGATAAAGGAAAGCAAACAAAAATTTAAATTCCACAAAATACTTGTTTATTCAAAATTATTTGTTAACAAATCTTAGTAATAGTTAAAAAACTAAATAGCAATATATGCTAATGGCATTTAGATTTTACCTGCTGTGCAAATCTATATTTATGGGCCCCTAGTATTTTAAATGTGGATAACTGAATGTATTTGTTTGTTCTACACACTAAATTTATCTTTCAAAATTATAGATTTCTAAAAATTTTTAAGTACTTTACACCTGCATATTTTTTTAATAGTTAGTTCAGTTATTTCTAGAATTCTATTAGCTTTGTTTACTTTGCATTTTTTGTTAATAATGATCTCCAGATTAGTATCTCATAACAATATCATCTTTCCCTATTTCCAGTTTAAAGTAAAATTGTTAGTATGAAACTTTATTTTCCACTTGAATGATCAATCTATAATTATTCAGGCATATCTGAAACTTATCTCTAGTGTTTTTAATAATCACTCTAGCACAAATTTCAGTATCTTCTATTTTTTAATAGTTACGAGACATCCACTACATTAATCTAATTTGTGTAACTCAAGAACAAGAGGTCTCAAAACTAAACCCTGTGGCAATCATTAGATACTTGTTGATATGAAGATGGTTAAAACTATATGATTATATTTTCAGAAGATTTGTGGAGAAAGGATTGATGCTTTGACTAGAATATTCCATAACAATCAGCAATGTTTCAGATTGCAAATTTTTATTTGAGGATGTTATGTCATCCTTACTGCAATACTCTGAATTGCAGAAATCTGGATTCTATTACAGCTCAGTCAATAACTTCATTATGTGCCCAGGGTGGCTTACCAACACAACTCAATGAATGAAGCAAGCATTATTTTTTTTGTGGGAAATAATACCCATTGCCAAATACAACACAGCAACCAAGAGGAGATTGTCTGAGACACATTAATGTTTAGCATAGCTGTTTCATTCATACCACACAGGTGGCTCCATTACCACACCAACTTTAGTAGGTACATTTCAAACATTACCTAACAAAATAACATCGTTATCTATAATGACTGCATTCTTCTTTGTATTTTTAGAAAAAAGTCCAGCAATAATTGCCAACATTTTCTACTGATCCTTTAAAGGGAACAGTCTAGATATTTTGAAAGACAAGACTTTCTGACTTGACACCTCTACTGAGAATCTACTATGGTAAGGTTAAACTAATTAGCCTTATTTCATTTAATAGAATATTCTGAAAATGTGTTCAAAGAAAATAGCTAAACTTTTTATAAATAAATAGTTTCTTTTGATATTCTTGAAGAAATATCTTGCTCTTCAACCTCATTGGATTTTAATGATTTCGTTTGTTCTTAGTCATATCCTCTGATACGGCAAGCAGGCATCACAGTCTTCTTCAAACGTGTTATTTCTAATAACTGGTGTGTTCTGACACTAGAAATTAAATTAATATTTTAAAATTCTGCTTTTACATTTTGATGAATGATTATGCTATTTAAGTCTTGATTTTCTCAATTCCTCTTCTGTTAAAACTAACATATGTGAATCAAACTTTGAAATATTAAATTGGCAGGCAGTACTAAAATTTTCATTTTAATGGCTTTGCAAATCTAGAAGATAACTAATCATTTTCAACATTAAAATATTTAGATATTTTATGGGGGGGAGAGAGAGAAAAAAAAAAACACGCTTGGGGTGATATGCCAAGCTAAGCTAAGCTATCCCCCACAGACCAGGATTTGAACTCAGGCACTTGACTATAGACCATTCTGGAATGTAATGTATTCCCCTTTAAATTACTAATCAACTATCTATATTTTAATCAAAGCATTTTTAAAAATGAGTTAACTATTAAAAACTGATCCTCTGTGGAAAGTATTTGTGTGTTAAAAAGCTTATTATCATTGGCAGTTGTTGAACCAACAGAAAAGTAAGATAGCATAGAAGAACTCTCATAAAAAAAACAAAAATAAGTAATTTTTTTTAATATTCCTGCTACTTACAAGCACCTGTCTTCTAATGAACATTCATTGCACTATAAAAATGCATTAATCTAGTATTTTTGCTGCAACTAGGTAACATCAACTTACCCATTTTCTAACATCATGATGCTTGTATTTTGTTGCTGCCCCTTGAAACTACAGCTAACCATATGTATTCCTTTAACTGAAAGGAGACATTAAAAGGAAAATTTCAGCTCAGACTCTCCTCAGAATGGCACAAAAACAAAAATAATAATTAAAATTTGCCTAATATCATTATTTGTTAACTTAAGTTACATTAGCTATTACTCATAAAATACTTCAACTGCTAAAATTATTTGTCTATTTAAGGTTGATTGGATTAAATATATATATATATTATTTTTTCATTATTTATTTTTTAATCTGTTTACTTCCAAATAGATTGTTTGTGATAGATGAGAACTAAAATGTTAGGAGCCAGCATTCAATATTTTGCAGCAAACACTAGTTGGGTACATAATTCATCTCCAAAAAATTTATTAAAAAGCATTCATGTTCTCTTTGTCAAGTGCATTAACTCTGCAATTTGCTTCCAGCTTATTTGCATGGTAGAAGTAGTCAGCTGACAGGTAGCTTTGACTTATTATGGATCCAAGAGTCCTTTAGTTTGGCATTTCGCAATATAGTTTTGTGCCACCATCCTATCTTTCCATTCAAAACACACTTGTTTAATACTGTAGTTCATTAGTCTGCAGTTTCTTTGTTTTTAATTTAGTGATTATCTTGTGCCACAGCAAGAACTGTATAATCTCTTACCTTATCTGCTAAACACTAAATAGATGAAGGCACAATATTATAACACTATGAATAAAATTTAAAAATATAATCCAGCTGAACTAGAATAGTCAATGGTTACTGCTCTAAAGTAAAATGTTTAATGGTGGCTGGTATATGCTTCACTTGAATTTAGTTCAGTGGATGAAAAGAATCATTAAAACAGTATTAGTCTCAAACGAGTTTTAAATAAACTTTCATTAAATTTTAAAATAACTCTTGAATGTTGAAAGAAAATGAAGAAAGGGAGAGATTGTAGAAACGAGAACTGTTATACATGTACCTCCTGCTTTTTCTTTCAGTTTAGCTCTTAATTTCACTCTCTGTCCAAGGTAGACCTTTGTTAAAACCTGACCTGGGAAGACATCATATTCCAGTGCAGCAGCTTGGAGAGAAAAATACACAATAATGGATGTTTCTTCAGCATTGCCACTACTCAGAGAACTACAAGAAAAGAAAAAAATCTAAGTTCTTGTCATGAACAGGAATGATATATATTTCTCTTTGAATGCCTGCTGCTCTCTTTTGTTCACCAACTAGTGACATGGGAAACTACGAGGTCTGTCGAAAAAGTATCCGATCTTAGGCTGGGAAAAAAAAAATTACGTACTTGGTGGGGTTCAATTGCTAATCTCCTTCAAAGTAGGCCCATGTGCCTCCACACTTAGTTCAGCGATCCAAAGCATGTCTGGAATGCTTCTTCCAGAATGGCTCTCAGCTCCGCTGTCGCATTCCGCATGATGCCCTCTCGGCTCTCAAAGAGGGAGCCTTTCAGTGGCATCTTCATTTTTGGGAACAACCAGAAGTCAGAAGGAGCCCTGTCTGGAGAGTAGGGAGCCTGGCGAATGAGCTGGGGGCACTGTCATGATGCAGCTGCCAGTTTTGCGAGGCCCACAGATCTGGTCTCTTGCACCAAACTACATCATGAAGATGTCGGAGGATTTCCTGATAGTACACCTTTGTAACTGTTTGTCCTTCTGGTGTGTATTCGTGATGCACAACACCTCGGTAGTTGAAGAAAACAGTCAGCACCACCTTGGTTTTGCTCCGGACCCGACGTGCTTTTTTGGGCCTTGGCGATGTTGGGTGCTTCCCACTGAGCTTTGGTTTCCGGGTTGCACTCACATTTCATCTCCAGTTATCATGGTATTGATTGTGGAACTCAGGATCCCTGTTGGCAGTATCCAGCAGTTCCTGAGAAAGCAGCTTGTGCACAAATTTCGTTGCCAGTCTGTGCAAGCCAAAATCCTCCTTTAAAATTGCATGCGCAGAATCTTTGATCGCACCATCATTCGACAATCCTCCATTATCAAGGTCCGCACTTTCTCGATAACAACTGCATTGTGGCTTGTTGACGGCCTCCCGGAACACTGGTCACTCTCCACCGATGTGCGGCCATCTTTGAACCTGTTGTACCATTCTTTTATTTGGGTAACACCCATGGCATTGTCGCCAAAAGCCTGTTGAATTTTGCGAATTGTTTCCGCTTGGGTATCTCCAAGCTTTTGGCAAAACTTGATGCAAGATCGTCACTCCACACATTCCATCATCATGGGCAAAATGAAAATGTGACGAGTAAGTAGTACAGCACCTCACACGCTGGCTGCCTGACAGCGACTGATGCATCCAGCAAGCCTGCCAAAAACCACACATCCGCATGAAGGCATGCGGCTCCACTATGTACACTTTTGCCTCCCTAACGTCATTAATTCCCATGGGAGAAAAAGTCTGATACTTTTTTGACAGACCTCATACATTCAGAAAAAGTGAAGAGATCAACCCAAATTAGGCAAATTTCTATCTAGTCCTGTAACCAATGCATACAAAAGGACATATGTAAAATCACAGATCATTGACAGCATGACAAAAAGGTGAAAGATAAGAGAATGCTTAAAATCTATCTTATGCTGAAGATTTCTAACAAGCATCAGGACCATCAAGAACAAAGTTACGGCTAATGGAAGTTATCCTTGCAAACCCAAGATGATTATCCTGAGGGTAGTGACAGGAAAAGTTTTCTGAAATGTTGATAATTGTGATAAAAGCTTAAAAAATAAAATAACGATAGATACCCGAGTCACTCCACCAACATTTTGTTAATGTATGGTTCTAACGGAAGAACATTACCAGAAATGATAATTTTGCTAAAGTTGATGCATACAATTTACTCCTAATCTACATCATAGTATTGAAAAAAGAATTTCTACTGTTTCTAGGGAAATTCAAGAAAAATCAGACTTAATAATCTTAAAATGCTCATGAAGTAGTTATAATTAGAAAGATGTATATCGACAGCTGTATATAAAGAAAGGAACTACTATTTATAGTCATTACTGGAGATCCCAAGAACATTAAATTTCCTTACTTTTTGAAAATGGCACCAAGTTGTACCACAATTATTTTTATTTACAAAAAAAATTAAAGTTTCATAAAAGCAGCAGATAAGAAAAAAATTGGTAAATAATTTACTAATACATGCAATAAAAACTAAAATAGTAGGATGAACAGATCTTATTCACTCTTTTCCTGTTACTTCTTTACTAACACACTTACGATATCCAGTCCAAATTTCTGACTTGGCCAACACCAGTAGTAGCAGCAGAAAAGTTACAGAAGATTTCATAGATTTTGTCTGTAGTCATCTCCAATGTTGCTGAAGCTCTTGTTATAAATTTCACTGTAGCATCTTCACCTGAATTTCCCTAAAAAAAAAACACCAACTTTATCTGCAATACTTTTAAAATTATTTAATGAACAATTTATGCACACACACATATATACATACAAATGCATCTATTTAATTTTATAATGGAAGGAAAAAGAATGTGCTCCATCAAACCAAGTACTTTGGCACCTTTCAATGAAAAATACTTTCCTAAGTTTACCTGCACAACAAGATAGAAAAATATCTGGACCATAAAATGTGGCATAGATATCAAAGTAAAATGGAACTTTGGCTCTCTTCCTTACCCAAGAACGTAACTAGTTTTACTTATTGTACATCTTGCTTAGCATCCTTGCAAATGATGGAATTTTGAAGCTCTCTGCTGTTTTTTATTTATATATACCAAATCAATTGAAATATGGTATCTGAATAGTAAATCCTTCAACATTAAAACATAACATGTGCTAAGAGCTACCACAGGACATCACATAATGGTGGTTCCAGTATTTGTTCATCTGCCTAAAAAATATTTAACCCATTTCATTACAGTACATAAAGAAATGGCAACTGGAAATCTATCCTGGATCTCAGTAATACTAAGTATGGTCCATCAGTTGCCAGATTCACAATTGTACAAAATAACGGTTTAGTGTATTTTTTTGTATCTACTGTGGATTTTATATATTTCTTGTATAAATAATATATACATAATACATTGGCTGGCCACTTTATTAAGAATTATACCTAGTAATGGGCTGGGCTACCATTTTCCCAAATAACCACCACAACATGATGTAGCATAGAATCCACAAGGTGCTGGAAGGTGTCTTGAGGGATATTTCCCCATTCTGTCATTAATGTACACAATGTATGGAGCAAAATAAGCCAAGGATGGTGATAGCAAATGCATCTTTCAAGTTCATTGCACTGATGCTCAATTGGATTCAGATCCAAGGATGGTGGCCATAGATGATGCCTGAAATTTCTAACATATTCCTTAAACCATAAATACACAATATGGGCACAATGGATGGGAGCATTGTAATATTGGAGGTAGCCATTCCCATCAGGGTACACATGAAGCATCACTGGATGTACTTGATTAGAAATGATGCTGAAGTAAGTTTTAGTATCAATCTGCCTTCTAAAGGGACAGGATATCTCCAAACCATGATCCTACCACCAGAGGCCTGGACAATTGGGATCACATGAGAGAATTTGAGTGATTCATGTGCCTTTTTCCAAAGCTGTCTTCTCTCTGATCTTGTAAAAAGGGTGAAGCACAACTCTTCAGACCACATCACATTTTGTCAGTCCTGCTCAGTCAAATATCTGCACCTCTTACACAAGGCATATTTTCATGTTGGTAACTCTGATTAGTGGTTTATCAAATGGTCTTCTACTGCCACTAATCCATTCATTACAATGTTCTTCACAAGGCACAGCTAGAGGGATCTAGAACTATTCGCTGTGGCTAATTTACTGCAGCTGGTTTTCCACAAAGACAATTCACCACAAGGGTTACTATGCACAATACACCAGGTAGATATGATATCTGACTGTATTAGTCACATTTCTGCTTGTTAGTTGAGTGCCGGATAACAGGGCTTTTACTGTATCCTGTGTGATGGACCAGGGCCACTGTTAGTGATAAAAAATCTTTCAACTACACCAAGCCGTAGTTCATAGGTCTTGTAGTTTGTTTTCCAATACAGCAAAAGTTTCAAGATTATCTTGGAGCAGAAGAACTAGATCATTTCTTTGCCTACTCACCATTTTTTCATTGCTGCAAAACTGGGCAATGGTTACCTGAGTGGTCTATGACAGAAGAAAAATGCAGTCATGTGGTTATCACTGAAAATAAGGTAGAGTGGTACAACCTCGGTGTCCTCCTCGCTCACAAAACTACAAAAACGCACAAGGATGTTCGAACATTAATGGTGTTGTGAACAATGTCCACATCATCTTCACTTTACGCAGTGAGGCAGGTGTGATACAGACACAGTAAGAAACACAGTTGAGAATTTTCCATCAAATATTTTAGCCAAAAAAAAATAATCTGAATTTCAACCAATAATGGACGTTGGTGCCCCAAAATCTTAGTGTCCTTCATTGTAAAGGATACTCTATAAACTGGCTAATTCTGTTGCTTCCCTATTCTCTCTTGCACCTAATTTACTCCCCATTGTCTTTCTCTCTAGTCCACACACCATCACATTCTGGTCAAACAAACTTGTGGCAAACTGGCCCATGGTAAAATGTCTTTGTGGCAAATCAGCCGCAGCAAACAGTCCCATTCCCCAGCTAGAGATGGGTATAAATCACCTTCATTGAATGTCTCTGTCAGTTGGTCTATTGTTTAATGATGGCTGGACTTTACTATTCTCTGTCTTTCTCCTCTTTCTGTCACTGTTTGTGGCCACAATTCCCTCCTTGACCAAGCATTTTCTTTGCCTTCAACTTTGGAGCAGCATACCAATGAAACTTTCTTGGCCGCTGTGGAACCTGCTAGACATACCCACTACCAGGCCTCTTTTGAACACTAATGTCTTTGCTTTTCCCTATATCTCTTAGATTGACTGAAAATGTGCTTATCCAAGTCGTATATGGTGCTGCAGAGATCACCTGTTGCATGTGGCCAACTTAATTTGCATTTGCAGCTCAGGTCAGGCCTAAGTCTGAAAGGGTCCACAGGTCATAACAAAGTGGCTGGCCAGTGTGTACATAACATATATTGTGTATTCCTGTCATTTTCAGATTTAATAAAACATTGGTTAGCCAAAGGTAATGCTTGGTTAAAAAACAGGAGTAAGAAAGTAAATCAAAGCTCAGTTTGCTTATTAGAGTAAGAAAAAAAATAATTCACCAGCTGACTGTTAAAACTATCAAAGAGATACAATCTCCAGATATCTTGTGAAGTAAAAAGAAAAAAAGGACATTTAAATACCAAGATGCACTTGAATTAAAATCTTTAAACTCACATGAATACCGCAGACAGTCTCAGTACCATTGTAGTCTGCATTGAGGGTCACTTCAATCTGATATGTGTTATTAGTTCTGGTGAAATTACCAGCTTGCAGGCTGCATGTATCGCCGTAGTTCTCAGCCGTGATATCATGTATCGATTCATTTGCCACCTTGAGTGAAAAGATCACTTGTTTCTGTACGGTGCACATGTAGCTTGCTAAAAGATTTTTTGAAAAAAAGTTTTTATTTTATTTTTATTTTGATTTTTTGATTATGTATAATTGCTATAGATGTAAATATTGCAGATCATACTAAAGGTTATAATAAAATTAGTACTGGAAACAACTAAGTTAGCTCTAAGATAAGAAGAGAGTCTTTAGAATGGTTAGAGAAGTGGAATGAACAAGATTTTAAACTAAAATAAGGAGGGTCATGGCTAATTATTAATTTAAAATTCTAAAATGCAAAGAGCACCTGCTAATAAAGCTGTAGGATGCTATAAATTATAAACCAGATTGTAAAACACTAAATCACTCTTACATAATTTCTAAAACAGACCACCCATTTGAAAAATCTTCTCCCTTATTATTAATCCTTTGAGGAGTATGTCCATATATTTACAGAAAGTGGATATAGATTCTGACAAAAAAATAATTTTGAATGTAATATCAGTCATTTAAAAAAAAAAAAAAATACTGACATTTTTTCAGTCATGAAGCATTTTAAGATCAACTAATGTAAGCAAAGAATTTCAGGTGGCGCATTTTTCAATGTTTTTAAATTGTATGTGGAGTTTTGTTACATATATTGGGTTGGGATGTTTTCTTATCAGAAGTATTAGTAGTAATTTTTAATTTAATTTCAATATCGTGGCCGTTTTCCAACAAGCATTTTAACACAGATGAAGGACAGGTGTTTACAAGAACTCAGATCGACTCTTTACAATGGAACTGGAGCTCGGTTAAATAAATACAACTGAGTTGTTTTTAAGGTAAAATATTAAAAATTAATGAAACTTTTTATGTTAGATTCAGTGAAACAAATCATCAGAAAATCTCAGCAGTATAAATGGGTATTAAATTAATTTAGTAAAATCCTGACTGCTACAGAAATCTCCGCTGCAGGTGCGTGTAATAGTAGTCAGCACACTGTGTCCACTGGGATTTTCTATTCTGTTTTTTCTCTAGCTTTCTGCACTAGTAATATAATACCACTCTTCTCACTACTAGCCATCTAATCTGACATTTATGATGAGTAAGGCTAATAACTTGTTGACGAATGTTTTACTGAAACCAATTTAAAACAAAATTTTAAAAAAATTTTTCTTCATTTTTAATTGTGAAATAATTTAATTAAAAGAGAAACAGATTTCACATTAGTTTTTTGAAAAAAAGCTTTGAAATTTTCCCAACCATCTTTTGCACATTTTTCAAAAATGTGATGTAATATTAACCAAAAATATTAATATGTACTTTCAGCTAAATAATAATAATCATATTTTTAAAAAAAGAGAGTTTAAAAAGCATTTGTAATCCAAAGATGGTCAATGATGAAGAAAATGTCTTCTCATTTTCAAACTAAAATGATCCCCTAATAACATTGGGACTTCCTTTTTTGTGAACAAACTGAAATTCATTTAACTTTTTTTTTAGTAAAATGGTCAAGAGTCATCATGTGCCACACATCAGTGCAGAGGTGATGGATTAATCAGATCAAATGATATGAAAACATTTCCAAGATAGAGAGTCCACTCCAGCAGGTTTTGATTCAAAATGATTACATGTTCATTTTAGCGATTATAAAACAAACATTTTTTTAAATTTAAAAACACTAACTAAAAAAATATAATTATCATTTTTCCTCATGATCATCCATTATCAATCAAAAAAATTTAATGAAATTTTGTATTTCCTTGATGAGTTGTTTTCCCAAAATTTTAAACTTCTATAACTTTCAATGCAAGAAAATATAATTTATAAAGTCTCTCAAAAACTTAAGTAAAGACATTCAAATCATAAATCATGACTAGTAATTTTAATTATCATTTATTTGTGTCAGGATTAAAATGTTTCAAGATGAAAGACAATCTCTCTCTCTCTTTCTCACACAAAATGATATTTAAAAAGAAAAAGATTTAAAACTATCAGGAGGGACACTAGATGGAAACTGTTGCCCCATTTTTCTTATACGCTGATGCAGTGACCTATTTTGGTTCACTTAAGGATGGTAAGGTTCGCATGCAAAGGAACAGTAAAGCAGCAATTGTATATATAGATATAACAAGAAATAATAGTAGTAGAAGGTAATAAAATTGTATTAGTCTTAGTGCTGCCTCTTTCCAGTAGATATGAGAGCTTAACGTTGATATCTTTACAATTTACAAAATAAATTTTAATATATTAGGTGAAAAAACCTTTATGCACCCCTTTCTTAAAAGGATCAATCCTTTATGTCATTAAAACATATTTATATTGGTAAAAAGTACCATGATGAGATGACAGTTGGAAGTTCGCATTAATTTAAATAGTTTGCTATCACAAGTTGATTCTGATAGAAAAAGCAAAAGTAATAAAAAGATTTGAATGCAAAAATAAAAATGTAAATGTAAATATAGAGAGAGAGAGAGGGAGGATAAAACAGAAAAGAAAAGCGGATCACATGGGTATAACAACATTTCAGTTTCATTCAAATTGTACGGATTCAATACAATTAAACAAATGAGAAAACTTCTTACCTTGTTTCTCTGCATAGCAAAGCTAAATAATAAAAAGAAAGTTTACTTTAAAACAATTTCTGTGGATGTGTTACTTAAAAACAACAGCAAAACTAAATTTTGACAATTTGTTTATTTCCTATTTAAAAATCCTTTTAACAAGATTGTAACTTACACAACTTTTGCCTATCAATAAATAAAACAAAACCTTCATAAGAGAGGCCCCAAGTTCTAATAACATCTTAGCTCTATGCGAATTCACAAAACACCAAAAGGTTAACCTTTGGATTGGAGACACAAACCACTTATTCCCAAAGAGAAACTACTACACATCTCCCCTTTCTCCAAGTAACTAAAAAAACTAATTTGAACCTTTCAGCGTTGAAATTAGTAAATTACTGAATGATAAATGGACATTAAAAAAAAATATCATGTAATACATCCACTCTCACCTAATTTTGCTTTTATTTTATCAAAGATAAAAGAAATTTTCTTTCAAATTTCATTGCATCAACCCATGTAATAACTGCTATGAAAATATGGACTTTACAGCAGTTTATAAATTTACCTTTCTCATCGTCACACACCAGCCCCAAGACACAGGTTAGTAGCTGTGTCGAGCTGGCTACATAATTATCAATGTGTTTGTTCATGATGTAAAATGTGGGGCTGCAGCAACTCTGGAGTGGTGTATTAACACGGAAGGTTTGCCACAGCTCCCATGACTCTGCTGTACCATACAGACCTACAGGTTACTGGGTGCAAGCATACCCCAGGTGGTATATACATATAGTTAATTTATAAACATGGGAAACAATGTGGGTGGTTACTAGCAGTGCAGGTAGCTTCAGTATTGTGTAGGAAAACTAATACCAGGATTTTCTTTTGATAAAATCTACAGCTTCTTTCATCATAGACCGGGGTAGCATTGAGTTCGCGTCTACCTGGCTGATGGTGCCATTTTCCCGCCTTCGTCATAGACCGGGGTAGCATTGAGTTCGCGTCTACCTGGCTGATGGTGCCATTTTACTGCCTTCGTCATAGACCGGGGTAACATTGAGTTCGCGTCTACCTGGCTGATGGTGCCATTTTACTGCCTTCGTCATAGACCGGGGTAGCATTGAGTTCGCGTCTACCTGGCTGATGGTGCCATTTTCCCGCCTTCGTCATAGACCGGGGTAGCATTGAGTTCGCGTCTACCTGGCTGATGGTGCCATTTTACTGCCTTCGTCATAGACCGGGGTAACATTGAGTTCGCGTCTACCTGGCTGATGGTGCCATTTTCCCGCCTTCGTCATAGACCGGGGTAGCATTGAGTTCGCGTCTACCTGGCTGATGGTGCCATTTTACTGCCTTCGTCATAGACCGGGGTAACATTGAGTTCGCGTCTACCTGGCTGATGGTGCCATTTTCCCGCCTTCGTCATAGACCGGGGTAGCATTGAGTTCGCGTCTACCTGGCTGATGGTGCCATTTTCCCGCCTTCGTCATAGACCGGGGTAGCATTGAGTTCGCGTCTACCTGGCTGATGGTGCCATTTTCCCGCCTTCGTCATAGACCGGGGTAGCATTGAGTTCGCGTCTACCTGGCTGATGGTGCCATTTTCCCGCTTTAACACGACATCTAGTGACTCGTACCGGTGTATTTAGGGAAATATCTCTATAAGAGAACTAATATTTTAAATAACTAAGCGTGTCGAGTCCCGTCCACCTCTACCTGGTCGGCTGTTTGTAGGGTTAACGGGTCTCCGGGTCCCGTAGTTCTCGCCATTTCAGAACACGGTTCTGTTGTCTCCATCGTTCCAATGGCGGAGCCGTTTCCTACCCGCTAGCAGGGTCCTCTCCTCCTCCCGACGGGTGAGTCCGCCAGATCTGTATTCCCAGCGGAGGAGAGAGGAACGGAAGCTCATAATCCGTCCACTCCGCCATTTCCTAGCTTCACGCCCCCGGTCGTCGATGGTAGTGGTGAAAATAGACTCATCACGACCATGGAAACTTGTATCACTCCGCCCGCCGGGGGACCATCAGCTCAGTTAATGAGGACCTGAGTGATTCTTTAGCCTGTAAACTTTAATTCACAAAGCTTTCGTGGGTTTTAAAAATTGACGGCCTGCTGCTGCTGCCCTAACCTTGGGATATTCAGCCTGTAAACAATAGAAGTTTTGCTTACCTGGACTCCTGCTAGAAAACAGCATATTTTCCACAGAGTCTCCACTTTTGGTAGTTCCTTCATGATTTACCAAGAAATTTCTATCTTCTTGTTATCCCAGCAGGTCTGTTATAGAAGATCCAGACAGAGGTCTTAAAGTTACTACGGTGTTGTTCAGCTACTCCTTCGCTTCGTCAGTATTAAAATCCTAAAAAAATGGTCAAAGTGTTCACTCTCAAGGTAGGGGACTAGGAAGTGTTTACTAATCTGTAAGCCAGTGGGTGGAGCTGATCACTCTTGTTAATGTCAAGTGATCATAAGAACTTAAAGGAACCTGACTGCCTGCACATGTGTATGGGAAGACCCCAAGTTTTACAACTCAACTACAGTAATTGTAGGTTAGCTGTAACTGACAATTAATTGTTATATTCAAATAAAATTTTATTGTGTTGATAGAATACGCTGCATTTTAATAATTCTGGAACTTTTAATAACTAAAGAAAAAAATACACATACGTATATTGTAAAATTCCATGAACCTACAAAAGGGAGAGGAAAAAGTCTCTTGGCATGAACATCAAAATACCTGTCTATGGAAAAAATTATCTCATATGCTAACAACACAATTATTCTAATATTTCTGCAAAGTCTACTATGGTCCATATAAAATGTTATTTTATAATCATATGCACATCATCTGAATTAAAAAAAATATATATTTTAAGAAGTTATTAATTAGTGCACTGCATATTTTTATGATAAAACTGGGAGGCTTAGATGAATGTAATATTCAAAATGTTTTTCATGCTCCAGATAAATGTCATAAAACTGAGCTGCATCTGTAATTAGATGGGGATATTTGCTTGCTTAGTGGTCCTCTAACATCTCATATTATTACTCCCATGATCCTCCCGGTGGTCCAACCTTACAAACTGTTTTAATATTTTTGAAAAGCATCTGTCACAAAAGATGATAAGGGTCTTCCGGAATAGCACATGGTCTCCAGGAGTGAGGTACCACCTGCACCTTGTTAACTAACCAAGTCCAAATCCCATTTATAACCTCTCCCCTGTGGTAATACCATAATACCAACTAAAGATGGGGATAACAAAAGCAGATTAATTAACCCTATACAAGGGTAAAAAACCTCTGATGATGTTTTATCATTGCATCTAAACTAGCCAAAAACTCTGGTTTCTTTCTTTTTTAAAAAAAAAATTTAAAAGGGTTATTTTTACCTTAAAAAACTGTAAATTACACTAGCTATAAGTTGAAATATGGTTGACTTTATACAACAGGACACCAAGATCCTGTATACCACAATTCTGTGATTTGTCTTATGCTTCCAAAATTGGCAAATCAGAAGACAAGACTAAAAACACCATATCCGCAATTTTTAAAAATTTTTTACAAGCAATGGGTTTATTACTAGGGAAACTATTCCAGTTTCTACACCACTTTGGTGAAATACAAACAAAAGTGCTAGAATATACTTTTGTTATTCATGTGTGATGATAAGACTGAAGTCCCTTCCACTGGCCACACAGAGAACATACAATACAATCTGGGAATTCTGTTGTATGGAATATGCACCAAATCTCTCTCCACCAACAATTCCCCTAATGCAGTGTTATATAACTCGAGCTTTTGAACTAAACAAGGTATGCACTCCTTTTTTTAAAGCTGTTTAATTGTACATATTATTAGAAATGTAGTGTCTAGGGTTACTGTATCATCTTTGGTGTGTTTAGATTAATTAAAATTTTTCCAACTTTTAGCTGGGAGCATGCTCATTTCAAATCTCTTTATAAAACATAAATCATCAGTGTGGTATTTGTCAGCTCTCCTGTTGGTGAACTTGTTATTGTCCTGGCCATCAGGTTGTCAGCTGTTTACCAGCAACAGAGTGGTGCTTCAGCTATGCTTTCTGAGTCCTTCAGTCTCTTGAACTTGGTGGCAGCTGCTATTTTTGCACCTGCATTCTTTATCTTCTTGACTGCTAAAGCTGGTTTTCACTGCTCAACAAAAGGCATCTGTTTCTGGTTTGGATTCTGCTGCACCATTCTTCTAGATTTTTAAAAATCTGATATCTTAGTGAAAATGAGGAGGAAAAGGTAGAGTCTATGAACTGTGCTGTTCCAGCTGCCACCAACCCTGACCTCTCAGAATATATTTACTTACATTACTGGTAGTTTATTTTCATCAGGAACAGCTACATGGATGTCTGTGTGGGTATTTACCTTTGAAATATTTGTTAATTTAAAACAAGCAAAAAATACCAAAGACATGGAGGTCAAATCTGAACTACAATAGTAGTAAAAACATGTTTGCACATAAAATAAAAGTTGAAAAAATAATTTAAATGATTGAAAGATATAAACTAAGCAACAAAATGAAAATATATTTTCATTCTATGGTTCTCTGTCATATTAGTAAATTTTCTTTTATTATATTTAGCTTTATTTCCAGGCATAAAAAATACAGAGCTGCTAAAAACTTAGTAGTCCAAAGAGCAGCCAACAATCACTGTGGGAATGCTCAGTGTCCAGTGGTGCGTGGCATCTCCCAAACAACAGGCCACCACAATTGAAATGTCAGAAGAGCTTAGCAAAGAGTTTTTTGACAGTTCTATTTTCTGATAATTGGATTTTTTCTTTTTTCATGGGAAAAAACACCCCACCCAACAAAGTTTCTTTTGATACTTTATTTTGTCAACCAGACATTAAAGATAAACAAAAAAAACACCACAGTTTATGGTTATTGTGACAAATCTGTTAACAGACATCAGACAAAGCCAGAGTGAAATGGCTGGCCACCTGCTGTGGATCAGTGCTCATGCAAAACATTCAAAATAATAGCCTTTCACCATCCTCACATCTCTAATTAAAAGAGAAAATATTTTTCTAGGTGTGCAGCGCATTAAAGAAATTTCTTTTAAGCATTCATTAAGGTAAGCTTAGGTATGTGTGTGTGTGTCAAAGTTCAACAGTACAATAACACAAGCATTTAGGTTGTAGAAGGTCCTTGATTTGGTTTACCATATACATATCTGTATATTTAGATTTATCATGTAGCAAGGAAAGATATTTTAAGCAAGTAACAAAGGCAGCACCAGTCTTAAGGTTAAAATGGTATCTGTTAGGAATCAATTTAAAATAAAAGTCAATTACCTGCCAGTTAAAAAAAAATCAATAACTTATTAAAGTGTCAATAAACGTCACAAGTTATGTAGGCGCTCTCTCTTATCAGTACAATGGAAACTTGATACAAAAATCTGCTAAATTCATCATCTGAGGTATTGATCCATTCTGTGCTGGTGATTACACCATTTTTGTGAGCACCAAGAAGAAAATTTTCATGAAATAAGTTTGATGGTATTTTAAAGACAAGTAACTGGCCTCTTTTCTTTCGATGCTGTATCACAGTCAAATCCTTTGCATTTTCCGATTATTTTCCAAAAGTTACTTTCAATTTTGTTATTATAAAACATCTCTGGCATCTATCCTTCAGAACTACAAAAAAGCACTCCAGTGGAACACAGAAACTTCATGATTTACTTACATTTCATTTGGCCAAAGGATTTCAAACAACTCTCCTTGTGTACACCAATTCCTTTTAACCCTGAAAAGCTATTCATTCTTTTATTATAAGGATGAATTGGCAAAGTCAGCAAAAAAATGCTTAGAAATCTCACAAAAAGCAAAAAAAAAAGAATCCCAAAATTGCTAAACGCCATGTGGAATATCTCAGGTGAGTTTATTTCAATTATTATTCACCTTGGTTGAGGCCTATTTTGGTTTTTAATTAGCAACTTTGTTCTCAGATATACAGATGACCAGCTTGAAATCCTCAATGAGGCCTTGTTAAATAGAAAACTATCATCTACTCTTTTCACCAGAATTACTGTTTACTAGTGATGCCTATCAGTCCACACCTACACTATAAACAAATTCAGTCACCCAGGTGTTCACATGTAATCTGTGAATGGCCATTTCTGGTTATGAGAGGTAACCATAAAAATAGGTTTATGTCTAACAACAAACATTTTCCTACTTGTATACATAACATCAAGAAAACTGAGAGGTAACTTGTATTCTAAATACTGCTCTCCACAATGTTTAATATTTTCTTTAAAAAAGTTTCTAAATAACAAGTAAAGGAAAGGGTATGTTAATAAACTAAACACCTGAATGATGTTTTGTATCACTGTTTCTTAAACTTGGCAAAAAAGATTAAAACTGAGATATTTTTCTATGGTACAGTCTATACTTAATTTTGTTTATTAAAGATGAACTTACTTTACAGTTTAGCTAAATAGTTAATCTGAAAAAACACCCACAAGGTCTTTCTTATTTAATCATAGCTGTCTTTTTATTACATTATTACAATTAGCATACTAGTGAGATAATTACTTTAGTTGTAAATAGTAGAAACAGCAAAATGTGCTTATGTTAGTTATCATAAGGCCGAAAGCATGCAGTCTAATCATGATGTCATTTACTTAGCAACCTGGATCCTGAATGCATATCAAAGTCTTATTGCAAGTGTGAGGTTGTAGAATGTTTAAAGTATTAGTAGTTTTTTAAACACATCTATTTTTATTTGTAAATACAGTGAAAACCTAATTTTACGCGAATTTGGGTATAACACGAGTCATTAGACATTTTTTTTTGCTCTCGCTTCTCTTGTTCAGATCAAAATGGACCTCACTGTTAGAAGAGGGAAATCCTTTTCTGCGAGAGATAAGCTTCACGCACTTGACGCAATCGCAAGACCTTTGGATACTGGAATCGGCACTTCGTGGCTGGAAATCTCAAGAAGAGAAGATGTCAGCCTCGATGACTCCCTGTACGAGTGGTTCGCTCAAGCTCGCTTACAAGACCTTCCAATTTCCGGTCCTATTCTCAAAGCTCTGACAAGCAGACCGACGGAGAAACTTCACAGTCCAGAGCTGGCAATGGATGGCCAGACCGGTTTAAACGCCGTCGAGGTGTCAGGAGAAATTCGCTCAGCCGCCAGTGAACACCCGGCTGAACTAAAAACTCTCTTAGAAGAAGGTGGCAGAGCTATGTGGAAGAACACGTGCTGCTACAAGATGATCCCAGACCGTGTACACTGGCTAGCAAAGGTGACGCCCACCGATGGGAGGGGTTCAGACAACGCAAAGATCGCGTGACTTTGTTGTTGTTTTGTGTAAACAAGACTGGAACCCATAAGTTAGACCGCTCATGATTGGCAAATCTCGCTCTCCCCGCTGTTTCCACCATGTCAACATGAAGCCGTTACCGTTCGAGTACATGCACAGCAGCAATGCTTGGATGACAACTGTCATCTTTGAGGATTGGTTTCACAAAACCTGGGTCCCTGCTAATTTGCATAAGCGAAAGCTGGAACCCAAAGCTCTTCTGCCTGGCAGCTGTCCCACTCATCCACCAACCTAGTAAACCGTGCCGGAGAGATCAGAGTTTCTGACCTCCCCAAGAACACTACATCCAAGATCCAGCCCCTAGATCAGGGGATGATCATCTCCGTGTTCAAGCAGAATTAAATCGTAGAATTGTAGTCAACTCAACAATGCTTGGAGCCTACCTGGAAAACCTGAACGTGAAGGATGTTTGCCACTTAGGTGGGAAGGCCTGGGCAGCAGTCGGCTCATCATGTGTAGAGAAATGCTGGGAGAAGGGAAGGATCTGGGGCCAGCCAGCCTTTACATCATGCCAATCCAGCACGGAAGATGATGACGACGAGCCAGATTTGTACGGCTTCACAGAGGAAGATATGCGTGAGGCAGAGAAGCTGTCTGAATGGAACAAAGAGCTACACCAGTGGTACTCTGCCAACGACGGATGCCGAGATCGTCCATAGTGTAACTATAACAGTGGCGGAGGCAAGTGTACTGGTTCTCGAGCCACAAGATGATGATATGGAAGAGCCTCCACCCCCACCCCCAAGTGTCTGAAGCCATTGAACACCTCGAGGCCAGCCTCCATTGGCTGGAGACCCAGGAGGTGGACCACATAGAGATCCTACAACTCAGAAGCATTCTAGATTCAGCTCGCAGCAGCCAGCAACATGCTACATTCAAGCAAGGAACACCCAGCCCCTTTTTAAATGATGATTGCTAATATTCCCGAATGTTTTTATTTGTTGTTTTGTTTATTAAAAAGCTTTAATAGAAATGAATTTGTGTTTTAATTTCTACTGTAACAACAACGATTTATTCACAAAATTCTTTAATTCAAAGGTAATTTACTTGCCAGAAGGTAAATGTGCAAAAAAGCGGGTCAAATAGGGTGAAAATAGGGGTGTTTTAGAATGTTAGGTCAACATTGGGTCAGTTCGAACCCTGATTTAGTGTGACCCCCCATTTTTTTGCGATGACATTTTATGGACCTCAACGATCGCGTCATAATGGGCCCACACTGTATACAGGGTTAGTGTTCCATTCCCACACGCAAAGCATTACCCTTTTTTTAAAAACAAAACTTCACTTTTTAGATATATTTATGACATTTTTCCAAAGCAACAATTTTAACTCATCTAATAAATGTCAGAGTGGATGGCTGGCTGGTGATCCTAACTTACCGGACTGAGGGCCCAAGTTACATCCTGGTTTGGTTAGGCATACTCTTCTAGCAGAGTTTCTTCTCTTTCCTATTCACCAGCCTACTATCGTGTGGGTTTATTCTAGATTTTTTTGGTTTCTTCCCACATCTAGAAATGAACAGTTTTAGTACGGATCTCCCAACAAAGCTGTCAGTGGAGGAGGGACCAGGCAGGCCTCTTGTGGAGCAAAACAATTCTGTCTCTAGTGGATAAACACAGCTCCACACAAAAGTCAGAGCTGCATTCAAGATGAGAAGAAACGTTAACAATTATTCCCAGCAATCTGTTTAATTGTTATGGTCAATGCATATTATCATTTGTGTTGAGTTTTATTATACATCTTTAAATAGAAAATTTAGCCTTAAAATGTCAAAATTCTAAAATTTTATTTCCCTAATTTTTATTTTTTATATGTTACTGGCACAAGGAGAGACTTGGAATAGAACATGAACTTGCTAGTCATAGTCCCTGAATAACAACACAAAAACTACTTTAAATGTAGATTTTTAAGAATGTGTAAAAGGGGTTTTTCTCTATTCTCACAGATAACTAGTTTTGATGTTAAAAGCCATTTTAAAAGCTGTGAGAAAGGGTTATCTGCTCTGTGTGCTAAGAGGCTGCTCAAAGTAGCTGAACAAACAGGATGCTAAAAGCACATAATTGCTGCAGTGAGGAAACACCCAATGTTGACAGCTCAATGTGACAAATCAGAGCAATATTCAGTCATCACCTACTGCAGCACATGACTAGAACAGATCATGACAATTGCTTTTCTGAGGCAAAGGCACTGGAGATGGATGCTGGATAACAATTGGAAACACAGAACAATAAAGGAGCTCGTCAGGATCAAAATCAGTGACAAGCCCCTCTCATGAATCCAAAATATTGTGTAAACTGGAAAAAAAAAAGGTAAGCACACAGACAGCTGTTATGCCAGAATCAAACCAAAGTCAAGCAAACACTATATAAATATCAGTGGTGTCAGTCTGACAAAGATTGAAAACAAAAGCAGGAATTCAAACTAGTTACTTTTCTTGATTGTAGATAATGTTCGTTATCCCGAGTAAATATTCAAGCTACACCGTATAAAGAATTACTTTTTAAAAGTTTGTTTAGATAATAAATTTATGATAAAATGAATGCAACTCAGTTTTCCCATCTGTATACAAACCCTATTAAATCAATGTACACATTTTAATATTGCTAATGAATGTCACATCTAGAAATCGTTGTAGACTCTTGATAACTTAAATATACTGTTTAACTCTAAGTGACATGCAGGTCCTAGCATAATTCCTATCTCTCCCATTATAAAAACCATGGATAGCTTGGATTTGCTCTAAGTCAAAAAGTTGAACATGTTTATGCATTTTTTAGTCTCCTGAAGTGCAATTGCATATTAATTACTCTTCATAACTTTAAGTCTGTCAGTGGATAATGAAACAGCTGGTTTTGGCACATACGCAATGATTGTCAGAGACCAGCCTAGTTGTGGCAACTCTTTTGAGTGAACAAGCTGGTTAATACCGATCAAAGTGGGGGCCATTCTTTCTTGCCCAGGTCGGAAGAGGCCAGCCAGTAGCTGCTAACAGGGTAGGTTTTTACCCATTTCCCCCCTTGATTGAATGAAATCACCCATTGCAGCAACCTCTGGCCCAGAGGGGAATAGCAAGCATGCTGCACCTATTCAGAATTGCAGGTGTATTTCCTACAGGGGTAGAGTCAGACACCTGGTGGAGGTTTTGGGGTAAAATACCCAACACATCGACTAGACTAACCTATGCAGGTGCTGTAAGCATGAGCAACATGAGTCACCAAGTGTTGTTGTCATTGGAATCTGAGGGTGAGGTGGGTGTTTGCAGCCTTCTCATGACACTACGACAGTCTTGCAGTCTGGTCAGGGCACCAGCCGAAACAACACCGTGTGGAGAGGCAGTCAGTCTCCAGTGATGGAAACAGGTGTCACTGCAGCAGTTGGGAAACCAATGAGAGAATGGACTGATCCGGGGTATTACTCCGATTGCCATAGGGAAGATGTTGGTAGTGACCAGGGTAACATCTAGGTAAGCACCATTTTTTTGAAGCCCAATGTTGCAGTAAAGATCCTTTGTAAAACAAACAAAACACCAACTTCATTTTCAGATTGCTTCTGGAGTGGAGGGCGCTGGATTTTAGTTGTGTGGTGTGAATCCAATTATTTGGGAAAAGGTGCATGAGCTACCTTTTATCAGCCCCAGAGGATAGATACTCTGGCATTTGGTCAGATTTAAATTTGACACCTGCTCAGATTACCCTTCTTGTCAAGGAAAAGAAGTGGAAAGGTATTGATAACCAAGCCAATCCCAAGGATCACTGGAACAGTGAACGGTTGGACATACAAGGTCTTCGTCACCGTCCTTTTGCTCAGCTTGTAAGGTCAAAGGACATGCCCTGGAATCCTGTGTAGAAACAGCCAAGAGGGTGACGACCGACCAGTTATTGGAGGCTTCAGCTGTGAAGTTGTACAGCACAACGTATGGAATGACACGTTCCCTCAAAGACCAGGCCTGGGGCAGCACTGAAGCTGCAGAATCAGTAAATGGGATGGAGAGTGACTCTGTACTGGTTGCCAACACTGTAACCAAGCGCAAGGGGAAGAAACCTCAGTTAAAACATGCGACAGTGCAGGGGGCAGTCACATACCCCCAAAAGAAAGGAAAGGGCAAGAGAAGAAAGTCAACTTCCCAAGGCCCTTCAACCCATACCACTGATGAGATGACTAGGGAGCAGCCTCCATGGCAATGTTGTGGTGGAAGATACTCTTCAACAACCGGTCCATGAAACAACAACAGTAGCTAAGTTGCCTGGTGACAATGATGCTTTTGCAACTGAGTCCGGAACAGCCATGGAAATAGGTGCTTGGTGGGCACCCTCATTTTTGCTGAACTTTTCGAAGCAACTTAGGGATGACGTCCATGGATGAACATCTTTGCAGATTTGTGATAATGGATAAGAAAATGAAAATTTTTTCCTCAATGCTAGGGAGAACAAATGTAAAAACGCATTTTGATGTTTTGTTAAATAATCTAGTTAGAACCAATCAGATGTATCCTGCCTGCAGGAACTACATCTCAATAATTAGGCAGAAAAAGACACTAAATTTGCCAAGTGGATGGAAAGGAAAGAAGCTCTGTAGCTTAGTTTCCACTGGGTGAAAATGCGGAGTAGCTGAAATGTTTCATCCAGAGTTGAAGTTCACCCTCTTATAGTGATAATGCAGGATGCTTAATCATAATTGACATTAATCTATAAGATCAAACAAAGGCGATGACAGCACTGGTGTACACTTTCAACATTGCGAGGGAGCATGTAGCATTCCTTCAGAACCTCAAGTTAATTAGAAGATGAACTTAACTCCTTCCGTGCGGAGATGGTTTATGTCAGGGGTGGACAAACTTGCTTAACATAAGAGCCACATATGATAAACTTCAGATGTTTGAGAGCCACAAGACATGAAAAAATATTACATACACGTTTTTACTCTTACATGCACATTTTGTTACAAAAATTGTGTATAAATATTAAGAAATACATGTGCATAATAATATTTATTCATGTAGGTAGTTTTTAAACTGCTAATTTGTATTACTACATAACAAACATTTTCAAAATCCTGACTTGCGAGTCTCTATCTTGGCTTGGCTGTGAGTTGCTGAAAATCTGGCTGATATGTTGTCAAGGCTGTACAAATTAGCTCTGTCAGGTGTTGATTTGTAAGGATTGCACAATGCTTTGACTTCACAAACTTCATAACAGATTACAGTGATTCACAGCAGTATGTTGTGCTGAAAATTGAGATGAGTTGCACATTGGTCTTCAGTTCAGGATATTTTATTTCTGGAACTTGCTTCCAGAACTCAATTGTAGACTGGGATTTATGGATCATCTTTAGACCCAGGTCCTCCTGTAATTCCATTAGTTCCATTTCCACAGCAGATGAATCTGTAACCAGAGAGCCAAGAATTGGACAACCATCATTGATCACATCAACCATGAATGGATTTACAAGAAAGGTGAAGCAGCGCTTCAGCTTCTGCAACCTGGCTAGGAAATTATCAAGCAGTCCTTGTAATTTAACTGTGTATTCTTCCAGTTTGTGGTCTTTTATTTCAATATCAGAGAATGTATTTACTCTCCTTTGGAGATTGGGAAACTGACTGAAGTTTCTTGACAACATGTCTCTTTGAAAAACTCTTATTTTATTCTGAAAGCTGGAAATTGTCTGACTAAGATCAAAAAAACAATCCTATCCTTCCTGTGGAGTGCCAAGTTGAGAGTTTGTAGATGTTTCATTATATCAGTAAGGAACATTAGATCTTGCATCCTTTCCTCATTTTCCAGTTGAGGATAGAATCTTTTCTTTTCTTCAAGAAAAGTAATAATAGGCTCCAACAGATCCACAAACCTACATGGCTGGTTGGCAGCCACCTCACACTGAGACATCACTGGGTTTATCTTCAAGCTCCAGTTCTTAAATAAAATTTTTGAAATGTCGGTGGATCTTCCCATCTAAGCATATGCCATTGACAATTTCAAGGACAGATTCCATAACATCTTCATACTTAAAGTATCTGGCTGTCAGGTGCTCATGATGAATAATGCAATGAACAGGGAGAAACTCTGGAAAGCGGGAATCACTTTTCACTAATGCAATTAATTCTGCATTTTTTCCCACCATTGTAGGTGCTCCATCTGTTGCAATGCTGATCAGTTTATCCAGTGGAACATCAGCATTTGTTAAGGCTCATTCAAGCGCATTTTAAATGTCAACACCATGGGTTGTTTCTTTTAGTGCGACTGAGTCAAACATCTCTTCTTTCACAGTTACATCAGAGGAAATATAACAAACAAATACCACCAGTTGTGGATTGTCTTGTATGTCTGTAGATTCATCAAGAGCTAAGCTGAATTCAAGTGAATGCTTTAAATCATTTTGCATTTTGCCTGCAACATCAGCACTGATCTGGGAGATGTTGCCTCTCTGTAGTGTGGCGTGAAACTGGTGTTTGTGCTATTAGTTGCTGAAGTTCTGTGTTATTTGGATCTAACACTGCAACAACTTCATCTATATTCTTCTCAACAAATTCGCCATCAGAATATGGGTATTTAGCATGAGCAATACTCCATGATATAACGAAACTAGCTTCAGTTGTTGTATTGTCTTCCTTACTGAACATTGTCAACAGTGTCAGCTGGCTAATTTAGTGATGATTTTAACACAGTTAACTTGTTTTTCTGTAATTCTGATTTAGGTGGATAATCAGTTCTTGTGATTTGTTTCATAGTGGTTTTTCAAGTTACTGGCTTTGTAATGACTCAGTGACACATTGCAGATAAGACACAGGTTTACCTCTCTTAATGGTGAATTAAAATCTTCCTCCCACTCTGGCTTAAAATTTGTTTTCATCTTCATACTTTTGCTGCTTACAATCTGATGATGCCATCTTCCTTCACAAAATTTTCAGATACTTGTAACAAAATTAATGTGAAAAGAAACAATAAGCTCCAACACGCAGAATGCAACCAAACTCTACAGCACCCAGAATCACACTAACATTCTGCTAATATGACTGCCCGCAACACAGCCACACACGCCACAATCATGTGATCGCAAACCACGCCCACTAAAACTACCATTGTGAGCAATGGCTCATAATATTCCTGTCTCAGCCAACATATTTCCACGAGCCACACATTATATGTCAAAGAGCCATATGTGGCTTGTGAGCTGCAGTTTGGCCACCCCTAGTTTATGTGATGAGTGATTTTAATTGACAAATGACTTAGACAGACACTAATTATAGGATGCATGTATGCAGAGTCCCGCAGTTGCAACTTAGGTTGTACACTCACTATGGCAATAGGTGTAGTGTAGCCATTAGAATAGACAGGGTGGGTGTGTGTACGTTGGCTCTAAAGTAGCACCAATTCTACAGGACATCATGCATGATGTGATCTCCTGGAACGATCATTCCCAAGTTGGGGCTAGCCACCTGAGAACCCAGCACTTGGAGACTCAATACCTCTGTTCTGATTGAGTCAGGGTATGTGAAGAGCACACAATCATCCTAATAAGTTCTTGACAATGGCTGAATGGTGGGATGTCGGGGACCAGAAGCACGTATGGAGAGGAGGGACTTGAACACAAACTTAAACTAGAACTAAACAAGGCCACAATAGGATCTCCAAAGTACAAAGAATCTATAAGCTAACAGAACCAGCAGCAAAGGAGAAGGCCAGAGTAAGGACCAGGGCACAGGCCATTAGAGAAGGGAGCAGAAGGAAAACTTATGACTGGCTTAAAAATTAGAAACGGCCACACTGCCACTGAAATTAGACAAGAAGCTCAGTATTATAAACAGCTTTATAGCAGGGAGAGGACCTGTCCTCAGGCCCACGATACTCTTTTTGGCAAACTAGACACTGTGGAAACCAAGCTCTGTAAAGGCCTAATAACAGAGTCCAAAATAAAGATGCCATTTGGGCATTAGACAAAGACAGAGTGCCGAGTCCTATAAAGGGTTTGTGTATCTGGCCACTGTAACCTAATAGTTCTTTTGAGCAGGGGTTTCTCAAGGTTAGTCAGCACAGCACTGCAGTCACCCTTCTTTTCTCTGAATAACTGAAGGCCAATTAGTCCCCTAAATTATGATTAGTAAATCATAGCTAAGGTGTTCGCAAATAGGCTGGCCAAAGTTATACATAAAATTATTGGTGAGGATCAGAACAGTTCAATTAGAGGAAGGACAGTCAAGAACTCTCTACAACTGATTAGAGAAATCTTGCAAAGAGCAGACACAGAGGCTCCCCAGCAGCCAATCAGATGAAAGCGTTCGATAAGATAGATTGGGGGGCTTTATGTTTAGGACACGAAAAGAGTTTGGGTTTGGGGAAGATTGTATTAGTTGGATAAAAGTAAGTTACACTGATGTCTAGACAAGAATTAGTTGGAAAGGCTTTGTGTTGGCTTACTCAAAACCTTGAAACCTTCTAGCAGAACACGGCAGGGCAACCCTCCCAATGTGAGGCTGAATGTAATCATTGTGGAGATACTGACTTAGAGCCAAAACACAGGGAGCAGGCTGGGCACTTTCTGGAGAATGTATCATGACCCTGACCTGGTCAGTATTAGGTGGGCTAGGGACAAAATAAAAATTCTGGTATCACGTTTCCTAGATAAGGACAAATGGCAGCAGCTAGTTGAAAATATTAAAAGTAAGTTAAAGGGTTGGCAAGCTCATAACCAGGTAAAACTGTAATCGACAGCCTAGTAACCGCTCCCCTATGGTAAAGGAGTAAAATAATGGGAATGCCAGGTTAGACGTGCACCACCATTAATGCTGAACTAGTGGAGTTCTTATGGTAAAGACGCAAACATCTGGTGATTAAACTGACAATCCATCTTCCACGGGATCTATAGGGGATTAAACATTGTAAATATAGCGAGAAAAATCAGTGCTTAGCAGTTTTAAAATGTACTAGATATCATAGGTGATAGTGGTAGCAAGAAAAATGGCAAACAATTTTCTCCAATCAGAAAGCTAAAGCCCTTAATACAGATGACAGAACAGCCACCCTACATGGAAAACCTATGATCCACCAAAAGCAGCTTAGGAAGTTGGAGTAATAGCAAAATGGCCCTTAAGGATAATTCAAGTAAAACAGATGAAATAATAAACCTATTCACAAGGCAACTTATGCCTGAACGTAGCCCCAGTTCCTGTGACTGAGCCCAATTATAGGGTGGGGTATGGAAAGGTTGTTTCAACACAGCATCCCTTCCATTGAAGGACCTTTGGAACAACTTCAGATGACTACACCTCTGACATCCACTCCATCAGAATTAATACACCGAAGGTGTGTAAGAAGTTTTTTACACAGAAGTGGTTATGAGATACAGTGCGCTTAACAGACAACAATTTTCGACTACATGGTTAGTTAACCAGGCTACCTTCAGGAAGAGAGTTAATTGTGCACATTTAAATTTGCATTAAATAAACATTCTCAACTTAAGATGGAATCTTCAGTAGAAAATCTTTTTTTTTCAGATAGAGACACCACAGTTACCTGATAATACTGAGTCAAGTAGCGGCCAGGCTTTACTTGTAAACATCTGGCTAGGTCACCAAGGTCACTGAAGCCCCGCTTTTCTCTCTGTTAACTCAAGCAGATTTTCTTTCTAGCTCACAGGGACATAGAGAGAGTAAACTCTGTGCAGAGGCAAGCACTTGAGTAAATCGCACCTCTCCCCCACGGGAAGGAGTTGGGTGGTCAGTATCTCTATATAGTCTCACACAAAACTTTCACAGGCATAGATAAGCCTCACTTATAAACAGCTACGATGGCTGAATGTGAGCCCGATCCTGCTACACCATCAATCCATAAAGCTTTACACAACAGTTAGAAACTTTCTAGACCGAATAAAGTGTTAAGCGAAAGAAAAAAAAATATTGTCACAATGAGAGGGTATTTACTGTGACATTTTGTAAGTTATGAACACTTGATATATGATTAAAAGGAACAAGAAATCACCATTTATTCTCCAATCTGTAAAGACGCACAATTCACACATCAATATGGCCTCACAAAAACTCAAAACTGCAGACTCAAAAAAGTGAGACAAAGAGTAAAAACGGAGATAAGAAAGCTTGACAGTGATTAAACTACTCTTTCCACATAGCCTAAAAATAACCAAAGACACTTACCTGAACAACAGGAATGCAAGAAATAGAAACCAGTAGATCTCAAATTGCATAACTTGAAATATTTTGGGAGATTCCTGCAACTTGGAGTTACTGAGAGTGATGAAGTTTTTAATAAGACCATAAATCTTAAAAGGTAGTATTCAGGTTTTAGGTCATTACAAAAGTTTTGTCAGTTTTTATATTATGTTAATTTGGGGTTCATTTTTTGCTTGTGAAGGTATATGTAAGTAAGTTATATATATCGTTTTGTAGCATGTGCTTTGGCATACATTATGCAAAACCTACCTTTTTAAAAATCATAAAATGGATATTTGTTTCAAGGTTCTGAGTGAAGCATCTACGAATTGAAACCAGGCCACAAAGTGAGCAAGGCAACTCGTATGAGAGCCTTGAAGATAATGAATGTAGTAGACGTCCTTCAAGCTGTGATGACGACTGTCTGAATCTCAGTTGAAGCCAATCCAAGAAAAACAGTGAGAGAAATTGCTGGAGACCTTGACCTAAGCACTACATCTGTTTCCTGGCATCTTCACGCAATTGGCAAAGAGAAAAGGCTTGACAGGTGAGTGCCTCATGAGTTGAATGAACAACAAAATCATTGATTGGAAATCTGCTCTTCCCTTGTCATAAGAAACAAAAATGACCCATTTCTCGACCGATTCATTATGTGATGAAAAATGGATTCTTTAAAACAATTGAAAATGATCAGCACAGTGGCTTGACAGAGACAAGGCACCTAACCACATTCAAAAACCTAGTCTCCACCCAAACAAAGTCATGGTCACTGTCTGGTGGACTGCAACTGGTGTCATCCACTACAGTTGTCCCCCAGTATTCATTGGAGTTACGTTCCTAGAGCACCCGCCGCGAAGAGTGAAAAACTGCGAATATTGGACGTGGTCCATAAAAATGCCTATAAACGTCAAAATATAATGTAACATATAATAAAAAAATATAAGTAAATATATAATAATAATTTAATAAAAAATACAGTAAAATGTACGGGTACTCACCAATAATGAATGATATTGATTGAAGATGATGATGATGATGAATAAGTTGTGCAGTACGATGAAGATAATGACTGCACAGCAAAGCAGAGGATTTAAACCTTTTTCTGGCACTTAGGTTCATTGCCAGAAGCCTTAGAAGATGCAGGGCATTTGGGCATCATCTTAGGACTTTAAGAAACACGCTGCGAAAAACACAACACTCAGCAAAACACTCGAGATAGCTACATGCGGTAAACTGAGATGATGCGGGGCTGCTGGGCTGCATCTGCCTGAAACAGCACCTCGTGGGAAGCAGCCAATCAGCAGCGAGGAGAAATTAATAACGCTCTTGGATTGGCTACTTTCAAACCTCCAGCCAATAGCGTTTATTTTATATTGATATTTTGCTGAATTTACGTTAGTATTTATATTACAAAATTAGTAGATTATATTGTTATTAATAATTTAGCGTTAAAAAGCGTGAAAAAATATATATTGCCACAAAAAGAGCAATAAAAAAAATCGCGGAAGATATTTGCGATTTCGCGAATATGCAGGAGTTTCCACAAACAATTATTGGTTAGGTTCTAAGGAAAATTCCGCGAATAACCGGGGCCACGAATGCTGAACAGTGATTACGTGGGGGTCGACTGTATAACTTCTTGCAACCTGGCAAAACCATCACAGCTGAAAGGTACTGTCATGAATTAAACGTTGTTCATCATAAACTCTCCAAACAATATTTGGCATTGTTGAATCAAAAAGACCCAATCCTGCTCCACAACAATGCTCATCCTCATGTTGCAAAAATGATTCTTCAGAAACTGAACACGTTGGGGTACGAAGTTCTCCCTCACCCAGCCTATTCACTAGACCTTTCTCCCACCTTTTCAAACACCTCGACAGCTTCCTCCATATGAAACCCTTCTCCAACCAAGCAGCAACTGAAACTGCCTTCCAATAGTTTATCAACTCCAGAAATCCAGATTTTTTTCAAAATGATATAAATGCACTTGTAACTCGTTGGCAGAAGTCTGTATTGATGGTAATGGAACTAACTTTGATTAATAAACTTCACATTCAGCAAAAATATGAAGTCTGATTTTTGTGGTTAAAAAAACCAACAAAACTTTTGTAACAACCTAACAGATATCTAAGGGACAAAAAGATATTTGTAAAATTTCAAGTTTTGTTAAAGAAATTGCTTATTCTATAAAGCACTCTTAAAATAGTCGAAGTTGTTTGTATTTTATTTTCATGTTCTTTAGAAAAAAGTTGTAATGAAAAAAAAGAGAGATAGCTCGCTTTCTTTTGTGTGTTTTTTCAGGGTAGTTTTCTAATTCCTACTGTAAATGGAGAAGTGAATCACTGTAAAAAAAAAATGGAATTCTATCACCACAAACACTTTAAAAGAGCACAAATATAATTTTATTACATATGACACCAGATTTTTCATTTTCACTGAATATCTTAATAGCAAAATCTGACAGTAGCATTATTAGTGATGCTTGTGTGGTTAGGGTTAGCTATAAGAGGTTGTGGAACAAAATTTACAATTAAGAAATTTCTTTATTGCTACATTGTAAATATTTTGAGAACAAAATAAATATTTTAATGTAGAGAATCAATTGTTCAGTAACAGATTACCTGCTTCAAACTTTAAATGTTTTGTTTTTTGAAAACATTTTTCAGTACCGATACCTATCCAATGATTTGAATGCCGTGCTTTTGAGTACTCGGGTAGGTCTTTGATGATGCTGTTGGCCGGTAAAAAGCTGTGACCTGGTGATGAACACTCAACCCACAACTCTTCCAAAAATGAATGGCTCGATTCAAACAGTTTGATTCATTTCCATCTGTAAAAAACATTATGCTTATAAAACTTATAAAGCAAATACAGATGAGGGGTGTAAGGTGGGGAAACCACCAGACTAATTGTCACAGCATCAGTAGTTCCTAACTAAATAAATAGATAGATGAACTATAATCAACATTATACAAAGGTCAAAGCATATGAGACCGATTATAGCTCATTTAATTAATTAGGAATTACGGGTAGTGTAACAGTTTACCCCTGTAACAACTAGTCCTGAACTCCCCTATTTTCTTGAAGTTTTACTCTTAAATTAAAAGTACATCTATTTTTTCTTCAGAAATCAAACTACAGTTTTAAAAAGAAGATTATTAATGTAAACATAACATAATCTACAAGACATCAGTGGTACAAAATCAATTAAAAGTTGATCTGAAGGTCTTAAATAATAATCCATGTCACACACATACAATCTTTCTTAAAATCAATATTATTTTTAAAAGAGAACACTTTAATACGTGATATTTTTCACACTGTCTTATAGTAGAAAAATTAGACTCAGATTAATGCAAGTTTAAAACCAGACATAACTTTATTTAACCCTCATTAGTAGTGTTGTGAACCAAACTATCCTGCTAACTGGTAGTTTATTTTATTATTAAACAATCTATCCAGTATCTGCATAACAGCAAACATATCATGCAATTAAATATAAGGACAATCAATCGATACTGTAGTCTACTTTCCTTATATCTAGAAAGCAAACAAACCACAGCTAAGAGATAGCAGTGTTTATAAGATATAGACCAACTTATATACAGCTATACTGTAATAAACAGAATTTAAAAAAATTTACAGTTACCTGTGCCAAGATGTTCTGCTCCCCAAACATCATAAAACATAGTTTTCAAATCAGGATGAGTTGGACACATAGGTAGTTTGATCCAGCAACCAGATCCTGATGTGCGAATGTGACCTTTAGAAAGTACAAAAAATAATTCAAGAGAGTCAGAAAGCTGAGAAATCTGTAATTTCTACTTAACATGAAGGTGTAAGATTGCTTTATATTTGTCATCTACAACAACAGTAAACAATCAGTCTATGGTGCTGAGAACTGCAGAATGTATAAAACATCATAAGTTGTCATGGTGACCAGTAGATAAAACATTTTTTACCTATTAAAAGAGTGCAAGGATTCTTTTCTTTATTATTTTGTGCACAGCATGTAGAATATTATACAATATACAATACCAACCTAACTGAGCAGCAGGCTATGGAATCTAAATCTGTTTTTTTTTATTTCTCAATAATTTGGAGATCTTTCCCAACAATGAAATTCTATGGAAACTCACGATTAAATTCTGATCATTTTCCTATCGTTTATGAATGTTCATTTATCAAGTCACTATTTCAGATAAAGTAAAGTGCTTAAGAAAAAATAAAACCCTGATAGAAATAAATCATGCAAACAAACTTATCCCCAACCAAAAAGGTACAAGAACAAAAAAATGTTACTCCTGGGTCTGCTTTTGAAAATTCGGAGCCATTTTACCAACTTTTTATGGGCATTTGTAAATTTTTATAGCATTGCATTGTGGGAATTATTTGGCAGACAGAAACCAGATTCGGAGTTAACACACAGCTGCTTTACAAAAATAAAGAAAATGTGCTCTCTCCATCTGTCAAAAAACTTAACTTATTTAAAGTGGTTGCAAAAAATATTATTGTAGTGGTACAGAACAATGCTGAACACTCTATTTGTATATCAATAATTTCCTAATAATAATAATTCTAGTGCATATGGCAAAGACCAGATACTGGTAATTTTACTCAGATATCTTTACAGCAATTCTACCTCAGCCAGGTTTCATTTGAACGTACCAATTATAAAACAAATCTGAACAAAAAAATATTCACATTTTGATTCCTCTCTCATCTCTTGATAGATCCAAAATAAAAAAAGAGAATAAATCTTGCCTTGTTGACCAAAAATATATTAAGAATTTATACTATCCAGCTGACATTCTAACTCCCAAAATATAGCTAATCTCTAAGCAAATACAGAAAAAAGAAAGAAATCATCTCAAACAATGATTTTTTAAAAAATTTTTTACTTAAGCATGTTTCAATAAATTTACATTAGTACACAAAAATCCATAATTTGTACTTAACAAACTAAAATATAACTAACCAATGTTATGTACCAAAATTGCAAATGTATTTTGATAGCAAATTTTTCCAACTTATTGGAACTTTGCCATAAGCACCATAGATTATCATTGAAATTAATCCTTTTCAGGTTGTTCAATGTAGACTGCAAAGCAAGTGTTCTATGGTGAACTAGCTGTTGGCAGAAGAAATTGAGGAAGTCAGAAGAGATACAATGATTATTTGAATCAAGATTGATCCTGTGACTTGAGAATCACTAGGGGGAGGTAAAAAATTATGAAGGTCCAAATGCTATTATAGACTAAAAATCCTCTGAGGCTGTGTATCCAGACAGGTGAAGAAAAGGGAGCTGCAAGAAATTTTCAGCTGGTTCATCATTAACAGCCATCATTCCACACCTATTTGGCTCCATGATTGATTTGTGGAACCACCTAAGATTTCAGAGATAAGGTGTCAAGGATAATGACTCATCTTCATCAAACATAATGGATATAGTACATAACACACTATAATACTTACTGAGTAAAATAGAATTTATTTTATGAACAATAAAATTAGATAGTTCTGTAACTTCTTTTGAACAATATATTTGTTTAACTTAGCTTTTAGTTTAAAATGTTTATATAGGTTTCACAAACTTTTAACAAAAATGACAATTTTTACATTTTAACTTGTTATTTTCCATTTCATTGTTATATAAATAACGTCTTTAAAAATTCAATTCTACTCATGCTGTTTCTGTTTTTCAAATTAATATCTATTTATTTATCATATCCAGTGCTTCTTAAAATAGCAGAGCTTTTGGATACATAAATTTGAAGAAAGTAAAGAGTTAGTTTGGACATTTCCCTTCATGTTATTACTAGCAATGGAACTAACTGATGAACCTATGTTTCAGCAATCTTTCCTCATTGCCATCACATTTTTAAAGGGTTTCTAATGTTATGAGCTTGACATCTATTTTAGACAATTTTGATAATATATGGTTGCATATGTTATAATAAAAAATTCAATTTCCTAACTATAGCAAAACATCCAGTTTACAAGACTGGATATTTTGTTAAAAAGACCTCTGAATTCCCATGCAAGGAGACAATTCACTTGTGATGTTAGTTTTAGCCTTTAGAGAAAGTCCTGAAACGTTGCTTAGTGATGCTCCCAACGTTTCAGATACTTATTACTCTCAGAGAGATGGCAATTCAACCTTAGAAACTGAATTTTTGGTTTAATGTTTTTGAAAAGCATCGCAGTAATGCTGAGAAATGCGCTTCCTCAACAGAGTTATCTATCTTGGATGTATTTTAGACATTCTCTGAGATAATCTTCAATAATTTCATTCAGCAGTGATGCAAATGGGGAAAGTCTGTGAAGTCTCTACTCCTGTTTTATAAGTATAGCCATATAGGAGGGAATGACCTGTATACGAGGTGTAGTCAAAAAGTATCCGACCTTGAATTTGTTTGAACAAAATAATAATGCATGAGCAAAATCCACATGGGTATTAGGTGGCCCCGTCCTTCCTGAGCATGCGCAAAAATTTTCGTGTCTGTAGGTTGCGCCAGTCGCCCGCAGTGACGCATTGAGTACAGACGTGAAGAGTGTGCTGTGCGATTTTTATTTTTGAGTCAAGATGACCGAGCGCATTGAGCAAAGATACTGTATCAAATTCTGCCAAAAACTTGGTGATACGCAAGCCCAGACTATCGAGAAGATTCAGAAGGCCTTTGGAGATGATGCTATGGGAAAAACACAAATAAAGGAGTGGTACAACCGGTTCAAAGATGGCCGCACCTCAGTGGACAGTGAGTCACGTTGTGGCAGACCATCGACTAGCAGAAACGACGAAATGATTGCAAAGGTTCAAGGAATAGTCTATGAAGACCGTCGTGTGACTATTGGGGACATTGTTGTCAAAGTTGGAATCAGCCATGGGTCAGTTCAGTCAATTATAACAGAAGATTTGTGTGTGAGGAGGGTGTCGGCCAAATTCGTACCAAAGTTGCTGTCTGACCAGAAGAACGGAAATCTCCCAGGACATGCTGGAGTGTGCTAGCCAAGATCAAAACTTCATGAACACTATCATCACTGGCGATGAGACATGGGTGTACGGCTATGACCCTGAAACAAAATTGCAATCATCCCAATGGAAGCATCCATCCTCGCCAAGACCAAAGAAAGCAAGACAGGTGCGCAGCAATGTTAAACTGATGATGACCTGTATTTTTGACTACAGAGGTATTGTGCACCATGAATATGCACCACAAGGTCAGACAATTAACAAAGAATACTACCTGGGGGTTCTTCGTCACCTTCGTGAAGCTGTGCAGTGAAAACAACCCGACCTGTGGGCAGCAAAGAACTGGCAACTCCACCATGACAACACACCCACTCATTCCGCCCACATCATCCAAGCATTCCTCGCCAAGCATAACACACCACTTGTTCGTCAGGCTTCCTACTCCCCAGACTTGGCTCCGTGTGACGTTTGGCTATTCCCAAAGCTCAAAAAAACACTCAAAGGGAGTCAACAGAGGACATTAAGCAAAATTCGACGGCACAGCTCTACAGCATCCCAAAAAGTGATTTCCAGAAATGTTTCCAGCAGTGGCAGGAATGCTGGCAGAAGTGTGTAGACTCCCAAGGCGAATACTTTGAAGGACACTAAATCAAAATGGTGAGTTTTTTAATATTATTTGTTTTTTTTGGCCAAAGGTCGGATACTTTTTGACTACACCTCGTATATTCCTCTAATCTGTACCTGAAGATACATAGGTAAGTTGTTAAAACCTCTTTGCACATTTGTTGATCTAATTTCTTCAAAGCAAAGTGTTCTTTTTAGTGCAATAAGAATAGATCTGAGTGTCCCCACTCCTGGAATAGCACATGGCTTCCAGAGATGAGGTACCACCTGCTGCACCTTGGTAATTAGTCAAGTCCAAATCCCAATTATAATCCCCATGATGATATAAAACAATGAATATGCATGTGTAAAAAAGAAATGCGATTACTTTGTTTTATACAAATTATTATCATGAGAAGGGTAAGAAATAAGCTTTGATGAGATGTTCTTAGAACTGATTTCTGCTGCTGAACATCATTAAAATGGTCTAGAAGAAATGAAATCCACTGCACCATATTAGAAATAAAAGTTGAGAGAGAAAATTCATATAAAAATTGCCAGCATCCTTTCTAAAAAGGTCATAAAGATTTTAATAACTGTTCATTCAATAATAATGCAATTTCGTCATCCCATGGTATTCATATGTAAAAATGAATAAAATAATAGCATACCTGTTGGACGATAAATGGAAGTTATTGGAAAGTTACCATCAGAGCCACACCTTTTCCATAGCATCACTGCTCGAGCCAGACAATCTTTCTCTTTAACTACTGTGTTGTCAGGGAAAATTCCTACCTTGTAGTTATTGGTCTTAGGGCAGCCATACTGGGCATAATAACATCCTTTACCACCCACAGTCATTGCACCTGGAACAAAAAAACAAAACAGATTGTGTGTGCATCACCTGTATTTTTACCAAAGAAAATCAAATTTACCATCGCAGTTAACAACATCACAATTAGAAATGAGGTATTATTTAGTTTATGTATTTCTGCAGTATATAGTGTAAAATTGTAAAATATAAATACTTACAAAATAGTGTGCAGATATCAGACATGTGTCAATAGTGGGCACCACTAGGTATAATTGTTACAGCACCAGTAATTGCTAATAGATGAACTGTAACTGATGCCATATGCTTTGACCTTTGGATTTAGGTCAAAGTATAAGACACTGATAATAATAGTCTTGCTATATGTTCATTTAGGAATTACAGATGCTGGAACAAATATATCTGGTGGTCAGCCCTAACAAAAGATTGCTAACTGTTTAATAAAACTCTATCTATTTTTATATTTACTTCAATGCTAGTCAGCTAAATAAACAAAGAGCATTTCAAAAACCCGTTACTTGATCTTGAAGTTGCCATTAAAGTCTGTAAATATTCAGTTTTCATCAACAAAACTTTTAGGTTGACTAATGTTGCAAGAGCTAATCAAACCAAACATTAAACTGCAGCACTTCACAAAAAAACAGAAAAAATCTATTTCTTATAAACTGTCATTCTGTTTGTTTTATTTAATAAAAAATAGTATTTTTTAACAGTTTAAAGATAATGCATGGTACGTCATATTTCCACAAATCAGCAAGTTTTTTTTTAAATAGTAAAATTACATCACTAATACATTCTAAATCTGAATTTTTGTATCTTTGTTTTACATACTAACTACTAAAGTTTAGTTGCATAAGTTGTTTGAAAAGGGATTAGCTATAAGAATTTATACTCTTCCAAGCAAAGCAGTATAGTAATCTATTCATTTTTTGAAGAATTGCAGCACTCAGCAAGAAAGTCATACTATACCACAAGTAAAAGATGAAATCCAAGGAGGATTAAACAGAACACATTTATAAGGAGAGTTGACAAACCTAAAAGCAGCAGTGTAATTCAGTATCTAAAGATTTTAAACTGTCAGTTCAATGCACCAGACCACATGGTGCATCCCAGTCATCAGACATTTATTTCTCTCTCACGTCAGACAGAATTATTTTAACAAACTAATAGATACTAAAAGGAAACAACCAGGGGCAATGTGTTTTGTACCTGTGGGACCAAAGACTGCATAAACTGTTTGGGTGGGTGAGTACCCACAAGACTTCCACTGGGCTGCAGCTCGAGAAAGGCATGCAGTCTCATCTGTTGCTGTTTGTAGATTGAGTTCACCCCATGTATCTCTAACAGTACCTGTCATGCTTGGATGGTTTGTACAGTTATTAATTATCATCCAACAGCCTGCATACAATAAAAATGTAAAAAGAAACAATCAGTCAACAATACAAATGTTAATTATTTTCTGATGATTAAAACTGACAGCTACAAGTAATTCAAGTGTCCAGCAGCTAAATCTGGTGTTTCAAAGATGTTTAGCTTGAAATTACCTAGTTTTAAAAAGTAGCTGCTAGGCAATCTGACTACCAATATTTCTCAGTGATAATGAAGGACTACCTGCTAGAAAGTCATCAGGGCTTTTCCACTCCCTCATCACTTCTATATTTACTTTTTAAATTGATTTAAATTCTGTTGTGCCTAGATGTGAGGGGAAGAGCATCTGCCATCAGTAAGGATTTCTGACCATACCCCTTTTAATATCTGGTGCAACAAAAGAAGCAAACTCACCCAGTCTAAAAATATTCTGAATTTATTTATGCACAAGTCTCATGATATCTTGTTCTAGCTGAATATTATACCCTCATCTATTTAAAAATATTGCTTGTTAAACAGATTATATTTAATGTAAACATAACTTGGCAAACTAAATGTTAGCAAATTAAATTTAAAATTCAAGAATTTACAACTTGTTGACTTAATGCTTCCTGATAATTTATGGACTGTGTGTTAGAGAGAAACCAAAAATCCAGAAGTATTTACAATGTAAGCAATGTTTATTTGTGTTACATCTGAAATAAGCCCTCTTATTTTCAGGTAGGTCCATCCAGTTCTTGAAATCTGTATGATTTTCATTTTTGATTATTATGTTAAGCACATATACATAGAGATTATTGAATTTTGTGCTTTTCTTTGCTGCTATTTTTAAAAAAATTTTTTTTGAAACAATTTGTTCTTCTTTCAAAAATATTTTATAAACTCTCTCTCTCTCTCTCTCTCTCACACACACACACACAAACAATAGTAATTATGCTTTGTGTAAAAATCTCAGTGAAATTTTACTAAATAAAATTTGAAATAATAGTTTACCATGATGTGGTACAGAAAAAATTGTATTTGGTTCTGATCCATCAGGAAGGTAACTAGCTCGAGGAGTATTTGTTGCAGATGAAGGTGTGGTGTGTCTACAGACCTGTGACCGTGGAAGATTTGGGTTAATAAATGGAAGACCTGTAACAAAGATTGCATTCCCTGCTTTCAATTTCACTTTCATATTTCCTTTGATGTCAAGACTTAAAAAAAAAAAACAGTTTTCCATAAAAAAGCAGAAATACACAAGATATTAATTTTTTAAAATTTTCTTTTATTTTTTTTTACTTTACTTAAAGCTCCTTTGATAAATAATGATGAGAGCATCTACTAGATAAAATTTTCCATCTGCAAATAAGAAGCATTCCTCAAATGCAATGCTACAGATGCTCAGATCCCACTCAGTTTTGGTAGAACTTAACCACCAAAAAGATAATATAGATCCTAGACACTCTGCAGCTGAAATAATGTTTACACTTAAAAAAAAAAATAGAAAGAAAGGATGAGCTTATGCAGCATTCCATTATAGAAGATTTTCTTAATTAGTGGTAGAAAATGTTTTAGTTTCCACGTAATACCAGCTAAAAAACAAAGGAACATTTGTTACCTTGTTAAGTCATCTCACCAAATGCAGGTATTTTAAAATTATTTCCTTGACACTGGTTTAGACTGACAAAAACAACAAAAAAGTGGTCTTTTATAAGAATTCTCATATTTATTAAGTTGTGATAATATTTTAAAAAAACTGGATTATGAATAATAACAATAACTTATATTTAGGTAATTAATATAATATTCAATTTGAAAAGTTTATTAGACATGAAAATATGTAGCAAATAAAAATTAGTCACTGAGTCAGATGGTTTCATGTTTTACTGCCTGCCTGAAATGATTGAAGTCATGTCAGCCAATGGCACCAAGAGACGACAGACAGACCTGTCTAAAAAGTAATTTTTATCTGAAGTTGGTGTATTTTTTATTTAGCTTTCTAAATAAACTTCTTTTTTTACATTTAAATAAGACTAAGCCAGGTTTACAGAAACTTTAGTGGGGCAGCTGGTGGTGCTGGACTGCCATGGTTGAGGACCCAAGTCTGAATCTAGACTGGGACTGGCTTGATCTACCATACCCTCCCAGGCATGGTTTCCTCTCATCATCTTCAACAGCAGCTGCATCTAAAAATGAAGAGGTTCTCATAACTTTTTCCAGGTTAATATGGCATAAATACTTTTCACTGGCTTACACTTTGACCACTGATCAACCATACCCAGGTAACTTGCTTGATGACCAAAGCTGATAACCTACATTTCTCCCTTCTAGCTTACTGCTGTGAGATGTCCTTAGACCTTTGAGCAGAGTTCGTCAAAGAGGAGAAGAAAAACACTTTGCATGCGGGCACACTTTGTAGAGGTCATGGTGCAAGACCACATAACTAACCTGTTCCTGACTGTACTTCATTCCTCATGTGAGAGACCTTGTGATGGTGGTTCTCTTTCTTGCAGGAGTCAAATTAACTCGGAAAAGCCTCCTTTTACTAGAAGAGTATCAGGTATTGGTCTAGTACATATTTTCTTCTAGAACTAAGATTATACACAGAATTTCAAAAAAAAATTGTTTTACCTGTATATAAATAAGTTGGTCCTGTGGGATGTCTTGATCCAATATCCTTGAGTGTGGGTAACTTTGTAAAGTTAACAGATTTAGCCCATTGCAAGGCTTTATTTTTCAAGTGAAAATCAAGGGAAGATGGAGAAGTGAAATCACTCAGATTGGAGGTCTAAAAGATGCAAACAGAAGATAACAAAATGAATACTAAATATAAAAATCAAAATAAAATACTCAAATAATTTATAGAACTTGTTCAAAATTATTAACATGTAAATAAACTCATTTTTTAAAGCAACATTTTTACTTGTTACTTGTTGAAAGATGAAATAAGGTTGAAAATAAATCCATTATTAGCCAGTTGTTGTTTTAACTATGGCATTAAACAGAAGGATATGGTGAAGCTGTCTGAAAAGTGAAGTTTGTTGTACTATCACCATTATCTATGAAATCCTAACCAACTTTGGAGACTCAACTGGTTGTAAGACCTAAATCAATCCTAAATGCCTGAAATAAAAACTGGTGTTCAAGATGATCTTAAACTATATGGCTTGGATAAGAAGCCATCAACCACAGTAAGCACATCATTGCCTTTTTTTCAGCTCTGAGAGTTTTAAAATGATCAAAATTTCTCTCTGCCACCCTGTGCCTAATCACACACACAAAAAAAAACTAAAAATTAACAGATTTATATATATATATAATTATTTTCTGTCAAATTTGGCTACCTTATTGAATGTTTGCTCAAGGTAGAACCTGAGAACATTAGCTAATGAAAGATTTTACAAAAAAACAATTTCGTTTATTTATTGCTTAATGATAAGGTATTACTACAGTGAGTGCCCTCCCATAATGAGTTGACCATCTATTGTTAGTATAATATATTAGTTTGTTGAAGAAAATGGTAGATAAAGACAAACATTAAAGTGAAATTCATTATGTTAGTACTCTGAAGCCAATCTGTATAGCAGAAAGTATCTCTACCTTGCTTGGTATTGCATCAGTAAGATTTTGTATCATGTTTGGTCCAGATTCCGTTATTCATGTGAAAGCTTCCCCTAATTCAATCATACTGACAAGACATAGGATGCACTCAGCTGATGATTTAGATGCTCTCATGATTGACATTGGGGTACTCAGAGAATAAGTTGAATGCTTTAGTACCTTTTCCAGACTTTAGTCACATGAAAGTTGTGAGTGGCATGATGTGCCATCCTCTTGGAGTATGAATACTAAACCTCGGTATACCTTGTTGGTAGAGTAGTAGGATTTGTGTCTTTAAAATGGTAATATATCCAGCAAAATTGAGACATCTTTTAACAAATACCAATTTTGACTTTCCACCATGTCAGATTGCAACCCATACCATGGCACTTCTGCCTCCATACTTGACAACAGGCTGAAAACATTGGGTTTGAAGGTTTTGTTAGGTCCCTTCCAAACACAAAGAGGGTATACACTACCAATACTATAGGGTATCAACATACATGTCCAAAGACCAAAGCACTTTATTTCTAGTGAACAGAAGGGGTTACATTTTCTGTAGCCGAATTTGTGAAGATATTGGACCATTCTTTGGCTCATTTTTGTTGCATTGGAAATGTTAGCAAAAAAAATCTTCAGAGTATTTGCATATTTGGTGACTAATGGCACATTCTTGTCATGGTGTCACTTTTGAAGACCTTCCAAGGCACTTTGCCACATTGGCTACAGATTTATGATGAGAAATGTTGAGATATTTGGCATGCTGTTGTTGGCTCTGGCCACATTCTGAACAGTCTACTATATGACCTTGAGTAAAAAGAGAAATATCATGGGATCTGTCCATTTTCATCCTGATAATGATAGCGCATACTTGTTATCTAACCACACCTATATAAAAGATACATAGGTACACTATAAATTTTATTCATATACATCCACTTATAGAGGTATCCAAATTAATAAGGCATGATAGAAATTATTTTGTGTGAAACTAAAACATGTATTAAATATATATAAAACATCATAATTAGAACTTTAAAAAAATTAGCTGATTTAGATATTATTGTCATATGACACACAAATGTTAAAAATAAGCCTACCATTGCTTATATGACAAAGAAAACAAATTTTCACAGCACTTATATTAACTGGCAGATATGCCATCAGAGTCAACCCTAAAACAGTGCTGGCCTAGTGTAAAGAAAACTGAAACAAATATGAATTTTTATGCATTTACTAATTCCACAGTTAACCTTTTAACAACAAAACACAAAGATAATCAATCAATGGTATGTGATTTTAAAATGCTGTTATCCACTTTTTTCAGGGTTGTAAGTACATTATAACAATACACTTATTTTTTAAAAAGAAAAATTGTTGTAATCTTTGTTTTAGTAATAATTTTTCAGAACTTATTACCATAAAGTTGTCTTTAAGCAGATAATATTCCGGTGATTTATATTTCTGGTTGCCAAGGATCTGCAGGTCTGGAAGATCTTTTTGGACAAACATCACATTCTCTGTGATTTTGTTACCTAAAATAGTAACATTCACATATAAATATCAGCACCGATGTTTGCTTTGTAATTATATAATCATTATAAATTAGAGACTTATTTAGCTGCTATAAATTAGGGATACATCTAACCATTATAGATTAGAGACTTATCTAAACATTATAGGTTATGAAAATATCTAAACATCATGGATTAGGGACTTAATCGACCATATTACATAACTATTATAGACACGAAAGTTATATGGATACAGCAATACTGTTTGTATTAACCCTATCCTAGATGTTTCTTTTTTCTATATTTTGACTGTAAAATTGATAAAACAAAACTGAAGCATATTTGTAAGTCTGAAAAACAAGATGTAAACAAACCATTTGCTAAATAAAAAAATAACAATGAAAGTAGCTAAATTAGAAATGTTCAATTTTTAAACATTCTCCAGATGTGACTATAATCATTATTTTGATGCACATTAAAGAAATAATCTGAAAAATCTGCAGTGTTTAAAATGAAGCAACTAACAACCATTTATTCTTCAACCTCTGACACAAAATGGTGTTTGCTTTGCCTCATTCCATTCACAAGCACAAACCAATATTACTGACTACCCAATCACTTGCATCTTCAATAAAGCAGAAAAAGAAATAAAATGTATAATAATAATAAAAAAGGTAAAATTTCATATGGGGATCATGTCTATAATTTGAAAATTAGTTATGTTATTTTTGGTTTAAAAAACAAAAAGTTACAATTTTTAATCCTTAGAGATAGATAAGTTTTAAAAAATGAGTGGTATTATTATGTAACATTTGCGATTGAAAAAAATGGCAGTTAAATATGGTATTTTCTCAAGTAATAGGGCAATGAATTGTTCTTTCCAGAAAGCACTATATGACAAGCTCATTTGAATTAAGTGAGATGGGCCAGTGAAGATGGGAGAAAAACTGCTTGTATTAAATGAGTGGACATGTAAGGTGTTTGCTAGGTACTATTCATGTTAAGGGTACTGCTCTCAGACTGCCTTAATACTACAACAGGTTGACTGAATTCTGATCTGGAGATGCTGATCTTTGGTGTTGATCAACTCAATTTTATGGAACTTTCAGCAAGTAGGGAAGACTGAGACTGGTTGATTCAGGGGTAAGTTGTGACAGCACTAATAATTAATACTCAAATGTATAGATGAGGCATGTAGCATATGATATTGATTATAGCTTCATCTATACATCTAATTATTAATTACTGGTGCTGTAACAACAAGTCCATAAAGATGTGGCAAAGGGAACTTACTAAGAATCCCTACAAGACATCATTTGAGACAGAGTGAAGCTAGTGAATTGACTCAAAAGTTAAAAATTTATGCTGTTTTGGTTTACATCTTTTACTTGATTAAAAAACATTTAGAAAGAATCTTTCCAAGCATCATTAGAAACAGCAGCTGATTTTAAATTAAAGATTGCCTTCGGGGTGCAACTTAATGAAATCCATGAAGTGATGGTAATGTTTATAAATTCTTGGTCTCAGTTTGTGATTATATATGCTAAAAATTAATAAATAAGAATATTTCAGCAAACCCAAACTGTATTCCACTGCATAATAATATATTGTATCATTTACTTTAGTTGTGAAAACTTGCAAAGTCAATGAAACAATTGTTTACTTAATACAAAAATTTGACACGATACAACCAGTTTGTCCATATTTCATATAAAAGATATTTTAATTTGCAATAAACTGCCTTAAAAGTGTTAATGTTTGACTTTTATCTCTACAGAATATGAGAGACATGTACCTTTACAGGTGCTGCTGACTCTGATGATTCATTTCTAACAGAAGATAACTAGTGATTATTCAATTTTAAGGATAATTATCATTTTAAGCATAATACTCTACCTTTTGGCAGATCAGGATCTCCTATGGTAATATTAGCTAGCTTTGGATATTTAGACTTCCAGGGATCAACTGTATATGGCATAGCCTGAAAAATAAATCAGATTATACAATATCCAAAGATGAGAGAGATCTACCTGCTAATTGGTCTGTAATGGTCTACGCATAATATTACACTAGAGAAATGTCTGACAACTGGTGTAATCAACAACATATACTACATTTGCACTTGTACTATCACCTAATCTACTGCATAATAATAATAATCAACAATGTTGTTAAAAAAATAACAAAGAACAGAGTTAAGTATTACATTTTATCTGCCATATACTGACCAAATTTCCTAATTAACTCAAATTAGCTTTTTTGGGGAAAGAGTTTTAAAATGACCAAAAAACCCTAATCAATATCAGTATCATACATGAACGCAAGAAAAGCAAAGGCCCAAATATATGGCATAGTGGCACCTACTACAGATAAAAAAAGGATAAATAATTAATGTATTTTAAAAAAACCCATCCTGTAGTCACAGGTAGTTTTCTATATATCATATCAATTAATGCTAATCCAACTGCAGCATATTTTATTAAATTTTTATGCAGAACTTGTCAAAATCCCTGCTGAAGTTTAATGTCATTTATCTTCCTTTGCATCATAAGTTGATTCAAAAAACAAGAAAAGAAAAAGATGAGATATGAGCATCTTTCTGGACAAAAGTTCCTCATGAATGATGCGGACTTGGTAGTGTAGCTAAAACTTTTCTTGGTGGAGCAAAACATTTGAAATTTTATGTCACTAAACTTGTTTTAAGTTGTCCATTCAAACAAGACTTTCAAGATTTTGCCTTTTAAGCTTAAAAAGCTTAATAATGATATTACAAAAGATCCCAATTAAAAATACACTTAAATTCTAAAAACTTGTTTTTCAAAAAGTACAGCGTTTCAACAGCTGCACTGATGACATCAACCTGTCGTCATGCTATTCAGACATAAGCATGTGTGACTCAATGGCATGCATGCATGTAGCTCGCACCACATTTCCAACTTACTTTAATGGTCTAAAAACCTGCTTGGAAAAATGGTTTCAAGTATTCTAAACATACTCAGGATATTATTTAGTAGTTTTAGCAGTCTAGTTACCTATATGCACATGTCAAAGCATTGTTATTTCTTGTAATTTATTACTCTTATGTTAACATCTGCATTTTAAATTTGTAAATTATATACCAATAATAATAATTAATTGCTCATTATACTTGCAGAATTGATCAGATATTTTACTTTTTTATGCAAATGAGTCTATCAACTGGAAAATAAAATCACATTTGTAACAAGTAAATTACAATAGAGAGAGATTTTTGAGATCCTTACAGTTCCTAATTTCTTGTTTACCACAATTATCTAGGAAAATTCTAACTCTCTTATTTTCCTCCAAGAATTATCACCTGGAAGAAATAATTCAGAATTAAATAAATCTGACCATATTTTATAAAATTTATAATTCTGCATTTTTGTTTGTTTTTTTGTTTTTGTCTTTTTTTTTTGGAATTCCATAGCTATGGAAATCTATAAATTAATTTAAAAATTACTTTTATTGTTTTTACAAGCTAGCACATAACGAATGCTTAAAAATAGTTTCAGCAGCCAGATTTCAATTTATTTGTTAATCATTTTTTTATTGGACTCAGGAAGATTTTGTTTTCAAGCAAAATGGGTTAGAATTTAGAAGGCAGAATTAATGAGGTCTCCTGGTGCAGGTCGGAGGTCAAACTAATGATGAAATCAAAACTTGCATGAAGTCTTTTAAGAAGTTGAGCTGTGTGTTTACGGTGAATTCCTCTGATGTCGCCTTGAAGAATGGTTCTGTTGGAGTGGTAAAAGAAATTGAAATGAATGATGTTGTCTCGCCCACCTCCGATGTTGGCTTGTACATAGTTCTACATAAAAAAACAACAACAAAAAACTTTATAATCCATTCTTTTATAAAAACAAATCAGGGATTTGTGCAAAAGCACAAAGCTTCTTGTTAAAAATATTTTCAGAACAAACAATATGCTGGTGAATCTAAAAAAAGCAAAATTAGGAGAAGACATTTATAAAATACCTAAACAAAGGAATAAAAATACTATTCCTTAAATTTGTTTTTAAAATTCTAAAAAACCACACAGCTGAAAAGTTAATTTAAAAAAAGAAAGCAACTATCATTGACTTGTTTTAAGATGTTTTTTGGGGGGAAATTAAAAAGTGCATCTTTTATGTTGCACCTGTACTGTAAAATTTATACTGATGTTTTTTATTCTTTATACATACTTCATAGAAGACATTGTTTTCAATCAAGACACCTGACGTCTGGTCATCCAGCATGATGCCTCGAACATCTGGACCTGGATAGTAACGGATGTTGTGATGCATGTAGTTGCTGCGAATAACATTCCCTCGCTTAAAGAAAGGATATAAATGTTTTTGAAATAAATGTATTTCATCAAAAGCTAATAACATTAAAAACAAGAAAACCAATGCGTTGCTAACTAACATAATAGTGGAGACTGGATCTAATTGTACATTGTTACAGTACCAGTAATTTCTAATTAAGCATTTAGATGAACTATAATTGACATCATATGCCTTAAGATCAAAGCTTATGATATCAATCACAGCCTGAGTTTTAATAGGAATTATTAATGCTGTAACAGCTAGTCTCTCCCAATTATATATGAAAAATGCAGTAGTAATAATTCCTGTCTTACATTTGTCCAATCTCGCCCACTGATAAATGCTCCACAATCCGTAGATGTCATGCAGGTATCATGCAAGTGGTTGTGTTCCATTACAATATCATTGCCCTGTTGATACAAAGTTGATACAGGTTTTGCGATCTCCTATTTATAATTCAGCCAGAGGAGACAAAGAACTATAGTAATCCAGAGTTGGTAATGTTCTTATATCAATGTAAAAAAAAAAAAGATCTACAAAATTTGAATAGTAAACAGCTCATATTTAAAAAAACAAAATGATTGCTGTATTTTAAATCTAACATTTAAAAAAATTCATAAAGCAATAGAAAAGTGAATAAATTTTTCTGTATATTAAAATAAAACAATTAACTGCTTCATGATTCAGAACTAGTATTTCTAGTGAAGTTTAACATGTATAATATCAGTTAATTTCTCTTTCTGAATTTTTACTAGAATAACAAACAGATACTGTAGACAGCCAAACTAGAACAGAAACCCTTCAGTAAAAGGCTTTAGAATTATGTAAATTAGATGCCGATGCAAGATTAAAACTATTCTTTACTTTCTCTCTGCATGAATATTCTTTGATAAAGTGATGCTTTAGAACAATTTTGTCAAAATGAGTGAACATTTAATTTTAAATTCTTTCATAAATATGCTAAAAAAGAAATAAACAAACAATGAAAGATGGAATATTCTGGTTTCTGTCTTTTTTTCTAAATGCTGAATTAAATCAAATTTTCTCTCAACATTTACAAAAGCAGCTGGTATACACAAATGAAAAAAAATTTCCCCTATTTACTACCTTTTAAACAAATTCTTATGTTTAGCTTAGAAATGTCCTCCTTGTAAATCCCTCTTTTGAATGTAGACAGATCAAATTAGGTATCCAGGCTGTCAGACCAAGGGAAACAACGTTAGTGTGGTGACCTGATTTTTATAAGTGACTTCTCTCAAAAACCTCGATAGGAAAATTCTAGATATAAGCATCATACATTAAAGATTTATGTATTTCACAGAGAAAAAGTAAATGTATTTTAAATTCCTGATGCTGCTACTCCTGCAAAGGCAAAGTTCTTGACAGTCACACAAATCAGACTTGTGGCTAGTAAATATGGCTGTCCAATACCTGCCAGCGAATACCAGCACCTTGACCATGATGGATGTAATTATAACGAGCTGACAAGGCCACTCCATGAAGCCGTATTGCAAGCTGGCCAGCAGAACTAACTCTGCCGAAGTTAAATAGGTGGTTGTCTTCAACAAGGTTTCCCGAGACGGTGAGAGTCTTTCGGACACCACCTGGAAAAATACAAATAAGATGTACATTGATAAAAATAGATACAAAAATTTAATCTTTTTTCTTGGCAAATTTGTCTTGACTTTTAAGGTTTAAGGACACCTCACAGCAGAGAGCTGCCTTGGTGATTGAGCGAGTTACCTGGGTACGGTTGGGAAATCTTGAGAGCCGGTCAAGGCAGGGTTATCTTACTAAGATTTTAAAAAAGAGAGCCTCAGCTTTTTGTGGGTTTTGAGTGAAGCAGAGTGAACGCATGAACTAATAATTGGGTCGTTCAAAGGTCCTATGGAAACTTACACTTATAAATCAGTGCTCGTGGCCCATCATAAATTTTACATATTAATTCCAAACTACACTGATTATATTGCATTTTAAATATTCTTCCATTGCTCATTTTTGCAGGGCCCTCCAAATATTGTCCTTTTGCCCCTCCAACTTTAAAATAACCTGACACCTATGCACAGCATCAGTAGGTAAAACTAATTTTTCAAAAACTTTTTATCTTCTTTTTGTTGTGTGTTTCTGGATAAATTGAAATGTGGAATTGTGTTTTAAAAATTTAATTGACTTATCAAAATTAAGGTACATTAATGTTGGATTACATTTTAAAATTAATTAAATAATCTAATTATGAATGAAAGAGTTGTAATTAATGCAAGAATTTTAAATATTACATATAAAATAACAGAGTGAAAATAAATTAATGAAAAGAATTTGAAAATAACATCAAAACTCAAAATAGACCACGGAGAATTTTTCAAGTAGCAAATAAAAAAGGGAACTGAGTTCCCCCATATTTTGGGAAAGATTTTATTTTAATCCTTCAAAACATTTATATAAACACTTTAAATATTTAATACTTTCAGTGCTGCCTAAAGATGTTTATGGGTCATAGTATGAAATGCTTTAGTAAAATTAAGCATAAAAAAAGGCCAAATTTGTTTATGCTTAGAGCCATCGCAACAGTGAAAATATTTTTTGTTGTATCTTGAGGTAGCTACAAATCCACATAGGGTAAATGTAGACTCAATTCAGTGACTAGTTTCTGTATCAGCAGATGTGAGTACAAACAGTAGATCCCATTACTGACAGTACTGGATCTCCAGTCTATTAATTGTTTGTAGACTCTGTTCTTTAACAGCACTATATGACACTCCTTTAGGCAGGTATGGAGAGAGTGCACAGAACTAAGAAACATTCAAACATGTTGACTCAGTTGGGTATGTCAGCCAAACCAATGCCCTCTGGTGATGTCAAGGTTTTGCAATGTAGAGGTAACTTCACCTGCCACCTTGTTAAAGACATAAACAGGTAGGTTTTGAAAGGTGACTTTAATACCAACCTTAAATCTGAACATTTCAGGGATTTTCTCTAGGGTGAATTGTAGACTTCCTGAGAAAGCTTCATCTGAAAAAACTTTGTCCACTAGTGGTGCTTTCTTCCACTGGTGAAAAGCTGTTGGTGTCTAAATCAGGCAGCCTTCCAAAAAGGTCTGTTTGCTAGATGATTGGTCTCATTAGTAGCTCTCCAAGGTTCTCTTTGAGACAAGGGAGATTTCAAAAAAGGTTCCTTGCCAAACTCACCAATAAAAGCTACTTTCTCTTGACTGGCTTTAGCACTGATAGTGCCTTCACAAAAATCTTAGCTGACCATCATTCCATATTGCAAGGTATGAGCAAATAGTTCTGCAAATTCAAAGAAGTGAAATCCTCAATAAGGAAGCCCTCCTCCACAGTACCTCTGAGCCAAGGTGTAAACCAGTCAAGAGTTACCTGTAAAACTCATGCCACATGTACCTAGAAAACCATACTAGAACTTTTCTCTTTAGCTATAGGAGGAAACCTTGTTAGAGGGGTAAGCAAAACTGAAACAGTCCTAACCAGATATTCAAACTCAGGCCTTCAACAAACTGATAATAAAAATTGTTCCTAATTATAAGCAAAAGGAAAAAAAACTTATCATTGTATTGTAAATCCACTATATATAATTTCCTGTGTAATAATATCTGCCAAAAGGAAAAGCACTGGAAATCACCTCCAAGTCAGTGAAGTTGGCTGCCCACCGAGAACAAGCAACAGTTTGTCCAAAACTGTAAATTACAGCACAAATTTATTTCCTTTTGTTGCATCTTTGGTGATGCAGGTCATAAAAAACATCAGTGGACAGCAGATGATCAGTTTACATTCACATGTAACAGAATAACAAGTACTCAGACGATCAAAAAATAGTATATTGTACAGTGGCAGCCACAATTTTGAATCCACCAATAAAATAATTTACTAGGAGCAAAGTCTCTCTCTTTTTTATATGTATAGAATTTCTAATAATCCATATACGTTGTAAAATAAAATTGTCAGTTTTAAGGGTGTAGATTTTCTTAATGATGTCAGGATGCTGGGAAATGGAAATAAACACTTACATTTCTTCCTTTTTGTTGGATTCATACACTAAGACCAAAATGTAAGAACTGTACCTTAGAAGTGATTACTTTATTTAAAAAAGTAAAAAATTATACACTCAAGATATACCAGGTCCCACACAGTTGAAAACAGTGTCTTGGGCAGTTAAACATCCTGATTACAGTATATTGTTTTCCTTTTCTTCCCATTTTAGTTAATTCATAACCTAATTTGTTTGTTTTTTTTAAATATTTTTTTCATAATAATTGATAAAGCTGAATGGAGTCATCGGAAATTGTTTTTCCTTCACAAAGTACTGTGTTTTATTCCTGTATCTAGTGTCCAGGGTTAAACTGCCGAGGTCAGAGACCCCCAAGTTCAATCCCCAGTCGAAGTCAGCTCGGGTTGGCATACCTCCCTGGCATGATTTCTTTTCACTCCTCTTCACCATCTGCTCTTGTTTTCTCTAAGAGTTTTAGTAGGAATTTCCCTGCCAAAGTTTAAATTACAAGACCTTTTGTGATGCAGGATAGGCAACGCTGTCTAGCAGACAACTGTGGCACTATGCTAACTGACCAGGTCGGGGCTGACTGCAATGTAGAGAAATTATCTCCCTTCTTGAGGCTGGTGTATGTATAACAACATTCCTGCATAAAAGTTTATACTAGTATTTTGCAACACCTATACAAATTTCAAGCTTCTTTTTTTCTTCACTGAATCTATAAAAAATGATAAACTTTCATTTTATGGCACCAATCAATTAACATCCATATAGTTACAAAATCAATACAAGAATGATTCCCTTTCAGTTGCTAAGATTGTTAGTTTCATTTACTTATAAACCATATACATTTTTTTTTTCTTTTCTTAAAATTTTTCTTTCAAACAAGTTCACTACAGGGAACCTTTTGTAATTAGACAGGCTTTATCTAACCATCATTTGGCAGTAAGAACACTAATATAATTTCAACTTAGTCTTAACACTACTGCAACTGTAACAAAACAAACTCACCCTCCAAACTTATTGCTCCATCACCATCATGAATGCTGCATCTGGATATAGTAATATTCCGACAATCTGCATGAAAGTGGATTCCAAATGCTCCTTTATGAAGAAAAGGAACCAAACAAAAATTATACAACAGGTTTGCTTACTGTAAAGAAAAGAAGCCAGTATCACACAACAAACTTGTTTTGTTTAAAGAATGGAAATTTTTTTTTCCAAGAACAAGAGACTCTAACCTTCTAAATCAACACTGTCTCTTGGGAGAAGAAGTAATATTCTGAAATACTGGTAGACCACTAGGCAAGCAACCAATCAAACCTTAATTTATTTTAGCAGTGATAAGTGAGAGGATATGCATAGATTTTAAATATATATATATTTGCAGTTAATAATTTTATTATTTTGTTTTTATTTTCCACAAGCAGAAGAAAAGAATTACCAGTGTTTTTAATTTCCAAGTCCTGAAACAAAAGATTTTGGCAACCATAGCCTACAATTCCAAAGTGACGACATCCTTCGAGAGTAAAATCATGAAGAATGGAGCCATCAGCCTGAGGTAAAAATCTAAAAAAAATAATAATAAAGAAACGAGAGAGAGAGAGAGTATGAGAATTTCAGAAAAAGCTGGTGATGTGTGACAATAAACAGAGCAGAGAAACAAACTAACTAAAATAAATTAGACATTAAAAAAATTGTCACTTATTTTTCCATTATTTCCAAAATTGTGCTTCCATTTAACAATGGGATAAAAACAAAAAGATACAAAAAATTTGTTCCATTCCCTGCTGTGCCAGCTAGTGCTCTCACTCATCTAGGCCTGAACATACTGTGCTGCTAGTGCTCTCACTCATCTAGGCCTGAACATACTGTGCTGCTAGTGCTCTCACTCATCTAGGCCTGAACATACTGTGCTGCTAGTGCTCTCACTCATCTAGGCCTGAACATACTGTGCTGCTAGTGCTCTCACTCATCTAGGCCTGAACATACTATGCTGCTAGTGCTCTCACTCATCTAGGCCTGAACATACTATGCTGCTAGTGCTCTCACTCATCTAGGCCTGAACATACTGTGCTGCTAGTGCTCTCACTCATCTAGGCCTGAACATACTGTGCTGCTAGTGCTCTCACTCATCTAGGCCTGAACATACTGTGCTGCTAGTGCTCTCACTCATCTAGGCCTGAACATACTGTGCTGCTAGTGCTCTCACTCATCTAGGCCTGAACATACTGTGCTGCTAGTGCTCTCACTCATCTAGGCCTGAACATACTATGCTGCTAGTGCTCTCACTCATCTAGGCCTGAACATACTGTGCTGCTAGTGCTCTCACTCATCTAGGCCTGAACATACTGTGCTGCTAGTGCTCTCACTCATCTAGGCCTGAACATACTATGCTGCTAGTGCTCTCACTCATCTAGGCCTGAACATACTGTGCTGCTAGTGCTCTCACTCATCTAGGCCTGAACATACTGTGCCTGCTAGTGCTCTCACTCATGTAGGTCTGAGCCTATTGTGCCGCTAGTACTCTCACTGATCTAGACCTGAGCCTACTGTACCTGCTAGTGCTCTCACTCATGTAGGTCTGAGCCTACTGTACCTGCTAGTGCTCTCACTGATCTAGGTCCGAGCCTACTGTGCCTGCTAGTGCTCTCACTGATCTAGGCCCGAGCCTACTGTGCCTGCTAGTGCTCTCACTGATCTAGGCCCGAGCCTACTGTGCCTGCTAGTGCTCTCACTGATCTAGACCCGAGCCTACTGTACCTGCTAGTGCTCTCACTGATCTAGGCCCGAGCCTACTGTACCTGCTAGTGCTCTCACTGATCTAGACCCGAGCCTACTGTACCTGCTAGTGCTCTCACTGATCTAGGTCCGAGCCTACTGTGCTGCTAGTACTCTCACTGATCTAGGCCTGAACCTACTGTGCTGCTAGTGCTCTCACTCATCTATGCCCCAGCCTACTGTGCCTGAGTGCTCTCACTCACCACATGCTTTTAAAGAAAACATATCAACAAGTCAAGCACTAACTAAATACTGGACAGCTGATGTTTATGGTCAAGATATAATAATTAGACTTAAACAAAAAAAAAATGAATAGAATTGTGGCAGAAAGTAGTACGTAGGTATATATTTTCTTATAAAACTTCATACTTATCAGGAAGAGAGAATAGAGACACTCTGCTTCTAGCTGCAAGCAATGTAAAGATTTCCAAAACATTTTCTAACCACCTGCCGAAGACTGACAAAATAATATTCAGTGTCACAAACAGGTGTCTGGCCTGCTGGTTAAATAAAAAAACTATACAAAAGGAAGATAATAATGTAAAATCTGAATTTCTTTTCAGATAAGAAGTCAGATATAAATTCATTAACACCGCACAATTTACTGATAAATTATTTGAATGCCATAGAAACAGGGCCCAACATCATAGGGAGTGAAATGCGACTGACAAAACTCCTGTGCTAAATTAATCAGACCCTTGTTACACCAGTTTGTAAGGTGGCTTTTACATAAATCGAATGCATAAGGGAAAACAATTAAACATGTCACTGCACAAGTAATTCCTGATATCTGTATCCACCTTCATTATGATGTTGGTTATATATAGCTCATCTGTACATTTCAGAAATTGCTGTAAGAGCTACTAGCGCCACTGCTCTCGCTTCACTGTTAATCCTTTTGAGTAAATGGCATGAAAAGTACACAGTTAAAGCCCTGATACCGTGCCGTTCGATGGTGGTGGTACAGGTGAGAACATCCATAGAAGCCTACAGTGAAACAGTGTCACAAGATCTTGGCTAAACAAAGAGTTTTTTTAAAACTCAAATCAAAAACCACAATTTTGAAAAAAAAAAAAAGAATTATCAAAATAGTTTTTGATAGTAACCACTATGAGAACTTTAAAAATCCCTTTGTTGCTTTATTCTAACATCATCCATCTACAGAAAATGAGTAGTGTGAAAAAACACTAACCCCGAACATTTTTAGAAATGCAGTAATTCCTGTTACAGTTAGACGCAGGGAGAACAACAAGCAAAAGAAAGAGAAGACATTTAGACAAAGTGCTACTCATTGGGAATCCAGTGAGACCAACATTACCTTTGATATTTTAAATAATTATTAATAAGTATGATTAACACATCTTATTAAGTACATTTTTGGAAATCTTAAAAGATCACCTTCGACCTAGTTTTGTACTTTTTAAAAATCAAACTTAAAGCAGGAGCAGATATGGAATCTGAGTCTATCTACCAATAGCTAAGAAAACATTCCCACATTGCAATGCTATAAAAGCTACCATTTTCATTTCGAAGCGTTATTGCAGTCTCATTGTCAGTATCTTTTTAGCTGGGCTTGACTATTGCTAAGCAGTTTTCCAACTCATAGCATTGCTTTGTGGAAATATTTAAAGCCATCAAATCTCCTTTCACTTTTTAAAAAAAAATTCATTGCTTGCACTTGTTACCAAGTAAAAATTTTACCTCAAAAGAGTTCTATTATTTAAAAGATTAGTGAAGTCTTACGTTATGCAGTTTGATAACATGGAACCATAAATATAGTCAGTAGCAGAGACTGATCCATCTGATGTTGGTGGCCATAAATATAAAATACCTGTGGTACGATCAATGTAGTATTCACCCTTTAAAAAAAATGAGCATAGTCAACTCTTTAGTAGAAAATATGACATTAATATAAAACAAAATCAAAGAAGGTATTTTGCTAACTATAGTTAATGCAGAACAAAATATAACAAAGACTACCAGAGATAGTTGTTACAGCATCAAAAATTCCTAATTAAATGTATAGATGACTATAATCAACATCACATCAAAGCAGATAATATCAATTATATCATTGCTATACATTTAATTAGAAATTACTGGTACTGTAACAAATTAACCCTGTAAAAACTAGACCCAGTAGTTTACCTCATCAAAAATTATTTACAGTATTTTTTTAAAAAGTGTAAAATTTCTCTCTCTCTCTCTCTCTACTTAGACTTTCATAACTTGCAGTTAAACAGATTATAATTCTGTGTTTATAAGATTTATTCATTTGCATCTATATAATTTAATCCTATATAAATTCTGTTGTAATAAAGTTTAGGACATTAAAGATTTAACACATTTTTTGCCTTAATACTAAAAGTATCGCTTTACTGGAATTTCTGTTAACCACCACCACTATCAGTTAGTGATGTTTCAAATGTTGTATAGTACTGCAAGTCAGTTATGAACTTCTTATGTTTTCAGTTGGCGTATTTATTTACTTCAGTCATAATAGTGATTTTACGTTACAAATTCTAACTATAGATATTTGTTGAGATTTTATATTTAGTTCCTTACCTTTTATAAACCACACTTAAAGCAGAAGTGCATTGAATCTGATTATAATGGCAATAACTAAAAAAACATTCCCACATTGAAATGATAGAAAATCCCAACATGGTTGTGAATAATTTTATTTATGATTTGTAGCTGGATTGACATAATTTTATAGTCTAAATTAAAAAGTAAAGTAAATATATTAGAATTTATTCTTTGTTCAGACTCACTCTACACCAGCTACTGTGTAATGAAATACAAATAATATTATGAAATGGATTATACCAATGCATGAATTTAGGTTCATAAATCTGTTCAAGGAAATTCAAAACAAAACTGAAAATTTTTTAATAAATTCAAATAATTATAAAACCTACTGGTTCATCAAGCTCAGCTAACACATTGATCACAGAAAAGTAACCACCCTGAAGCTTGTAATCAGCTCGAGTACCAAGTGAGCTCAGGTGACCTAAAATATATGAATATAGATCTGTATTACACATCTCTAAAACAAATACGAGCATGTACACACACACACACACACACACACACACACACACACGTGCGCGTGCATGTCTTTTGAAGTTAAATCTTAGCAAAACCTCAACTCATCAAATAATTTTCTGCATAATGGCATCAGATTCTCTAACAATCTTTTAAGATGCGCAATAAATAAAAAAGTTTTAAAAATTAAAATTATTTTCAATATATTTCTTGCAACATAATGATATTATTTACTAACATTTCGAAAATGACAAAAAATATATTTTTTCTAATATTTCTTAGACTCATGAAGAAAAAGTTGGGTCATTTCATCCTAATGTCTCTCAACTGAATTTTTTATTCTCATGAAAAGATTAAATTAGGTCTCAACAACAAACCTTTTCGCATGCCAAACTTAGTTGTATTAGTCAAGGTGATAATATTGTTTGTGGTGTCAATGCTTTCTATTTTGACACCCAAATCTGCCCAGCTGAAATACCTGTAAAGACAACAAAAAATGGCGGATTATAAGAGCAAGTAAATATTACACAGCAAATATCAAAACCATACAGCTTTGTTGTTACATATGATCTACTTTCAAACATGTGAAGCACTAAGCTTTTGAAAATTTTCTAATAATATGGAAGAATTAGTTGTTATAGGAGTAAGTTGTTAGGGCACCAATGCTTTGCGTCAACTGAAAGTCAAAGCTTATGATGTTGATTATAGCTCATCTATACGTTTAATTAGGAACCCCAGTCTCCTCTAACTAGTAGATTATCTTTTAAAATATTTTTCAAAATTTCATAAGATAATTATCTTTAGTTTTTTTTCATAAGATCTTCTTAACCATGCAAAAATAAAGAATTATTTCCTTGCTTTCCACAAAAACAGGTAGTCTACTGAAAAGTGTTTTAAAAATTATCTAATTTGATTTCTTTTCTTATAATATGTAGTAATTTTAAGGTCTCAAGTAACAGTTTTTATTTAATAATTTTTTTTTTTAAGTTTGGAAGTGTATGGTTGTTAGTCATTGCAACAATAAAAGCCAGGTTGTCAAGTAATGCTCAAACAAGTCCACATAAGTTACCAAAATCCATAAGCCCACATATCAGATTCATTCTTCCATCGTAATGGTTGATTGCCTGAATATGTAAATCGTCGGCTATATCGACCATCCAAAACAGAGATTATGTCAACAAATCCCTAAAAAATAGAAAAGCAAAAGTATAGTAAATTACATAACCAGAAACAAACATTTCCTCTTTATTCTGTGTATTCTTTGAATGATTATTTGGTAGTCTCCCTTTTTTGTGTCAGATGGTGCAGCTGTTCCAAAAAAATGTCAAATTTTTGAGAATGTATTCAAATATGGATAAATTGATTGAATTCTTTATATTAAGTTGAATAAATCTTACAGAATTTATACAGGAATAACCTTTTAAAACGGATTTATATGCATTCTCCTGTATGTTTTCATTAAGTTGGACACCAATATCAATAAGGCAGACAACCCTGATGCGGGAGCATAGTGCTGTGTTGCCTGCTAGGAAGCATTATCAATTTGCACCATTTGACTTTGGCAGTAGCAAGAGAGTTAATTTAGAGAGTAAAACTTATCAGTGTGTAAATAAACAATTATTGAATTATAAAGGTTGTACATTACTATTCTATTCTCTTTTATAAGTTTATATTTGTATCAGGTCATAAATTAAAATGATATATATACAATTTAAAGAGAGACAACGATATTTTGCCTCAACAGATATAAATTTCTAATTATAAAAATACAGAAATTTCATTTTCATAAAATGTATCATATATAAAAATGACTAAGAAAAAATAAAGCAGAAGAGTCAAAGGTTTATATATATATATATAAGATACTGAATTAATCTTCAGAGAAAAGAATGAAAGTTTGCAACAAAAGACTTGTTTTTGAAATCAAAATTTCTACCATCACATTTGTTCTAACTTGATATTATGGGTTGTACTCTTGGAATCACATCTATCACAATTTTCAAATTTGAAACAAGAGAAAGAAGTTTCACTGCCCCATACAGTATATCGTTAAAGACTGAAAAAGTTTTAATTATTATCTTATCTATTATTAGCTAGTATATTATTAGTATTTATTCCTGCAATAAAGTGGTAAAAACAAGGACATTGCTGCTTACTTTATTTGGCCATCTTGCCAGTTTGAGTGGACTTCCGTTGTAGGAAATTTCTAATGGGGCCATTCTACTCATGTAGGAGCCAAACCTGGTGATCTGGCCAAGGTCATGAATACCTGCATCAGCAAGTTTCACTTGTTTCACCTGATACAAAAAAGAAAAATAATTAGAATGCTGACTTCTGTTGTGTTTTTTTTTATAATTTCATTTAATATTTAAACATATTAAAAAACTTTTAAAAAATTAAAATTTTAAAATTGTTTAGAACTGAAAACTGTGTTGAAAAATTATCTTACAACTGATCAATTTACCTTGGACTGAGCTTCTGGTGACAGACGTTGGAAAATATTAGCTTCAGAAACTGGATGAAACAATGAAGTTGGGATTGGACTTCCACCAACCTTTACAAGAAAAGTAAAAAACTAATAAATATTCAAAGTTGAGCAATTACTGTTGTTCCTATGTCTGCAAATAGTTTCTAACCATTCTATTTTAGTAAAAATCAAGAAAGTTAATAAAAGATTTTTTGAAAAATATTATTGGCAATACGGCAGTCATCAGTTTCTGGCTTGTGTTACACTGCATGATATAATATAGTAAGGAGCTGGAAGACAGTATTGGTTGTCATTGTTTGAAAACACACAAATGCCATTGCATTAACATCCAAATATTTAAGGAAAGTGGGTATTGATTCTGACAGATTAACAATGATCTGTCAGAATCAATACCCACTCCATGAAATTATAGATATACTCCTAAAAGGGTTAATAATAAAAAAAAAAACGTTTTGGTATCAACTTCCATCACAGTAGGTTTTTTGTGTTTCAAAGATGAGAATAAAGAGCAAAAAATGAAAATAAAGCATATTATTAAATACTGAAATATGTGTGGCACAGGGAATTTAATAATAAATATTTGTATTTATTATTAAAGAAATTACCAAATGAACTTCTTCATTCTGATAGGATGTAATCAACAGACGTTCATCCACATATACTTGATGCTTCAAGTAATGGAAGCCTTTTCGCAATATAATGTGGTCACCTGAAGCAAAACATTAATTTGACATATGTAATATCCAAAAACCAAGTTATCTGAAAATAAATTCAAAATAAAATCTTGAAAATGCACTGTGTATGAGGTGTAGTCAAGTATCCGACCTTTGGCCAAAAAAACAAGTAATATTAAAAAACTCACCATTTTGATTTAGTGTCCTTCAAAGTATTCGCCTTGGGAGTCCACACACTCCTGCCACTGCTGGAAACATTTCTGGAAATCACTTTTTGGGATGCTGTAGAGCTCTGCCATCGAATTTTGCTTAATGTCCTCTGTTGACTCAAATCTCCCTTTGAGTGTTTTTTTGAGCTTTGGGAATAGCCAAAAGTCACACGGAGCCAAGTCTGGGGAGTAGGAAGCCTGATGAACAAGTGGTGTGTTATGCTTGGCGAGGAATGCTTGGACGACGTGGGCGGAATGAGCGGGTGTGTTGTCATGGTGGAGTTGCCAGTTCTTTGCTGCCCACAGGTTGGGTCGTTTTCACCGCACAACTTCACAAAGGCGACGAAGAACCCCCAGGTAGTATTCTTTGTTAATTGTCTGACCTTGTGGTACATATTCATGGTGCACAATACCTCTGTAGTCAAAAATACAGGTCATCATCAGTTTAACATTGCTGCGCACCTGCCTTGCTTTCTTTGGTCTTGGCGAGGATGGATGCTTCCATTGGGATGATTGCAATTTTGTTTCAGGGTCATAGCCATACACCCATGTCTCATCGCCAGTGATGATAGTGTTCATGAAGTTTTGATCTTGGCTAGCACACTCCAGCATGTCCTGGGAAATTTCCTTTCTCTGGTCAGACAGCAACTTTGGTACGAATTTGGCCAACACCCTCCTCATGCACAAATCTTCTGTTATAATTGACTGAACTGACCTATGGCTGATTCCAACTTTGGCAACAATTTCCTCAATAGTCACATGACGGTCTTCATAGACTATTCCTCGAACCTTTGCAATCATTTCGTCGTTTCTGCTAGTCGATGGTCTGCCACAACGTGGCTCACTGTCCACTGAGGTGCGGCCATCTTTGAACCGGTTGTACCACTCCTTTATTTGTGTTTTTCCCATAGCATCATCTCCAAAGGCCTCTGAATCTTCTCGATAGTCTGGACTTGCGTATCACCAAGTTTTTGGCAGAATTTGATACAGTATCTTTGCTCAATGCGCTCGGTCATCTTGACTCAAAAAGAAAAATCTCACAGCACACTCTTCACGTCTGTACTCAACGCGTCACTACGGGCGACTGGCGCAACCTACAGACACGAAAATTTTTGCGCATGCTCAGGAAGGATGCGGCCACCTAATACCCATGCGGATTTTGCTCACGCATTATTATTTTGTTCAAACAAATTCAAGGTCGGATACTTTTTGACTACATCTCATATACAGTAATCTTTGTGTTAGCAGCACCACATCAGAAACATTCTCAAAAATAACAAACACAGATTTATAGTAGTCTACATGATTTACAATTTAGGTTAATTTTTAATGATCTTGAATTCATTTAATCCTTGTAATTTTTAATTTTGCTAATGAATTTGAAATACACTTGCATGCCTACATCAGTCTAGTCTTACCTTGTCATTTTAAAAAATTTCTATCACACAGCATATTTTAAAACAAAACTTTTCAATAATCAATTATTGTCTGCTACCATGAACTAATTTTTCTCATATTTTCATGCACATCCCCAGTTCAAAAACAAAAACAAAATTTGTTTAAATGGATACAGTCTTTAAATATTCTTTAACACCACAAATAAATATATTTTCAAAAATGGTGCTTAATGTTTTTATTTTGTTTGACTATTTTAAGAATAACGTTTTGGTAAACTGAAAATAAAATTTAAAATATATTGCAAATGAAGATATATTTATAATTAAATCCCTACTTTAAATTATTAAAAATTATTTTAGTTCTGCTGCTAAATAACAAATACTTTAAACACATAATAATTTTAATTTTCATAAAGCAAAGTTAAATAATTTTCATGGTGCATACTGAAGGAAGCCCACCAGCAGGACAGTCAATACATTTCTAACATTTGTTTAATCATCTATCTCATTGTTTTCTTTTCGCTTGGTGAAGCTTCGATTATTACCAATGAAGTCAAAGGAAATCTCTATTTAAATTGCTTTTGCTTTCTTTCATTTTCTTCCAAAAAAAAAAAAAATTTTAAACCATAGAAATAACATGAAGACAAAATTCTTATTAACATGGATTCTGTTTACCTGGCTAGAAAGTTTTCCCATATAAACTTTAATCTTAGTCTCAGAATAAAATGGCGATGTTTTGTAACTGCGTACTGATATAATCATTCATAGGGAAATGACGACGAGACAAAAAAATAACTCTTCGGTATCGATTATGAACCAATCACAAATTGCTGGGTATTTTTTAAATCGAGCTGAATTTATTAAAATCTAGTTTTATTTAGCAGGTATGCAGAGGTGGGGCAAGATCATTATAACTGGGAAAGGGGCATATTTCGGGTTAATGAAGTGTTTATTTGGGTAGTTTAACTAATAGCGCACAGTATTGACTAGAAAAAATCACTGAAGTAAAAAAAGGACACAACTACTCAATAAAAAAGTGAGGGGAACGGGTCTCTGATTGCATGCATTTTATGAATGCAAATTACCAGTTCAGTCAACCATAAATGATATAACAAATTATCAAAACTACTTCACAAAAATGCAGTGTTTTAAACTTCTCTTTCTTTATATATTTGTTTCTAATTTAATTTTACCAAAAATAATCTTATAACTTTTTTCATTTAATTTCTTTTAAGTAAATTAATGGTTTTCAATAACCTAAAATAAGATATAAGCATTTTATTATCTACCAAAATATATTTGTTTCAGAAGTCTTGTTTATATCTGCTTTAAGAACTGCTGAGTGTTTGGCAAAAAAATGAAAGAAAAATCTATTTAAAATTTCTTGAATAATTTGTCAATGTTTATTTATGCAAAATTTTCAGAATATGCTTTCATAAACAATTGTGTTCTCTTTATTTTTAACTATCAGGTATTTTCAGGCAAAGTTTCACTGAAACAATTTTTCAGCTCTTGTTCTTCCTGGATGCTCTGAAAAAGCAAATTTGTGCATGACAGTTGTTAAGTGTACATACCCGACTTAGCTTTCTTCACTGCCACAGCAAATGATAACAGAGGAGAACTCAAATGTACTCTGACTCAGAAAAGAAAAGTTTTTAAAACATAAAAACCAAACTCAAAAAATTTGCAATAATACAAAAATCAGAATTTCATCAGAAACATGTAGGTTTATTGGAAGAATGTCAAACAGATTTTTGTGCATAATCCCCAAGTTTTTTAGTGATATCATATATGGGTGTTGCACATTATGGACAGAGTAATTTTCAAATCGTCTAAATGGTCATTGAAGCCTTTAAATGTATTTGCGCTAATTGCTTGGACCAAAAAAGATCACAACTGTATAAAAGGACACTCATGGCATATATACTGGTCATCTGCACGGTGTCTAATCAAACAGTGATCTTTAATCATAATGAGAATAAAAAAAAAGTAAAAACAAAAAAATGGGTAGTTTTACTGGCTGTTTCAAATATTTCAAAACAAAATTCTAAAAGTTTCAATCTATAATGCAGTTGGTTGGATGGTTTAACTGACAGCTTTCCTTTGGTGTAAACTACTGGTCAAAACACACTGCAGCAGTCAGGAGTGGCAACTGGCATTGACCAGCCAAATGGTATTTACCATTACATGACAACTCTGTACAGGCACACGTTTGTGTTTCATTAAGACACTGGATAAATCAGATAAAATGTGGAGAAGCTGAATGAGATAGGCCTCGCAGTGACTGATTGTAAACAGCTGTAATGAAGACAACATACATAGTTGATGAACAGATCTGCAAGGATCAGAATATTATGCAGTTTGAATTAATTGAATCTAGTATCGGTTGTCATGTCATGAAGATGATTATTAATAACCTTGGTTACTCTTAAGTTTGATGTTTTGAGAATCTTGGAATCCACCAGCTCAGAGGCTATAGATGAATGTTTTTTTTTCCTATCCATACGACTCAGACCTGGCAACCTCCAACTATCATCTCTTCATTACTCTAAAGGAAGGCATACATGGACAATGTCATTCACTTTCGGCTGCATAACGAAAACATCATCTTATTGTAATGGCACACTTGGTGCAAGTGTGTAGATTGCACTGATGGCTATTTGGAAGACTAACTGTCTGATGGTGCATTTGAAAAAGATTCTTGCGATTCTTTTAACTTTTGTAAATTAACAAATACAGAGATATGATATAAATAAATAGGAAGCGTTATTTTTTAAGTGACTCACATATCCTCTCAATATCTAGGGAATCCTGTGGGTCAGTTCCTAATACACATGTATGATGTAATGAGAGAATTAATTTAAAAACTCAAGAGAGATAACCAAAACATTATAGTACACTATAAATCCTACACATGATTGGTTGAAACTCGGCCTACAATAGTCAAACCATATATTTTCTTCTCTTAGCTAATGAAATAAACTGTAAAACAAGTTTGCCTTTTCCAAATCATTGTTCCCTGAAAACATTATTTTAAACATCAAAGATATTAAAAATTTTAATTGCTACAAGGTTTATTCCAAGTGGTAAAACTGTGATTTTCTTCATGTTTAGTTATGAGCTACCATAAAATTTTCATAATCTTCAATGTTTTTTTCAGCACATTGTTGCCATGTATATAAACTGCTATTCATTTAAACATCAGAGCCACAAATTGGATCAACATACAAATTCTTTGCTGCAATCACAGTAATTTGTATGATTAAAAGCAGACTGACAGTAGCACCTGCCATCTTTCAACTTGCCCACAAAGATGGTCTGTGTTGATAATAAATGTATCAAATGGCTTATGTCATTAATATGGTTTTATCACTGGAATAATCTTTCAAGTGATAAATGGTGAACCAACAGCTGTGACATCCTTATCAGCAGAACATTGATTGGAAGCTAGAAATTTACAATTTTCAAGTTTCTTTGTAGATGTATAAAATAAAATTTATACTTCTGTAAAGCCCTCAAGGGACATCTATGACACTTTAATTTATGATATTCTAGGTTATAGAATATTGCCCATAGCATCAAAAGCAGTTGCCTGCCAGTAACAAGCTGCACTGCAAAGTTCTAAATTCAGTGTACCAGATCTACCTACATCTTTCTCCAAGCTTCATCAGCTAGTTTTTTTTTTTAACAACAACAGAGTTGGAAATGATTACTGCAAATGAATTGTTTGTCACTTTTTGTTTAAGTTTAGTAATATTCCTTATAGTGATAAATCCTTGTTTTTGCATAACTGTTGATTTAGTTACATTATTCATAGAACTCTCTCTTTTTTTAACTCTAATCACAAATGACAAGGAAATTGCAACAAAATTTGGCAGTACATCACACAGCTGGTGAAAGTTCATCTTGCAGTAAAGTTAAAAGATTTTTACAATTATTAGTAGAACCACTTTTGATATAAAGCTACTTGTTTTTCTTTGCTTTGATACAAAGTGTAAAAATGATATTAAAAAAGATGGCAGCCAGATTCGATAAACTATCAAGTAATTGATGTTCTGCTATCAACTAAAGTAAAATCATTAATCATTAATTTAATAATGGCAGCTCATTATACTTGAAAAAATTCTTATTGAAACCTAGAATGCTAGTCAATAGTTGTGGTAAAAGATTTTATTTTTCAGATGAAATTTATCCAAATAATGTAACATAATATTAACAATGTCTCTGCACAATGTTTTAGCAAATTGAAAAAAACATATTTAAATCTTATGTATATAATTTAACTATAACACTCTAGATCAGAAAATAAAGTTAAACCACTCTATATGGACTTAACTCAATCAGATGTTAGAGATTTTTTAAAGTAAAAACTCATCTGTTGTACATAGAATATATGCAATACATTTTCTGCAAATACAAACAAAATGTAAATCTATGTATTACCCCAAACAGACATGTTCAGCCAATTGGCAAAAAAATGTTACAAAATGAGCAGGTTAAAGGCTAACTGCTGAAAAAATATTTTGATACAAGTTCTGATAAATAAAGTTTCTATCAATCATCTGCATTATTATGAATGTACAATTAATAATACAAATTTATTTTTAACACATAGTAGCTAGCAAAAGTGCCCCATTTCTACTCTACTGCATAAATGTTCCCAGAAAATTAAAAATAATCATCGCAGAATTTCCAGATGACTAACTACACCAATATCCTACTGAAAGCTGATTCACTGCTCAAGAGGTTGGTGCTTGCCACAGCAAGTCTTCAAAAATTAAGAGATATATTGCAGTGTATTATGTGCTTGTATATACTCTGGTTTATTCTTAAATCAATTGTCTATGTATACCAGTAGCCAAATTAAGCCATCATTCATCACTTGTAGGTAAAAAATAACACTGTTAAGAACCTATCTCCATATCAAGCATGTTATAATGACCCCACTGGAAGTTCTCTTTTTCAGGAATACATTCTGAGCATATAACAGGCTGCTGCTGTATTGACTTTAAACAGAAACACTGACAGATTTCTTGTATGCTTAGCAATGATCATTATAAAATCACATGTAACTATGACTTGAGTGAAAGATCAAACATTGTACAGATTTAAAATAAAAAATTATAATAGCTAGAAGCTGTGAAGAATACTGTTTTCATAAAAAATACTTTCAACATTTTAAGAGATTTTTTTCCCTTTATAGTTTCCACTGGTAAATTGTTGTGCTTTGTCAATAGCACCTACTTTGTGATTGATATTGTGAAAGTCAGGCCCAATAAATACTGTGACAGCTGGAACTCCCATAAAAGATACAGGTACACTGGAGAAACTGAAACAAGGCTTATTCTTTTTTTTTAAAATTATTGTAGGAAATTTTGCAACCAGTACTACCCACCCTTTTGTGGATGGAAACATGAGCAACCAGAACAAAGAACCGATGAGGCTTCACAATGAGGTAGAGAGATTAACTGTTTACGAAAATAATGCAAGATGAAAGAGATGCCTAGACAGATTATGCAAACACGACACTAAAAAGATGGTTTATTTGTTTGATTTTCACACAAACAATGGTCTACAATCCTAATCCAACAGCACACTTTCCCATTTACAAAGAAATTTCAACTTAAATAACCTAATTCTAAATAAAACAAATTGTATTCAGCGCTTTGATATAAATTAAACAAATAATGAAATAATTTCATCAAATTCAATGAAGTTGTGTTTTAAAAAATTTACATTATACAACATGTAGTGCTATTAAGAAAATCAGATGGTAAATCTCAATTTGTACATTATCACCATTCACTCTGAACTGAGTAAATCTCTAACAAGAATAACCACCACCAAAGTAACATACCCTATGTTGCGGTCAGAGCCACAAACTGGATCAACATACAAATTCTTTGCTGCAATCACAGTAATTTGTATGATTAAAAGCAGACTGACAGTAGCACCTGCCATCTTTCAACTTGCCCACAAAGATGGTCTGTGTTGATGATAAATGTATCAAATGGCTTATGTCATTAATATGGTTTTATCACTGGAATAATCTTTCAAGTGATAAATGGTGAACCAACAGCTGTGACATCCTTATCAGCAGAACATTGATTGGAAGCTAGAAATTTACAATTTTCAAGTTTCTTTGTAGATGTATAAAATAAAATTTATACTTCTGTAAAGCCCTCAAGGGACATCTATGACACTTTAATTTATGGTATTCTAGGTTATAGAATATTGCCCATAGCATCAAAAGCAGTTGCCTGCCAGTAACAAGCTGCACTGCAAAGTTCTAAATTCAGTGTACCAGATCTACCTACATCTTTCTCCAAGCTTCATCAGCTAGTTTTTTTTTTAACAACAACAGAGTTGGAAATGATTACTGCAAATGAATTGCTTGTCACTTTTTGTTTAAGTTTAGTAATATTCCTTATAGTGATAAATCCTTGTTTTTGCATAACTGTTGATTTAGTTACATTATTCATAGAACTCTCTCTTTTTTAACTCTAATCACAAATGACAAGGAAATTGCAACAAAATTTGGCAGTACATCACACAGCTGGTGAAAGTTCATCTTGCAGTAAAGTTAAAAGATTTTTACAATTATTAGTAGAACCACTTTTGCTATAAAGCTACTTGTTTTTCTTTGCTTTGATACAAAGTGTAAAAATGATATTAAAAAAGATGGCAGCCAGATTCGATAAACTATCAAGTAATTGATGTTCTGTTAGAAGACGGCCTCTGTCATATTAAATCACTGACATGGCTTCTGAACTGTTCTTGTTAAAGTGATACATTTCTAGAATGGTTGTATTTTTCAACCCATGCCTGATCTTTACAAACCATCCATTAATTAACATCCCAACAGATGTATTGTTTTTAGGCAGTATCATAACCATTCTATGGGCAACTATTGTTGCCAGTTATCATGGAGGATTCGCAAAATTTCATTTTTTGTATAAAATATCAAGTAAACTAAAATCTTTCCTTGACCTAAAATAGGGATTAACCTTGACAGCTGACAGCAGTTAAATCCTGAAAAAAGAAAGAAGACAAATCCATTTTTAAAGAAACTTCAGATCATCATGTATAGTGAAGCACCTTGCAAGAATTCAAGGAGGCCCTCTTGGCTTTATACTTCTCTGAATTGCATACGATTTCTTATTCAAGAAATCATTCAAATAAAATGTTGACAAGAAAAGGAATTTAATATTTTATCTCAGATGCTTGTAACCTTCTCCCAGTAGTTTTAGTCTTTTAAAGACATAGCTCAACATATAAAACAGTTAGCTTCTAAATCAGTGAATATGTATTATCAGGTTCTGAAAACAAGCTGTGTAAAAGTATATATAATACTACCAAGAACACAATCTGTCAAAGATAATTTTTATTTAGAGGTATATAGATTGATGATTTTATTGCAAACATATGCAGACCATTAATTATAGAATTAAAGCCAAGATTTTCCACAGTAAATGATACATTATCAAAAAATATAAAAGCACCTCTAGTTAAGAAACTAATATGTAGAAATAACAATTCTACAGTTAATAACCAAGAGGCTGTATATCCATTTTTGTCCATCTTGTGATAGTCCCATTTTTAAAAATGTTTAAACAGTGCCATCTTTATGAAAATACAGCTACACTTACACTGCATGGAAGATTTAGACTATAGCATTCAATATACATGTGTCTTTAAAATGGAATATTTATTTCAATCTTTAGTACTGAATTGACATTACTTAACCAAAAGCAAATGCAGGTACAGATTATTTTGGCAATAATTTTAGGAAAACATGAAATACATTACTGTATTAGCAAAAATAAGACTAAAAACATCAATAACATAAAAAATTTGAAAAAAAAAAACAAAATGTTAAAATATTATATTAAAAAGATGCAACTGCAGCATCAAAATTGTAATTTATAAAAAGCAAGCAAGAAAAATAACAGCAGGATTCTAGGGAAGTGGAAAATACTACCATTTGATGTAAACAAGGGCATAAAGCTCCAAAGTCAGGAATTCTATAGATTAGCCAGCCAAGCAGTGATCTGGTCAATCTGCCATTTAATGCTGTTCTTTCCAGTTCCACCCAGAACGCTGTACTGATCCACGCTGTTCTTGTAATTCCAAACATTCACAACATCAGCTCCAAATGCATTACTGAAAGAAAGTGAAAATTTGTGAAATTTTAAAATTATTAAGGATTATAAATATATACTCGAACAAATTAGTCCATGGTGTTGTCTTTTGATATGATTCTAAGTAAGATTAAAATGTGCAAGTCTGCTTGCATTGAAAAAAAAAAGAAAAATTGACAAAATATCAGCAATACTGAAGAAGAAAAAAAGATGATGTTTGGTTGAAGGAGTCTACACACACAGCCTGCTGCTTACAGGCTATGTCATTATTTTATTGAGGTAACAAATTATGCTATTCTAACGATTGTTTTTCAGTTATTAAAACCAACCAATGCAATCATTTCATGTTTAATTAATTTTATTCCTTTTTCATCACAAATTTCTTTTAAGAAAAGAATGAAAAAAATTAATATTTTTGGTTCTACAACTATATTATTCTCCAAGATTTGTCTTGTCTAGCTCAGCCACCCATCACAGCTAACCGCAACCGCGTGGGTTTACATCATCAGCAACATTGGTATGTAAAAGAGTTTTATCAATATATGGCAAATCAATAGCATGCAATAAATCATCTTTATCAGCTAATACAAAAAAAAAAAATAAAATTTAATTAGCTACCTGATTGTTTGAAGATCTTCTAGAGAGAGTTTGTCCAGTTCACAGTTCTTTTTTTCTGCCAAAGCAACACATTTCCCAGACAAACTATGAGCATCTCGAAAAGGAATCTAGAAAAGAATTGAAAGTAAGAAGAAAAAGTAACTTCTTCCTCAGAGAGCTAATCTACAAAATGAGTCAACGATAGATCAAAGACCTGCACCACTTTTTTTTTTAGCTTAGACTATCACACACACACAAAATAAAGATTAAAATGCACCAGACAGGTGTTTAACAATTAAAAAGTAACACACAAGAAAATGAGAAAAAAATAAATAACCAGCCATTTAAATGTAAATAAAGACTTCGTGGTCACTGAGTAAACCCACCCCCTCCATGCACACCATATTCTAAAGTCAAAATATACCATTAGAAATTGTTCTAACCAAATTTTAAACCTTTCCACTGAAAAAAAATGGTTAAATTATCTATCTTTCACATGGTGATAAACAGGATATTTTACATCTGAAATATTACAGTTTTTCAACAGATCTAACCACCTAAATAATACATAATTTACATATAATCAAATTAAGTTCCTGGATTGAAGACAGCTAAACTATCTAAAATTAAAGAGCTGTTGGAAGTGAAATCAGTATCAAGAACATGTTACTTACTCCCTTTTTTACCAGATAATAAGCTAAATCTGTGGATAACATGTCTGGACTAAGAGCTTGCAGCATAGACTCTTTATTAATCTGTCAAAAAAAAGAAGAAAAGTTTCAGAATAGAATAACTTAATGTTGTTCAAGTTCACTTGACACACAGACAAACCTCTCATCTACGGACCCCCCATCAACGGACTTCGGATGCAATGGACAAAATCTGCAGGCAAAAAAAAAAAAAAAACACTTCCAAATCGTCAGCGATGTATTTCATTAGTTCGAAAAGTGACCGCATGGCGGCGTTGGCGGGCCTTTCAATTGTAAACAACATACAGTACAATACATTAGTGCGTGCGTGAGAAAGTAGCTGTGAGAAATATATTATTTTCGATATTTTGATTAATATATTAATTGTTTGGCCCTCATCATGTCATCGAAGCAGAAGGAAAGTGTAAAACGGGAGTGTACAAACCTAAGTATCAGTGATAAATTAGAGCTTCTTAAGAAGTTATAGGCTGGAGTTTCGGTTGCAAAAGTGTGCGAGGAATATGGTGTAAAGAAACAAACAGTTAGTGACATACGCAAAGCTAAGGATAAACTCAGAAGTTATGCAGTGAAATTTGAAGTCGATCCATGCAAAGATGGGAAAGGTCTTGTTCATAATCGTAAGCATATGAAAGTTCCTAAAAGTAAGGAACTGGAGGAAGCGGTATACAAGTGGTACGTTCAACACCGATCAGTGCACGTGAATGTTTGGGGGATGGAGATTGCTAATGCCGCCAACAAATTAGCACGCAATCTGGGAATTAATTCATTTAAAGCTAGTGATGGTTGGCTATGGCGATTTCGTAATCGTCATGGAATTCAAAACAAAGTGCAACATGGAGAAGCTGGTAGTGCAGATATTAGTGCTGTTGAACCGTTCAGACTGAAATTTAATGAACTTATAAAGAAAGAAGATCTACAATTGTCACAGATTTACAATGCAGATGAAACTGCTTTGTTTTGGCGTTCTCTACCAAGAAATACCCAGGCACTTAAGCATGAAGACAAAGTTCCAGGCAAAAAAATCAACATGGACAAATTTTCTGCTCTATTGGGGGCGAATGCATCGGGAACCCACTGCCTCAAGCCTGTAGTTGTAGGGAAGGCAGCTAAGCCACGTTATCTCAAGGACTGCATAAACGAGTTACCAGTTGTGTATTACAACACAAAAAACTCTTGGTTCAATAGTGCCATTTTTCACGATTGGTTTTTTAATCATTTCATTCCTGAAGTGCGAAATTTTCAAGAGGAAGTATTGCATATTGCCCCTGAAGATGTTAAGGCTATTCTCGTCCTTGACAATGTACCAGCACATCCTAACGCAGAAAAACTCGTAAGCGCAGACGGTAGAATCCGTGCAATTTTCCTTCCACCTAACACAACCTCATTAATCCAGCTGATGGATCAAGGAGTGTTTGTGTCATGTAAATGGCATTATCAGCGTAAATATCTAGATGAAGTCTTAGTGGTCATCGAGGAAGAGGAAGATATGGAAGAAGACGCAAGAGGACAGCGAACAGTAAACAATATTAAAAACTATAATCTGAAATCTGGCATCTACAATTTCGCGTCAGCTTGGAAAGATGTCAAAATGACAACTCTTTCTAAATCTTGGAAAAAATTAATGATGGGTGACAATCCTGAACTGGACTTTGAAGGTTTCGAACCAAAGAATTTTCACAAAGTTTTATCATATGCTGGAGAAAAAGATGTCATTCTTAATGATATCGAAAATTGGCTTGAAGAGAACAATGCCGATCCCGGTTACCAAGTTCTTTCCATGGAGGAAATAGCAGAATCAGTTCTGGCTGGTGAAGATTCAGTAGAGAGTTCCAGTGACTCGGAGGAAGAGGTGGTAGTGAAACCAAAAATGTCTCGAATACGAGATTCCATTGACACTCTCTTACAATTCGTTAATACAACAGATAATTCTTCCATTCAAGCTTATTATCAACACCTTCGGATATTAAGAGAATTAATAATTCGTGAACAGTATACTTGTGGAAAGCAATTAAAGTTGGATTCATTTCTTAAACCTAAACCCACCCCAACCGTCTCTCCAACACCTGACCAGAGCACCCCAAGCACCAGCACTGCACAAATACCTGTAGTAGCCACCAGCAGTGCTCCAGAGGAACTTTCTAGCTTCTCTGACTCAGAATAATAAACCAATCTGAGTCACCACTATGCGATCACTGCAGAAAAAAAACTCCATTTCCACTACATACACAAGGTAAATAAACTTTAACAAGTTGTAGTGTACATTTTAATATTTATAATAAATGTAATGTTACTGTATTTTTTTAACCGTATATATTAATATTATTCCCTTTGAGAAATAGAGAGAGAGAGCACTATCGATGCTATTCTACGTAAGTGTGTCATACTGTATTTTTTAGTACTGTATATATATATATATATGCTGTATATATACAGTATATATTTATTTATGCCATATATACATATGTTTATATTATTTACATTATGATCATAACTACTGATAGTTACTATAGTGGTTTTATGACTCAAAAATAATCCCTTCCCATCTACGGACAATCGGCTTTAACGGACCACCCCTCCCCCCTATTAGTCCATTTATATATATTTCTCACCCCAAAAAACCAATACGTGTTTCCAAGGCTGCAGTGCTTGTATGGTACAATGCTTATAATAATGCTCATATTCCCAATGATGACAAGATCAGTTCTGCAAACAACATGAATGCCACCTCATACCAGCAGACTTCCCCCACCAAATCAATTATGCTGGATAATAGTACAATTAGCATATCACTCCTCAGCTTCTCTCCAGATTTGTCAGTGGAAAAAACAGGGTGTCAATGGTTAACCTCCAGTGGTAATGCTCTGTGGCCCATTGCATGTGCAACTGTTGATGGCACTATATAAGGGGGATATGCAGCAACAGTATTCTGTACTGCATGGCATTAGCATTGAAGCCTGTTGCAAACTGTCCATATAAAAAAAATTTATAGATAGTTTGCCCTTTGGAGGTCATTTGCAGGGGTTATGCTGTTGAAAAACAATTTTTTTCTGGCAAGAGTAACAAGATAACAATCCTCAAAGCTTTTAATACATAGGTAACCTGAACCAGGTCTTTCCAAGAAATGGCCAGTCTGACAGCACTTTGTTAGTGTCCTAAAATTCACAATATGATGAATATTGTACTTGGAAACATTGGCAGTCTGTGTCATCTCTACTTTCACCATTCTGATAGCCCGAGCCACTAAATTTGGTGTTAAATGACACCTAAGCATTCCTAAACTGACTCATTCCACATGCCTGTCCTGTTATGAAGGAAATGGTAATGGGTCATGTGCACAGAATACACAAATTAAATGGGAGAAGTGATTTGCATGAGTTTCCAAGGTTGCTCAGTTCCAGAGATGATCATAACATCACATCAAATGTCATATTTGGATTTCTTTCCTCAATATACAGTCCTCTTCAACCAGAATATGAAAACATATGAAGGTACCATATAATACCGCAAGCTTCGAAATGCTTGTTATTTATCTTTTTTCTGAAGAGTACAGGAATACCCTGACTTACAAAGGGTTACGTTCCAGTCGGCTATACGTAAGTCAAACTAGCACGTATATGGCAATCTCATGGGTGCAGATCCTTTCACGTGTTCTTGTCTCTCACAATCGTGTTAACTGTCGACACGGCCATGCCCAGTGGAAGACAAAGTTTGCCCATCTTCATATTTCTTTATTATTTACTCTCTTTCCTATTTTTCATCGTCTAGCGTAACAGATTTTTTTTCCAAGTAACCCCTCCGTACAGTCACCGCCACCTCAAGCGTAATCACACTATGCTTCTTTGCAGAACCACTATCACTAGCATCACTTTTATGCTTTGGCAACATGGTTTGCAATGGAAATTTTACATAAAATTGAAAAGATTTTCACACAACTAAACTCACTTGATGGATACTAATGCTGGCTGACTAACACACTCAGACCCCAGTGTGCTTTACTCCATGGCTCAAAGTAGTGCCCGTCCATACCCAGGTACAAATACGTAGTGATATGTAACATTTTTGCTGTATCTCAAATTTTTTTTGGAATTTATTTCTTATGTAAAATATCAACTATTTGAGAACTCTTAAAGAAACACTTTCAGATTAAATTCACCATAAAAATATGTGTTCTCATATCTTGGTATTGGGAGAGCAAAATGAAGACAAAAAACAATTTTCCCACTTTTCAAAATTTTTTAGTTATTTGCAATAAACTGAGAAAAACTGTGAAATATTCCAAACCTAAAAATTGCTGCCTTGAATTTTGCAAAAAATTCTACTTTAAGAAATCACTAAAAAGAAAAAAGAAAGAGCAAGACTGGAGTAGCCTTACATAATTTCAACCAGATCAGTAACATTAGATTATGTGAAGAAATATTCTGAAATAAAATCATCAAATTTAAAATCTTATGATGCAACTTCAATGTTACAAATCTATCACAATACAGTGCTCCTCCTTTATAATGCGATGTTCAGGGGACACAAAATGCGATCGCGTTATAGTGGAATCGCGTTATAGGCTTTGAGTATCATAAAGACCAAAATTATTAGAGCTACAATAGTATTAACACGTTACTACGTTAGGCCTATATATGTATATACTGGGTACCGTAAAACGTCTATTAGTTCGCTCACAATTAAATAATTACATCAAAACTGAAGTCAAAATAATTTTGAAAACTAAAATCAAGCCGAAACATCGGCGATTCCTCTGTCCATGCAGTCTTACGGGCGCGGCCATTTTGGGAATTACGTCATCAGCAGATCGGTTGTTTTCATAGAGACCGCCACGCTATGTAATGGTCGGTAATTTCCGGTTGCATATTGTAATATATGAGCATTCCGATGTTTGCCGAAAGTCTGCCATGGACTTTCTGTTTATATTTTTTACCAATGTTGCATGAAAGTTTCAAAAACCCTAACTAATGTGCGTGAAAAAATTTAGTAATATAGCAAAATCTAAGAAATAAAAACTTACATTTTCTAGTTGTACACACTAAACCCAGTTCCTTACTGAATGACTGCTAGAGGCTTGATCGTTTAATATATCGCGACTTTTGTTTGTACAAAATTAAATGGATTTTCTTTATTGGTGGATAAACATTGATTAACACTCATAGTGAAAGCGAGTGTGAAGTTACGAGTGTGAAAGTTGGCAGATGACACTTAGCATGAACGATCTATAACCTTTGAAGTTGATTGACACTCGTACTAATCTCATTAGTCATAGCAATAGTGTGAAAGCAAGTGTGAAAGTGGACGAGTGTGAAGGTAGACAGATGAATGTTGGCATGAATATTAACTTAAAGCATCATGATCTATAGCGCGGTCAATTTACAGGTGAATTTAAAATACATGTATTTTCATTGAAGAGTTGTATTGTAGGCCTACATGTATATTTGAAAAAAAAAATTTGGGGGACATTGCCCATCGCGTTATATGGAATATCGCGTTAATAAGAATCGTGTTATAAGGGAGGAGCACTGTAATAATAGCAATAACAGCTTACTGCAGGTTTAAAATAAATTCTTTTATCAAAATTTGAGAAATATTTGCTGTCAAACACTAATGCTCAGAGATTTTTTGTTTTTGCAATGCAATACTTTCTTTTTCCTATGCCAGCAGACGATATAGATTGTGAATATAAAGGATGCAGATTGCACAAGATAAGTAGCAACACATTACCAATGTGACTAATGCATAATCCTTTGAAAAAAAATGAGAAATCAATTTTCAGCTTAACATCACATCCATTGGTGAACTACCTGTAAAAAAAACTTATTTACTATTTAGCCATTACAGATTCAGGTTGGAGTGAATTCCAAAGTTTAGTATTCTAACACAAACAATTTTCCCATACTGTAGCTAAAAAAGATTCTTTTTTTTCTCATTTTAAATAATTTCCACAAGTATTTGAATCCTGGTTAATTGAAAACTTATAATCTATCCACAAAGCTGCCATGTAAAAACTTATTCACAAGAGTAAGATTTGATTTTAAACAGTGTAATTTTTAAAAAAATCTAGATGTAGTTTATGCAATCTATCAGTGTACATTATATTTGAATTGATTCTGTTAGGTCTACATCTTTAAATCAACAACTCTGGTGTCGCATATTAAAGATGAAGATGCACAAATGTAGTATCTTAAAAGAAATAACTTATTCCTTGTTTCAAATGACTATAACATACAAGCCTGATACCATTTTATTTATTATTTTTTAACTTTGTACATTGTTTTGCTATTTTAAATCATTATTTGTTAGCATACTAAATCTCTTACATTGCTTTTAATGCAAATTCTTATTACCAAGCATAAAAATCTGTTTATTTCCTTTCAGAGTTTGAAGTAGTTATTTTTTTAGTAAGTTTCATTTCTTTTTCTATGGATATCTGATTATTCTCCACTTTTATATGGAAAATGCTGTTTACAATAATCTGCCAATATTTAGAAGTTTCTATCACAATGTTTAATAGGTTATTTATAAAAAAACAACAGTAGTAAAGGACCTAAACAAATACTGTGAGAAACAGCTGATACAACTGGCTGAAATAGTATCCTTTATCTTCACTCTTTTGATCAGTAATTAACAATCATCTTCGATAAAATATTTGAGTTTTAGATATGATACTGAATCAAATGCTTTAGTAAAATCCATATAGCTGCATTAAGGTGCATCCCACTAACTAATGATTTCGTCCATTGATTAATATATAAGTCATTGTGTAAACATGATCTTTTACTCAAAAAAACTTCCTGTTCTTTAGAATATTTTGTTTTAACAAATGTAATTATTTCCAAAAATTAATGAGAACAAAGAAAGTGTGCCCCCACTAATTCTCTAGTAACAGTGAGGGAAAATGGTCAGGTCCACACTACTTTTCTAGTAAGATGACCAAAAAATTGTAGTTTCTGTGGAAAAGCATACATTCATTTAAGGTTTACAAAATTTAGTTAAAACTTTAGCTGGCAGCAATCTACAGTTGTCCCCCCGTATTCGTGGGGGTTACGTTCCTAGAGCACCCGCAAAGAGTGAAAAACCGCGAATATTGGACATGGTCCATAAAAATGCCTATAAACGTCAAAATATAATAAAAAATATATAAGTAAAAATATAATAATAATTTAATAAAAAACAACACTCAGCGAAACACTCGAGATAGCTACACACAGTAAACTGGGATGATGCTGGGCTGCATCTGCCTGAGACAGCGCCTCGTGGGCAGCAGCCAATCAGCAGCGAGGATAAATGAATAACGCTCTCGGATTGGCTACTTTCAAACCTCCAGCCAATAGCGTTTATTTTATATTGATATTTTGCTGAATTTACGTTAGTATTTATATTACAAAATTAGTAAATTATATTGTTATTAATAATTTAGCATTAAAAAGCGTGAAAAAATATATATTGCCATGAAAAAAGCCATAAAAAATCGCGGAAGATATTTGCGGTTCTGTGAATATGCGGGGGTTTCCACGAACAATTATTAGTTAGGTTCTAAGGAAGATTCTGCGAATAACTGGGGCCGCGAATGCTGAACCGCGATTACGCAGGGGGTCGACTGTATTATTGTTCATAAAAACACTTGAAAAGTAATTTTCATTTCTGCTGCCTTGAGAAATCTTCAATCAATATCTGCTTGCTTGCTTGTATTGTGGAAATTTTAGATTTACAGCTTAATTTAGTTTTTCACAAATTACCAAAAGATTCTATCTCTAACAATTTTTTTGTAATACTCAGTACATTTATTGTAATCTTTGTTAGTATTATTGTAGCCATTATTTTTTTGTGTTTTCTGAAAAGCACATTGAAAAAGGAAAGAAAGAGTTTATAAAAAAGAGTCATATCTGAAGCAAACTTATCAGATCCATAAAAATGTTTAAAAACCGCATTTTGGTTCAACTGTGAAGTGGTATAGAAACACATTTTAGTAGTCGTGCTTCCAGGATTCTAAAGTTTGCTCTTGAGAAATTTTAGAAAATGTAGGATAGATATTTTTATTTTGAAAATCTAACTAGATGTTTGCCTGTTGATGATCACTATTTAAAAGGGGCAATGAGGTGTTTGTTATCTTAACCCTAACACAAGATGTAATACATTATGCATTTGCTGTTCTTACCCTTTTAACAGAAAGAAATGTTTGTTTACATTAAATACTGTGTTAACATAACTGTCAACCTCAACCTTAAACCTATTTATACTCTCTGCTATACTTTGCAAATTTTCTAAAATAATTTAGATTGGATTTATTTAGTTTGTTTCAAGATTTAGCTTTCCAAGTTACCACTATAACAGGTAGGAAACGAATGCAAGATGCTGAAAACAGCTTTCTTTGTAATCAATTGCTGTTTTCAGTCAGATTAAAAAAAATGCTCTACCAGTCTGCCTGTGATCTTCATATGTCATTGGTTATACTCTAGCAGACTCTGATTGCTGCATAACTTAAGCATCTGTATGTTCAAACCACTGACAACACCATCAATAAATATCAAGTGCCCAGAAAAAACAGCCAGCAAAAGCTAATCTAATCAGTAGTGGAAAATGTTATGCTCTAATATATTTAAGCAAATTAGAAAGAAAAATCATTAAAAAAATTTTTTTGTCTAATGTGATATTTGTAAATAAATGAACATTGTACAATATAACTGAAAGTTAAGTTAAAGATTTGTCAAGTACTTTCCAAAGATGCTTACTAAAATCAAATATGCAGCTTATGTAGAATTTATTATAAGCAAATTCTTACCTTCAAAGTGGAAAGAACACCTGTAGCTACTTGCAGAACACCAGACAAATTGTCATATACATCAAACATTGCTTCTTTATCTCCCTAAACAATTACAATAATAAAGAACTGTGTCAGTGTATGTACATTGAGAGGTGATCCTTAAATAGACCTGGATAATTATCTAGAAATAATTACGCCAATATTGCTTCAACTGAGTTTTACTGTTAAAATTTAAATATTTTGTACATTCCTGAATAATTAGTGACACAGCCAAACCGGCCATATGTGCATTCATTCTCAATATATTTTTGAAAACCTTTTTTTTCAGTAGCCAATACTGTCAGGACAACACACAAAAAAGCAGCTAATTTTCTAATGATTTTGTAAACAAAGCCATTCTTTTTATAAAGAGATCAAACATTAGATAAGTATTATGTTACCAATAATTAATAGTAGATAGAATTTGCTAAAAGATTTTATCAACAATGTTTTGTTTTTTAAGAAAATAACAGAATGTGACCCAACAATGCTGTGCTGATGACAAACTCCAACACAGAACACTGCAGCATAACTACCAGTCACCGTTTAGCAGGATTCAGGTTGTGGATTTATTTATTTTATAGTAAATCCCAATCAAATTTTGTTTTAAATTTCTAGTCACTTGGAAAAGTTAAATACTTAGAACAACTGTTTGTTTTCCTATTTTAATTGTTACTATTCAAAAAGAAAATTTTATACACATAGAGCTACCTGTAAGTCTTTGTTGTATGTGCTGGGAATACCTTTCAGAGTCATGAGAAAGCCTGCAGTCTGAAAATACAAAAACTTCGTATAGTTTTCAAAATCCAAAATCCATTATAGATTTTTATTTTGGCTGTCTTCATAAAACAAATAGTGTCGTGGTTGTCTTCTAGGAAGCATTGCCAATCCCCAAACTAAAGTTCTTCATTTTGAAATATGGAAGAAAACCCATCCAACTGGCTGTGGAAGAAAAGTAAGAAATCTTGCCAGAGAGGATTACCAAACCGAGCTGCAGCTCCTTAATAGTCCAATGGTCTAACCAGTGAACTACTGTGTCAAAAGTGTGGTTTACATGTTCTCTGTACTGATAATAATGTCATAAAGTGCTCTCGTTTTAACTTACTTGTCCAAAAAGATGACCAGCTTTCCCCCTAATCAGCTCCAAGCTATCAGCATTCTTCTTCTGTGGCATCAGACTACTTCCAGTGCTATCAGTAAAAATCCAGAATTATATCTGTATGCAGCAATTTTTCTTTTGCTAACCACTAAACCTTTACGGTATTTCTTTGAGCAAGAATCCATGTAAAACATGTTTACTATTTTTTACAAAGAGGAAGGTAACACTAAACAATTACTATGAAAAAGTAAATCACAAGCAATAAATATCTGTTTTCTTTTTAAACAAAAATTTCAATCAAAAATTAAGTTTAACCAATAATACATATAATTTGTATTTAAATAAGCAGAGATTAGTTTATACAGATAATCTACCACGGCTAACACTAGCCCTAACAATCATTTTTAAACAATAGAGAAAATTCTCCTCTACATTTTAAAATCCACCAACCTGTAAGCATCAGACAAAGTGATAAAACTGAACTCTTTAGTAGAATACAAAATCAAATCCTCTGCCCAACGACTTAAATGTATTCCTGTAAGTGAGCCCCAGAATAAAAATTCAGCTGAAAAAGAAAAGGAAGTTATATTACAAATTACTTTATTATTTTCATTAAAATAAAAACATGTTCACAAATAAATAATGCAATGCCCTGTCATATTAATTTGGCCACCCCCTATAAATAAATATATGACCAAAATTTACATATTTCAGGCATCATTATGTACATATATTGGACATCTAGGCGAGTAGATAACCTAAATTAAATTTGTTTTGAGGATTCAAAGGCTCAAAGCCAAAGACGCTTATTTTCAGATAAAATGTATACTATTTTATTTTTACCATTTTAATATTTTTTTTACAAAAATGTGTTTTTTTTGCATCTGGCTTTAAGTTATAGTTTACCTAGCTTATGCCATAATACAGCCTTGATTGTGCACTACCACCATCAGGTTGAAAACGTGGATTCCATGGTATTTCTTAATTTGCCCAAGGTCATGTTATAGGTTGTTCAGAATGTACCCAAAATCAACAACAGAATAGCTGACATTTCTCATAGCCAATATTATCAATAGAAATGTGCTATTACTTGCTATACTTGCTCAATGACAAGAGTATTTGTTCATACAGCAGAGATGAGCAAAAGAATGATCCAATGTCACTTCCATCAACCCGACTATAATGGTTATATAGCATGCAAGAAAAATTTTCTTTCCAAAAGGAAGGAAATGCTTTGAAAGCTCTGGTCAGAAGACATCTAGCAAGACTCTCTGAGTCCACATTTCAGCAATTTATGTCTATATGTTATTCCAGGGTTTAAAGATGAAATGAAGATCTTCATCCAACATGTCTTCATTTCCTTGTCAAATATGGCAGTAGAAATATCATGGAATTATCCATATATGGAATAGTGGAAAAACACAACAGGTGTTTGTTGAAGACATCTCAATTCTTCCAGGTATAAGACACTTCTACTATTGTACCAACAAAGTATGTGATGATTTGATGCCCACATTCTTTTGCAGAATGGTGCTACCTACTACACCTGTCATATGACCACAAATAGGAAGAGAAATCAAAGTATCCAAATTCTCTTCTGGGTACCACAAAGACTTGATATTAATCCAATTGAGCTCCTGTGAGAGCATTTGGATTGTCAACTGGGAGAAACCTGTTCATGTCTTACCAATATGATGAAATTAAGGAAAGCTCTTACATGGATATAGGAAAGCCTGACCAGACTGTGACACAAAATTGCATTGATTTAATTACAAACAAGGTAAAGGTTTTGCATACTGCAAAAGGTGACTTGACCAAGTAATAACATTAAAGAATTTAACTAATGATTGTCTTTATTTGCCATTTTCCTCAACAAACTAGCATTCTATAATAACAAAAAGACAAAGAAAAGTTATAAGTCTTAGATTAAGCTACAACTAAAATAATTTTCACATTCAATTTTTAAAAAAGCAACAACAGAAAAATCACATGGGAAGTTATACTGATTACTTTTTTAGTAGCTGGAAACACAGGAGTATCGTATCTGAAGACTTTCCTGCAGCACAATTTTTCAAAATTATCAGTTAGTGACTTTCTAAATTTAATTTTTCCATATTTAACAAATCTGGTGCATGTGTGGATTTGTTAGGTCCATTCTCTCCCCCTTTCTCCTCCTCCCTCCAGTCTTGGACTTGCAATGTGCTTACTATTAAGCAATAACCATGGTTACCCAACCTAATATCTCAAACTCTAAACTAAGCTATTTACCTGAAAAGCTGACTATCACAGGTAGACTAAAACAAAAACTTTAATCAAGCAAAATTAAAACATAATTACCTGAACATCAGTTTTAACTCATTATTATTTTTCTTTTTAACAATAAAAATAGTAATTATAAATGTTAAAAGAAATGCTTTTAAGTTTGTTGAATTAATATATATATATTCAGTTATAAAAACAATAGATAAAATATACTAATACCTACCAACATAATCTCGATCACTCACAGCATCCATACTGTTACGTGTTATATCAGAAAATTCCAAATCTGAAAGAAAATAAATTCTTTTTATATGTAATATTTTTACTAATGGCAGTTTTGATCAGTTCTGATGTATGATACAGAAACAATCTAGTCTTACATTTATATAAAAACATTTGTATTTATAAAATAATATAAATGCATTAGTAAAGATTCAATTTTTAAAATCATAACATTAAAATTAACATTTTACCTTTTCTTTTTTTTCAGTTTCTGACCAAATAATTTTTCCAGCTCTACTTCAAACTGCTTGTGAAAACAACAAACAACAGTAAATGTTTAGAAAAGACTTAATCATCTTCAATTTGCATTCTTTGCTAGGTTAAAGAACAAGCTAAATAAAATAACCATTTATAAACAGGTATGGTAAATGTACCTTCAGCTAATGCATATCTGTCCACATCAAATGGATTTCCTGCTATGGCACCACTAAAAGACAAAAGAATAAAAATTAACTATAGTTTGTATATGCAGATAAATTAATCTAGGCTTTGTGTTGCAACTGAAAATTTTAAAGGTAACCAACTCAAAAATTAAAGTAGCACTATTTTAACATTTCATTCATGTTGGGAAATTATTATAGAAGAAAAACAATCAATAAAAAAAAGGTTTTGGTAATCAATCAGTATAATTTAAAGACAACGAAAAGTTCCAAGTTTCTCTAGTAACTTGTGCTACAGTAGTTCTCAAAATTTAAAATTGTAATTCTAGTAAATATGTGATGTAAACTGATACTTCCAAGGTAGGTGAATGGCCTTGTTTCAACATTGTCTATAATCTAAATGTTGTATAGTGATTCTGTGTTTAGATAAAATATAAAAGCAAAAATAGAACAACAACAAACAAACAAAACTGCAGAAACTTTTTCATGTATTGAAGTTTAATTTAATTTTTCATGTAGAACATTGTGAACAAAATCTTCACAGACGATAAATAATATTTTTTTATTTCTGTACATGCTGTATTGTAAGCTGCAGTAAATCCACTTAGAAAAACAAGTGAGCAATATTCAAGTCTCCATTTCCTAAATAATGGTTTCTAACAAAAAATTAAGCAGTTATAAACCAATTTAAATCTGGTTTCTATCTGCCAATAATTTATAAAACTTTCTCACAATGCATTATCATGAACACAACTACCTATGAATAGAAACTGCTAAAACATTTGCCAATTTTCAAAAGTAGATCCAAGACTAATTCTGCTATCCTATTATTCAGTCTAAGATTTTAGCACAATTTCTTTTTAGAAAAGTTTTTTTCCCCAAGTGTTTTACTTCATCTGACATAGATTTGATAGCTAAATGTTCAGAAACAGTCAGCAATGATCAAAACCTGATCGAGTTTTTGTAGTAAAGCATTGTGGGAAAATTTAAAAAAAAAACAACAGCAGATAGAAACCAAATTCAGACTGCAAACACAGCTGCTTTAATATGGACAAATTTGCAAAGGCTTGTGTGTTTCATTAACAAAATATGAGAGAAATATATATTATAGAAATAAATTTTTTAAAATAGAAAATAGATATATATATAAATATTTAATAACAGTAAAGTGGAAATCTTACCTTCCAAGTGGAAGTTTATTGGCATGAGCAGTTAGTTCTATCAGTCGCTGAACATCCCTCTGTAACATCCAGCCAAAACTAAAATAATCAAAATAAACGTTGTTACTGGTGTTCTTAAAAGAAATTTTGAAAAAATGCTAATCCAACTATAATTATTAAGGTAACTACTGAGAGTCTTTTTTCCTATGGCAAATGCAAACAGAATTTCAGGTGAATTAAGAATGAACTTCCTCAAATTAGCCAACTATACATCAGCCAGTTTGATTATCAAAGAGGTTTAAATACAGACAACCTGTTACCAGGATGGGTACAAAGAAGTCTGACTGGTGGAGAGGGATCTTGATAGTGAAGACAATGGCAAATAAGAAAAACCTGTGAGATATGATATTGATAAGAAGAAACAACAACAATGTCTTTTATATCTTCTCACTCTTTGGTTGATAAACAAAAAAGTTCCATATTTTAATGAAGAAAAAATAAAGTGCATTGCTAGTATGTCTAACTATCAGAACAAATTTTACAAAAAAATGAAACTACTAAAAAAATCAGTAAGTATATTAAATAAAAAATGCAAAACCCAACCAAGCATTATAAGAGTTTCCCCTAATAAATGAGACTTGATTTTTAAAAAAATCAGACTGACTGACCTTAATAACCAATGACTCCACCTAATAACTTGTGCCCTTTGTAAGTGGGTATATCCTGGCATCAGTATATCTATTTCCCTAAAAATAAAAATAATTTATTATTTATGGGAACAAGAAATTTTTTGCTGCAATGCAACTGTAAAAATTCTGCACTATATCAATCTCTTCTTAAAAGTTAGTTTTCATTTTTTAAAAGGTTATCCTTTTATTTTATTATTCTTTAATAACTCTACACACGCTGGAATAGCTGGGGAAGACAACACTTAGTAAATTTAACATATTTTGATTCTATGTATTGCACACTATAAATATAAATCTCATAACATAGTTTACAGTGAAAAATGATGCTTAAAGTTGTTTGTGTGTTTGTATATTCAGTGCCTTCAGATAAAGAAAATCAGAAATCAACCTTAATTTACTGAATGTACGCATCTTGGTGAAATAGAAGAGTTAGCTGAAGCTAACTAGTGAAACCACATGCGAAAGTGATCTTTAAAGTGCGACTCTTTCATTTGAAAACCACACGTCTTACAGTATATGCTGTTTCCTTTTTTATTCAAACCATTTTTATTAAAAAAACAAAATCTTTGATATTAACTTTTCAAAATTTTAATTTCAAATATTTGGCTACTAGCTTACAGCATTGAGACAATAGTTCATTTTGAGACTAAATGAAAACAAGCAATGATGGTAACTTACTCATTAGCTCTCTTAACAACAACCTGAATGAATTCGATGAGATACTGTTTAAGCTGCTCCAGTGCCTCTCGAATCCACAATCGCATATCAGTGGCAACTTGATCATTGCGGCTACGGCCGGTATGCAATTTTCCACCAGTTGATCCAATGAGCTCCTGCAAAAAATTTCTGCAATGGCACTATCATTACACAAGCTGATACTATTCAATATTTCTTAGTTACTCTTTAAATCAGAGAGATGGTTTGAGAGGATTTGAGCAATGATTGTACAGAGATGTATAGACAGAAGCATTGTTATACAAGTACCAAGCAATTGTAAATAAATATACATGAAAATCTCAAATGTCTTAATTAAGAATGATAACTATTATTAACATGTGATAAGTTACTATGCACTATCAAAATTGTGAGTATTTTTAATGATTTTTCAAATTCTGGTAATGACAAAAATAAACAAGCTGAGTTGAAAATTATATTAATAATTAAGAGGAAGAAAAGATGAGCCAAAAGAAGAAAAGATAAAAACCGTAAGTCGTCGTTCATTAGCTGTATGAATATCTTCATCCCCTGATTTCAATTCAAATTTGTTTTTTCTCCATTCTTCAGCAACCTAGAGAGATAATAAAGAGCAAACAAAAAATAAATTAACTTTTAGAAAAAGTTGGCAGGTAAGTGCAAGTAACCAATAAGAGCCCACCAACAGTCCTCAATGAATTTAGATTGTATTTAGTGCTATGGTTTCTTTTTCTCTTTTCTATTGGCCTGTTCTACAAATACATTCTAGTTCCTTTCTCATTTTGCTAAGACAACTTCTAGTGAATTCTTTCACATTGGAGTAACCAAAGTTAAAGGATTTCATGCCAGCCATTGTTTCTTCTGCCACCTTCCCACACATATATAGCTAACTAGCATTTATGGTTCTTCCAAAAACTAAAACTCAACTGGGTTGCAAGAAATATTCTAACAACAACAGAAAATATAAATGGGCAATGCAGTAGTTTAGCGGTAGACTAATGGACTGCTAAGGCTGAGGACCCAATTTGGCATGCCTTACTAGCATGGTCTTTTTTTCTCGCTCTTCTTCAAAAGCTGACCACTTGGGTTTCCTTCCAAATCTAAAAAATTGAAAAGTTCTAGCAGGGATTTCCTTTACAAAATTGGAAATACCAGACATCATGTGGTGCATGATTGGTAATACTTCCCAGCAGACAACTGTGGCACTATGCTCTCTCACTAGGGTCATCTCTTTTGTAGACTTTTTGATATAAAATAATAGTAAATACGAGAAAAAAATTTTCTAAAACAGAAAAGGAAAAAAGTAATAAAGAGCAATTTAAATAATCGTTCCATTTAAAAATATGGATAAACCACAGAAATGTGCAGATATATTCTTTAAGTTGAAATCAAAGCTATGCTTAATAAGAATTTTAATATCAGCAACAAAAATCCTGTAATTTTTACCAGAACTTTAGAATGCCTAAGTTCTTTGCATTGATGTTGTTGATACACTGTGTGGATTTTTAAAACACCTGTGTTGTACAATATCGACGTTTTAGAAAATAGAGTCCCAAAAAGAATTCAGACAATCTTTTCCTGTTTATGTCAGCTGAAACTGGCCAAGGCAAACCATTAAAAAATGGCTGGGCACTGATGAGTCATTTAACGATAACTTCCCTCTATGCTATAAATCGTACATATTGAAGGAATCTGGTCCACACTATCACTACCTCTAATTATTTATATTGCTTTGTTTTCTTGCAAAACCGATCTTACTAGTGAAACTAGTTTATTTACTTGATGTGATGGACTCTTGACAGTGAATCCTTTCCTTCTAGTGACATTAAAATTGGAGAAACATCGAGGAATATATTGGAGAGTGACAACAATGGTGAGGGTTAGGTTGTCAAGTGAAGTTTGAGCCAACTGCAGTGTTTTTGCAGTCTGCTGACTTGAAAATTTGTCCCTGATAGTGCAAGACCAGTGGATTTTTGAGCTGATATCAGAGAATTCCTTCCACCATATGTTGGAGTCTAGCCACTAAACCACAGATCAAGAGGGAGGCAAGCAGAGCTGACAACACCTGGATGAACACCACCAGGGAGATGAAAGCATCTGCAGCAGTAAACTATAATTCTGTGAAATCCATTGATGATGACAGACTTAGTGTTGAAAGTAATGACAGTGGAAATCTAGAAACTGAATTGATATTGGCACCTCTGTGACAACAATTGGGTGATTTTACTCTACATTATTCCTTTGTGCACTATAAATTAAAATTTTTCTTTTATTTTCTGGACATATTTCCTTTTCATTTGAATTACTAAACTCTGCACTAAGTCATTAATGCTATTTGAGTCATTCCATAACTTAAATTTTTTTATAAAATTTGTAATAAGGTAGATGCATTTTGTGAAACCATCTTGAAAACTGTCTGAATGTTTGTTCATATTAAATATGCATTTCCAGAACAGAAAAGGGTTAAATCACTTAAATGCTTCAAAGTTGCATAGATATTTTCCTTTTATCTAAATACAGTTCAACACATCAAATGAGTTTTCATAAATTTTCTCTTATTCAAAAAATTTTTTTATAGTTTATCTCTAAGAATTTTCAAGCACATCTCATTCTTGTGTGAATATGCTTCATATATAAAAAGAAAACCTTTTTGTAATGTTTTAGCAAACTCATTCAATTGTCATGGAAATTGAACCAACTCTTTACAATGTTGATCTCTATTTTTTTACCTGGACAATCTTAAATATTGATTCAGGCAAAGTAATTGTGATGATTATTTAAAAACTGCACCTTGTCCAAACCATCATGGATTTCTTTCTGCTCCTCTAGCGTCAATAGGCCAACTTTTTGTATAGCTTTCGCATAAGCTTTACTTCCCTGAAAAAAAAAGAAAAAAATCTTATTTATAGATTATTTGACTATTTTTACAAATCCTTAACTCTTTTCTTGTGAGTGATGCATGATACGCATGCTTACTGTACTATGAAGCAAGTATGGATTGGTTCCCAAAATAGATGTTCAGGCTGCAGTCAAGCAAGATGTTGTCGTCTCTCTAACTTGTGTAATATTAGAAATATCAGTTAGGAGGTACAAATCAAACTAACTAGGAGCATAGCACTGCAAAAACACTGCTGGCACCTTTAACAGGTAAGCATCACAAATAGATCTCAAGCACAATCTCTAATTCCCATCATACAGAGCTGGTACTTTTACCAATCAAGCAAGTCCTGACAGAACAAAATAGTTGTGTAACTGAAATGCATCAAGTATCTGTGCCTGCTGCTTTCATTTTCTCCAGATTACTATGGTTAAAATTAAAAACAAGAAACCTCTTTACAAAGCAGTTAAATAATTTCCATACAATACCACAATTTTACACTGAAATTAGAAACTTAAGATCCTTTAAAAGGCTTAACTATTTATGAATTCTCATTTATTAAAAATAAAGCAAAATTAATTTGTTTTGTTTGTTTTTTTTTCAAATACTGAATTATCATCATAAAATTTTCAAAGATTGATTTATAACAGCAATTTATTTTACCACAGGAAGCAAGATAGGCCAGTCATTTACATCTTATTAGTAGGCAGATGCCCTAATAGCAAAGTAGGCTAATGCATTGATTTAAAACAAAACTATAAAACAGCAGCCAACGGCTCAGGCCAAATACATAATTCGAAAATGTAAATGCCCCATGTTAAAACATAACAGCCCCTTTAGAATTAAACTTGATGAAGGCAAAAACAGGTTCATTAGTTAGTTTAGGTACTACTACTACCAAGGTGATGGGAAATTCCGAGACTAATCTTCTACTCACTTTAAATAACATACCACTAATAACTTGCCATTCATTTTAAACTAACATCAGATTTCACAAATGCACACAGACATTATCAAATGTTACAGGTGAAATTCAACCTACTACTAGCGTGACAACACATTGTTATTAAAAATCTACAAATGAATCCATAATCTATAGTATTTACTAATTTAAAAAATGTGCCCCCATTATTCTCTTTGTTACAGTTCCAATTTTAACTTATACTTGGCAATAAAAAAGGGGAAAAATATCTCACTGAAATTGCTAAACAAGTTAGTTTGTTTTTTGAAGATGAAAAAAAATGTTCTAAGCAAAGGAAAAATAAAAACCTTTAATTAAAAAAGGTAAGCTAATAAACCATCTGATATAATTTTATATGAGAAAAATTGAGTTAAAATAAATTCTAAAAAAATCTCGGTATCATCAACAGTGATTATAAACAGCATCCTTCCCATAATTAGATAAAACAAAGTAAAAAGAAAACACTGAACATATTGTTATATACCTGTAACTGTTTTTCTGATGAATCTTTTTAAATGACCAAATGATTTTAACATTCAACTTCAATCCATTTACAAATTTTAAGTATATAAATAAAAAAATTATTTTATTAAAATAAAACTAGACTAAATATGTTGTTTTCTGTTAATTTCTTGATATATCTGAAACAATTCACTAAGCAAAGCAATAACAGCAAGCTATGGCAATGATGCTAACAATCTGCTAGACTGTTCTCATAAATAACAGGAGCCATATATATGATGTTTTTAAAATGTCTACTTCTATATCTATAGTCAGTGCCAAAATTATTGCATGTCCTTATGCTTTTAAACAAAATATTGTGTTGAATGTGTGACAGTGTAAAAATATATTTTTAATATAAAGCCAATTAAGACTTGTTTAGCAGCTTTCTATCCATTAGACAACTTTATTACTAAACATATCCTCCTTCATGTAGATAGTCATTATGTCTTGTGGAGTAATAGAGCAGCAAACTTTGATAAATGCACACCTTGCAACAGTTTTCACTAAAGAATATTATTTTACCAACAAAAGAAAAAATAAATCAGAAAAAAACAAGAATTAAACACTGCATTAGACATAGTATAATTATAGATTTTTACCACCACTGTATAGTTATATCTTACCCTGATATCTTCCTTCCACATTCGTTTGTCATAACTGATGGAAGCATTAAACTTTTCCATTATAGGATCTGTTTTTCCAGTGAAGCGACCACCCCATAGTTTTGATTCCTGAAAATATAGTTATGCAAGCATTTCAACCATCAACAACATCAACTTGTATACACCATACACATAACCTATGAACAGACAGACTTTAGTGGCAATAGTTATAACTGTGGCATAACATCTAGAATATTTTTGACGGCTCTGTCTAAAGCAAAATTTGGTGATATCTATGCCAATTTTCATATTTTAAACAGTGAAAATATCAACAAAATTTAAAGTAGAAAGCATCTTCCAAGCACATTTTAAGCCTTGCTGGAAAGAATACAGAAAATTAAAGAGTACTCGCACAAATGTTGCAGCAATTAGTCCTTGCTTCATATAACATACTGATAAAAAGTAACACACCCCAAAAATCAGTATCACCCATACATTCTTCAATCCAAAAGCAATCAAAGAAAATCGCTCCCATCTGGCTGAACATGTACAAAGAATACAGTGACAAAATTACAAGCATCACACACTAGGATTACTATTCCCATAGTCTGAAACCCATTAAAGAAAATAAGTAGAACACTATAAAGAATTGTCAAACCGTCCATGGAGGTTGTACTATTGAAATAAGCAAAATAAATTATGTAGATTAGGCAAAGACATCACAATAAATAAATAAATTTTGCAAATTAGGTAATTTCTGCATCATGGGGTATTCTGATACAAGTGCATGTAAGCATCAGAGTTACCTTTGGCACATAAGATATGTTATGTATACTGCTTTCAATGAGGGTCCTAACAGCATCAAGTTTAATTACTACGTGAATGAAAGATTGGAACTGATTTTAAAGAATCATTTAGAATAAACAACGTCTGGAATATGAAATAGTTGCATTATTCAATGATTATATCCATATTAAATCTATTAGTGAGTGTTTGTAAAATAGATGACCTACTGCATAAAACCCAAGCCAAGCAAAAATGAAGTTTCAGATCACCTGTTCACTCCCATATTTTAAAATTTGACTAACACTAATTTCCCAACTTACCGTACCAAATTAATTCTTAAAAAAGACAATAAAAGAGCACCAGTTAGTTTTGCAAAATTTCACTGGTTATAGCGTGCAAGAGAGAACAAGCGAGACAAAGCTGAAAACAGAAGACTAATCTATGAAAAGAGTGTAGAATTAAATGTAAGAATATTCAAAGAGATGACCAGTGACTAGCGACTTACAGAGCGTTCGTCTTACAGACAGAACTTCCTGAATATTTCCTTAGGTCGGTCTGTTAACTAAGATCATCATACAAAAAAAGCAACCAAAAATTTCAAACTAAAAATTCTAAGCAAAAGAAAAAAAAAATACCGCAAAAATATTTAAAATAACGTTTTTCTCTCTCTCTCTCTCAAGATTTTAAGATGCTGTTTCAGTACAAGAATAAATACTTTATTTCCTCTGTAATAATTCAAAACTTAGCTTTTAATTGTTCAAACCATTTAGTTAAAAAAGAGAAAACTATTCAACATCCAGAGTTGTTTTTTCCTAGAAGCACCAACAGGTCGTGAAGTCAGACCAACCCTGTTGTACTCCAACTTTACCTCGTGTTTTCCAGACATCTTCAGAGAACCTGCAAAAATAAAAAAGAAATTAGAACCCTTTAAATGCGGGAGAAAAGGGTAAGATTGTCTTCTGAGTATGTACAGGTGAACCAATAGTAAGGTGAGTCTTTACAGCAGCAGGCTGTACGGGGCGGGGACAGACAACTTCTTCTCTTATTATCCTCGTTCTTTCACCACGACGATGGACCAGAACGAACCGACGGGAAGGAAAAACAAACCAGAATCTGGTAAATAAATAAGTGTACACACTATTTTATTTATTTTTTCCTTCCATTTATACCGGTTTAACGTGAACAGACGTCTTCGGTCGGATGAACCAGCAGCACCCACCCACCCACCTACCTACCTATTCCGCTCAGCTATTAACCGGTACTCGAGGAGATCTTAGACCTCTCAGCTGTAAACTAGTTTGGAAGGATGGCTACCTACCATACGTGTGTGTTAACTGAAGACGGAGCGGGAGATGACTCACACCATTCGGTACTGTACACGCTTGTTACCTACCCCACCCTGCACAGATATTCCGGAGAATCCAATCCGGTAATTACGGTACTGCCATTACCATTATCTGTCAGGGTAGCGACATGCCAGAAACCGGCTCGGACCCGGGAGAGCATACTAGCTTCCTGTTACTTAGACAACAGGACATCACGGCTTCTATCTTCGCGATCTAACTAACACCCTCTTACCAGTGTAAATGTACACGATAATACATCACCCACCCACCCCTTTCTCATACCTATACGGCAGGCGCTGCAGCACTTCCGTGCAGAAACGTTGACACGTCAAACCGGACTCTGACTGCCAGAAAACGTCACAGCCGCTAATCCGCCCTCATTTAGCGACAATGATGGTAGTTCTATACCGGATCTTATTAGTGTTTCAACGTTGTTTCATAAAGTGTCAGTTGCTCCGCCATATGTACGAATATGGGGTCTAATTGCCAAATTCCCGTGTGTCTAACGCAGAGACTAGGAGAGTATACACAATAGCACCTTCTAGAAATCCCTCTCTTTCCATCTCTCTCTCTCTCCCCATCTCTCGGAAACCAGTGTATCCCTGAGAAAGGTTAACATTCTAGCTGTTCTATCCCTGATTTGATGCTGATTACTTAAAACCTTTTGAAGGATGGAGGATAATTGCTTTGTTCATTTCTTCTCTCGTTCTGTTCCATCCCTCCAGATACTCTCGAGCAGAACATCAGACGGCTGTGATTGTCTGCCTACGTTATTCCAGCTCAGGACGCATCTTGTCTCCAGTCTGTCAACTCCGGTTCTCGCAGAAAGCGAATACCAAAATGCACTTTTAAAGATTACAGATCATCTATTTATTCATTGGTAGACAATTTGAAACTACTTAAAAAACCAAACAGACTCAGAGCCTTAAACTACAAACTCATCAGGAAAAACAAAATATCTTCAGACTCATTAATTTAACACTTTCTTTGGATAGAAGATAATCAATTTTACCACGTGTAGAAATAATTCCTTTTTTTGTTTCCTAGTGTGGGCCTGAAATTTGGACAAGCAAACCTAAAATTCAATTCAGAATAGATGATACAACAATATATTTTAATCTTTCTGACATTGGATGTAGGCAGAAAAAGTTTTTACAATTCATTTCAACTTGTTTTTATCAAAATGTGTTAGCATGTTTTCAAAATATTCATGCTGTTTTACAATAGGGTCTGGCTAAGAAGTTAAAAAAACCTCAGCTCACTCTTTTTTCTTTCCTTAGATGTCTGACTTTATATCTTTTATATCCATGTAACCATTGAAAAGACAATATGCACATTACAATCTTACTACAAGCTGACAACTGACTGCTGCAAATCAAAATAAGATTAGTAACTTAAAGAATTAAATAATGCAAATGCCAAGCAATTTTTAATTGCAAACATTCAATTTAAGTAATTTGACAAATGCCATGGCAGGCACTTAAGACCTATCACCATTATATTCTAAATGAGATGATGAGGGAATAATATTCAAAATATACCATGCTTTCATCAGGGATACATTATGTCATGGATCTGTTAAATTCAATGTCATGTAGAGCTGATCCGAACATCCCTGACTTTGATTTTTAGATATGCATATTTTCAAATTTAAAAATAAAAACTGAAACCTTAATCTAATAAAATTATCTAAATCTTGTTTTTTAATTCACCTAAATCTTTGGAGGTAATTATATTAATTGTTAAATATTTAAAATAAAAAAGTTAATGATAGTCTATGGCAGTATAGGATTTTTAGAATGTTATAAAACTACATATTCAAGTTACTGTATGTAACTTATGGATGGGCAAGAAATAAAGTCAAATTATTAAAATAAAAACTTTTCCAATGATATTTTCTGGTTTCATTCATTTTATTATTTGGTGTTTTTACGCACATTAAGTCAGTGTAAGTTGTTTTATTTTGTTTATTTACAATTTTTCATTTGAAAATTATTATAGCATAAACAATAATATAAACAATACTCTGCACTTTTTAAATATCTTACCAGCACTGGACCAGCCGCAAAACTTATCTGCAGCAAAAGATGCTGTTCCCGGTTCAAAAGCTTTAAAAAGAAGCAATACAATGAATGGAGCAGCCGGCCGGTTATGACCATATTACCCGTGGTGCGGGGAGACCTTTATGAAGACTTGAGAATTGTTCCCAACTCTCCACTGACTGACTGACCAAATAAACAGCTTCATTGATTGCTCAGCTTCACTAAGGCACCTAGCCTCCCTCATCCCTCTGATTTTCATCAATACGGCGAAGAGGCAGAATATATATATATATATCATATTTTCTCAAATGTATGAAGAGATGAGGCTGAGGTACTATTCCATCGCATGCTGAAGGGGGAGAGTCGGCCCCTGTTCCCGATATCTCCGCCCAGACATCATGCCTGACTTGCGAGGAGCGGGCAGAGGTAAGGAAAATTCAAGCATCTGCAACAATTTCTACCAGCAGCACCGAACTCTACGATAAAACTGAGTGCATCACAAAAGGCGATGTACCTTGATGGTATATCCCAGTCATGAGCAACCCCCGGGCCCCTTGTGTGCGGCCTGTGGGGCTCTGACAAAGTAATTCTATTTCCCTGTTTCTCACCAGGTGACCGTATAGCCTCCCACCCCGGAGGATCCCTGTCGCCCTGATGGAAGCGCGGACAATACGGTACGGGCTGGCGAAGGGAGCCGGAACTCTAACTGTTACCGCACTGGGACTGGCGCAATCGAGCCGCGCCCCCCAGTGGCTAAGGCCATTGGAGCCGGTGTACCCACCCCCCGCCGATTTCATCCTACCTCCCGGTAATCTGAACGCGAGCTACACCGGCAGCTAAAAGACTCGGACCTCGCGGCACGGACCGGACAGGGACTCGGGCCGGACGCGCACTAGCCAGCTCAACCAGGGGCGGACTGAACCATCGGTCAATCGGGCACTGCCCGAGGGCTGCAAGGGGCCCACAGCTGCAAGAGATTCCCATATACATTCTATTAAATGGGGCTACCTTTAGAGAGGCTGAGTGGCATTGCAACTGATGGGGCCCCATCAATGGCTTGACAACTCTCATCTCAAGAAGCTAGGGCTCTGACTGGTCATGAGTTAATTTTGTGTCACTGTTTGTTGCATTGAGAGCACTTCTGTGCAAAATCTCTGGGGATGGAAAATGTTGTTGCAGTTATTGTGAAGCTCGTGAATTTCTTCAGATCAAATAGCTTGAATCATCGCCAATTCAGAGAGTTGCTTTGTGGCATGGCATCTGATCATGGAGATGTGGTTTATTATGCTGAAGTGCGATGGCTAAGCCGTGGTCAGATGCTCGAGCGAGTTTATGATTTGAAGGAAGAAATTAAACTCTTCTTAGATATGAAGGGGAGGCCAGTGAAGGAATTTGGCGATCGCGAGTGGATGTGCGATCTTGCGTTTTTGATTGACCTTACTCAGCATCTCATTGAACTGAATCTGAGGCTCCAAGGAAAGGATCAGCTCATCCACGCCATGTTTGACAGGATCAAGGCGTTTGAATCCAAGTTGTCACTGCGGGAATCACAACTTCGCTCCGATAACCTTGTTCATTTTGAAGCGTTGAGGAAGGAGAATCCAGATGACTCTGCAAAATATACAGAAGAGATTCGGCAACTCAAAGATAAATTTCACTTCCGTTTTCAAGATTTCAGAAGATGCCAGGACACCTTCAACATCTTTTCCATTCCTTTCGATGTCAGTGCTGAAAGTACACCTCCAGGGCTTCAAAAGGAGCCTCTTGATCTTCAGTGTAGCACTGAACTGAGAGCAAAATTCCGCGATGTGCCGCTCCTTGACTTTTACAAGCTCTACCTACCAAGGAAGAGTTTTCCCGAATTGTCAAACCATGCTTTGAAGATGGTAAGCTTGTTCGGCGGCACTTGCATCTGTGAGCAATTTTCTTTCAAAAATGCAGGTGCTGAAAAACAAGCATCGAAATCGGCTGGGAGGCGAACGCATAGAAAGCTCCTTGCGCATCGCAGGACATAGAAAGACTTGTGAAAGAAAAGAGTGTCAAGTGTCGCATTAAGCTGCTTTAAAAGTCGTCATACAATATATATTTTCTTTTATTTTGGCATAAAAGGGGTGGTTATGGAGTATGTTGGTACTCACCAGGCTTAGAGCCTGCAACTCCGTAAGAAAAAATGCATGTGGCCCTCCAGAAGCCTACGAAGTTCACTATCGGCTCGCATCCAGAAAAGGTTGCTCATCACTGGTATATCCTCTTTTCGAATATGCTTCAATCGTCTGAGAACTACAAGCCTGTCAGCACTGGAAGGGCTGGATAGATACAACAAGACACTGTGCTGGGTCTGTGTCTGGTGATCGGCCTAGCTACGGCAGAATTTGTGCTGTGCTGACTGACTCCCTTTCCATGTTTGCATTGTATGGGCAGGGTGGGTCGGGTCACCATCTTCCGCTAAGTTACTGCTCTCTCAGGATAGATGTCTATAGGCAGGTAGAAGTAATGTTGATGCATAGAGCAGAAGTTAATTACTTTGCATACCAACAGCTATGACTATGTAGTGACCCAAATTGTATTGCGCTCCATGACAGGACAAACAGACCTCCATATTTTGTTGTCTTGAAAATGGTTCATTGAAAACTCTTGTGCTGTACGGCGCCACACTCATCAATAGCCGCTATAGAAACATGAAACCAAAAGACAGAAGGGCATGGTAGCATCTGCATTAGCTGACTTTACGCGAAGTGAGGACTGATTGCATTTTGCTACTCTTTTGTTTTACGTACTTAATAATGCCTGATAATTTTCGTAGACATCAGCACCGTTTCTGCCACATTTGAAGCCAGTTATTAGGGTTTGGTTTTCATATTCCTCTTCACAGCATAAAAATTCCGTTCTGTTGGCTTTGAGAGCCCAGACGCTTTTAAATAGTAGTCTTATGGTTTTTCCTGAATTGGAAATTCACCTTGTCAACAGTTGACTACGAAATATCCAGGGTCTTGGAGATTTCCTGCTGGCCTTTACCAAAGTTTCATTGCCCAGCAATGCGCCCCCCTTTTCAGAGTTCTTTATTTTCTGTAAACCTGTTGTTCGCGGATTGGTTTTTCAGACTGAGGCCTATATATGTTTTTCTAGCTCACATTCATGTGCTGATATGTTTATGGAATCGCCTAACTGAGTTTCAGCAATATCTACTTGTGTCAAATATCTGTTTCGTTTGTCACGTTAAAACCCTTAAGCCACTTAGAGATAAAGAACAGAACTCAACCATTATTCTATCCCCAACCCAATTTTTTTGCGAGACAAGAATATACTGTACTTTCAGACTTCTTGAACATCAAAGTTAATAGAATGAATGAAAACACACCTTCAGCACCGTGCTACCAATGTTTCGAACAGTTTACCCAGTAAAACAGTTAGAGGGAGTCAGTAGATGGTAGCATTTTTAAAAGAAGAGGGCATTATATAAGTCAGGGCGCCATCTGGTCCTCTGTATATAAAACCTCCTTCTTTATTAATTTGGTGACCTCCATGAATGAATGAATCTGACCGAAGTTTATACTTAAGGCGTGATTAGGTATATAATAGACATTAGGTGGGCAACCACAGGTGGATCCCTTGATACTTCTCCGTTTACCTGAAGTCACGCTATACACTGCCCAGAGAGTGGCCAGAGTGGATGAAAGGCTGACAAAGATCTCATAGATTTGTAAACAAATTTTACCGGGAAGTTAGTTTGCCATTATGGATGTCACTGCTGCTGAAGAACAAGCTAGGGGCCTTTAAAAGTGACACCATAACTGTCACCACATCTCCACCGACTAGCCTACAAAAGGTGAGCAGCAACACCTTAAAGGTTTAGTGAGGACACATCTCTGACAAGACTCTTGAGTAATCGCAGCGTATATTGTTCTCCGATGTGTCCAGTTTTTAACAATTCACACACAGAGCCATAGGTATAGTGTAGCCACTAGACTAGACAGAGTGTACATTAGTGCTAACCTAGCTCCGGTACTGACGGTATCTCGTGGTCCGCGATCACTCGCAGGTTAAGGCTAGCTTTGTAGTCAGGCAAGCTGCCAGAGGACCCGTTGCCTGGAAACTCAATACCTCTGTTCTGACCGAGTCAGATTACGTAGAAAGTGTATAGCTCTTCTGGGAAGACTGGAGAAGCAATGTAAATAAGTTCCCCAGTGTGACCGAATGGTGGGACATGGGAAAAGTAAAGCTGATGGAAATCAATATAGAATACTGCTAGCTAAGGACTTGGTAGTCGTAGCGAACAGTGCAGTACGTTCGATGATGGCGTCCTCTCGGCCAGCCAGCGCTGCGCCACGGTTACTCTGCTGTTCAGAGGAGGAGACCGGGACTGCATGACGAACTGGAGGCCCATCAGCCTCCTAAACTAAGACTATAAAATCATAGCTAAGGTGTTAACCGAAAGGCTAGCCAAAGTTATGTGTAAAGTCACGGGTGGGGGTCAGACCTGTTCGGTGAGGGGTAGGACGATCACGGACCCCCTTCAACTGATCAGAGAAATCCTGCATAAAGTAGACACAGAAAACTCCCCAGCCGTTTTAGCCGTAATAACCGATAAAAAGGAGACTAAAATCATCCAGTCCGTGATGAGCGGAGCTTGGAGGCTGCGTTCGACAAACTTCGCCTTGACGAGCGGGCACCTGGCGCCAAAATAAACGAAACCAAAACCGGGGGGGCGTGGCCGGGTTCTCTTCAGAAAACACCCCACCAACCCGACAGTTTTGGCGTTAGCTGGGCTAGGGACAGGATAAAAATTCTGGGTATCGTGTATCCCCTTAGCAAGTACATAAAAGTAGATAAGGACAACTGGCACGAGCTAGTTGAGAAAGTAAAAGTACAGTTAAAGGGCTGGCGAGCCCCTAACCTTAGCTAAGGAAACCGAGATCAATAGCATAGTCCCCGCCCCTATATGGTATAGGAGTGAAGTGATAGACATGCCGAGGTGGGCGCGCGAGCTGGCTGGACAAGTTCTTGTGGCAAGGACGCCAGCACCTCGTCAACAAACAGGCGACTCGACTTCCCCTGGATTGCGGAGGTTTAAACATCGGAAACATAGAGAGCAAAATATGCGCTCAAAGAATTAAAAACATCCTGGATATCATAGGAGACGGCATAGACATCTCAAAATGGCAGATACTTTTCTCCCAACAGATAGCTAGGGAATCCTAGAATCCACCAAAAAATCAATAACAACCTCGGCAGATTCCACGAATTCAGCGCAGAGAGTTGGAGTGAGAGCCGAATAACCCTGGTGGGAAATCAAGTTAAACTAGACAACACTTTCAAACCACTAAACGTGACGTGTAGCTCCACCTAGCGTCGGCTCCGCTGACGGAACCCGACTACAGGGGGAACCCAGCTACAAACAGGAACCCTTCCATGGAAGACACTCTGGAACCGAACGAAAGGTTGTCTAATAGGCAACTACACCTCTGACATCCACTGGGTGGAGTTGGGTGGCCGGCTCCTCTCAAATAGGAAGAAACACTACAAATTCACAGGCGCAGATAAGCCTGACTTATACACAGCTACGACGGCCCAACGTGGAACCGATCCGGCCACACTTCACACAATCGCAATTTTACCCTTGGTATGTCCATTACGGTCAAGCGTAGAGGCAGAAGCGCTATTTAGCATGGTGGAAAGGTGGGATTGTTGTTTGTCCAAGATGTCTCAATGCCGAATAGGCGGCCATTTTGAAGAACGTTCCTTACCCCTGTACTAACGGGGCGCACGGGCTGCTAAGCCAAGGTTTCGCACAATAGCTGGAATCCTGATCAGCAACGGCTCGGTTTTTGTATCCCTCCAGCGTAGTTCCTCGCTTTTCTTTTCTGCCAGCTCACGTTTAAAGACGAAAAATTCTAATCAGGACTTTTGGTAGGTTTATTAGTCCTGCCAAAGTTTGGGCGCAGTTCCTGCAGGCCATCATTTCGGGTGTCAAGCACCTCTTCCCCAACGGCTACTGTTCTGAATTCTTGACTATGCTAACAGTCTGTTAAAACGGGCAAACAAGGCATGAAGAACAAATGAGACTTGATGCTCATTTTCTTCAGGAGGATAATGCTACATACCTTAGTATGGAAGAGCAACTAAAGCATCCAACTTCTTCCCTGCGATCGAGACATCTGATTTGTCGCTGAGAGCAATCAGTCTAATTTCTGCTAATATGACGAGATTAAAGGAAGCTCTAACACAGGTATAGGGGCATCTGGAGCAGAACGTGAAACGAAACCTTGTTGATCCATGCCGAACAGGGTAATGGCTCTGCTAAAGGCGGCTTGACAAAGTATTAATATAAAAAGATTTCATTCTGTTTCTTGACTTTACTTGCAGTTTTATACAGCAAACTGACTTAGCCTAATAACAAAACATTTTATAATGATTATGGCAAGGTACTGTAGGTATAGCTTTGACGAAGTTCACTGTAGCAGCTTAAAATATTAGGTAATCTTATCTTTAATTTATTAGATTTATTGTTAATGTATTTCAACTGATGTAATTTTCTCTGTATGCTATTTGATACCAAGATTGTTTCGGGTGCCAGACTTGTAAAGTATTCCTATCCTTAGGCGAAAATTAAATCAGCACACAGCGCCACCTGTAAGAGGGTTTGCTCGCTAATATTATGCACCATTGGACTTAACAATCACACAACAAAATTATCATATAACGATTAAGGTTTTAAATTATAAAAGTCATTAATTCTTGATATTAGTTTACACATATACATACTTAAAAAAATTAAAACGCAATCAATATATTTCTCGAGCCAGTGTGAGCAATTAACACCTGGCCTATCCCATGTTGATCGAATGTAAGGCATTCGGAGTTAGACTTTGATTGGCGGGTATTGATCCTGGCCCTGTGCCACTATATACGAGCAGTACTGCTATTCATCTCACAAAGAAAATAACTTATCGACTGGCTGCCACGGGTGGGTGGGTGTAGCGTGGAATAAGCTGACCTTGATAATTTCTGTAAAGAGTATAATCTGCAAGACAGCCATTAAATTAATGTATGCGGGTGAGCCTGACTTCCAGACAACAGACACGATGCTGAAGTCCTATATCCTGCTGATTCTTCCTCTGTATCATAAACGGTGCATTAGCGTCATCTATGGAAACAAACAAAGCCGTCACACTCGCGTCTAGAGTTCTAGAAATAAATGCTGATGTTCAGATCACTGAAATAATCAAACATTCAGACCGCACCTAAAAGACAGAAAATTCATTTACGGGATGCTTCAAACCCTGTGAAGGCTCTGCTCCAGCTCCAGGTTCACAAAACCCAGAGACAGTTAATAATATTAAAAACAAAGCCATCATTCCCATGTGAGATAACCTGTGCCGCCTTTCAAAAACCGCTGTCAGGATTTATGGCGAGATTGTTTTATTGTAAAAATACTTTGAGAAATTCAATTTATATTTCCCTTAATCAATAACTTCAACAGATTTATCCCGTATAATATTTATTGCAAAAAAATAGAGGGGGGGGGATCGTGTGGGCAGAGAGAGGGACTGGAACCATAAGAAGAACATGAGAATGAACTCTGGCACAACACAACTACAACTTTATTGATTGGATAATTAACTTTAAACTAATTTTTTTTCTTAAATTAAAAAAAAAAGTAATTGTGATGCAAAAATAAGCATTGGAAAAATTTGATAATTTGTTTCTTATTATTACAGCTGGACTGGAGTTGGAAGCAAAAGCTGCTTACGGTCGCATGCAAAATACAACAGCTTCTAAAAATTAAGTAACAAACAGAAAACACAACATCTTTAAAATGGTTGATGCTTTATCCACCAAGTGGTCAACGCAAACTTCGCCATGTAGCCCAACTTTTACTGAAGAAAAATGTAAATTACAAATAACTTTTAGGACGGAAACAAAATGAACTCTAAAATAAAAAAAATGCAAGCAAAAATAATTATAATCAATCAGTGGGAGATGTGGTGCTCCTGACGACAGTACAGAACTCAACGAGAGCAGTTTGCAGTTCTTGGACTCCCAGAGCATCCCGACCACCCAATAGGGTTCAGCCCAGTAGAGCATGCCAGCCATACTTGGTCTGACATCGAGGTCCAGAAGAATCTTGTGTCGGTGCCTTCGCGAAGCACCTTCAGTGGTCACCAGTCCAACCACCCTGCTCACAGCTGCAGGTCGAGGAACTACACACCAGTGGCTGGCGCTGATGCCAACCTTCCCGAGGACGAGTTGGGTCGCAGTCGAGGCCCTGCCCCGCCATGCCGAGAACAGGTGAGGACCGGCCTCAGACATGCAGCACATACAGCTTCGTAGGGCACCAACCAAATGCTATTCCTTTTTCTTGTTTAATTATGGTTAGGTCATAATTTTCTAATGTTTTGTGGTTTGAAGTATTTATAAAGCGTTCTTTTCGTTGCCAAATCTAGTCTCAGAGCGCCGGGGTCGGCCAAATCGCGGAGAAATATCCCCACAACAGAATGGGACTTCTAACGCTAAGCAGAAGTGTACATGCGCAACGAAAGAGTCCGTTAGAATTGCACATAATACGGGAATGGGAAAGTGCTCCGATTATAGAGGGCGATCAGAGTATACAAAAAAGAGGGTCATAAATCCTTAAATGATCGTGGTAGTTAAGTAGATTCTCGCTGTAACACGTCACTAGACTAGCACAAGGCCAATTTGCTGTATATTTCTATTCCTTGATAATACCTGTAATCGGATGAGTGATGAAAACATCCGTATAATGTTGTGCCGATGAAATAGAATTACGGATAAAGGCAGAGTATGGGGCTATACTTCGTTTGTACAAGGAAACGGAATTGACCAACTTAATCAAGTAACATCTCTGAATTTTCTGCCGGCACCAGTAACTGGATCCATTCAGATGGCTCGAATGGCTGAATCTCCATGTCATTCTCCCCTTACGTCGATAGAAATCGTTCATTTAAGCCTAATTGGCGCAAGACTTGCTTACACTAAGATTTGGCCAAAGACAAGTGTTCTGTTACACATGATGTCGTGCTGAAAATAAGGATAGATTTCCTCGATTCCATCGAAAAGAAAACATTTTCACATTCCAGAATTTTCATAACTGGGAAAATGCTAACACCCAATTTCAAAAGCATAATGGATCTGAAGTACACAAAGCAGCTGTTGAGGCAATAGATCAAGCCACAGTGAACCATAATGTTAGGGAATTGCTCTCAAAAACATCAAAATGAGAAGAAGGTAAATCCAGCTATACTGCTGAAGATTTGTGAGATTATTTATTTTCTTGGTCACCAAGGACTACAAATCCGTGAAGAATGGCTTAAGAATGATAGATCCGAAACGGTTAACTTTTGTCGTGCGATTAATGAACCAAGAGTGGAAAGATGAATGTCGACAAAGAGGTTGATTTAAACAATTTCACTACTATACAAAATTAAATCGTTCAAATAATGAGAAATAGTATTGTGTAAAAAATAGTTAAATCTATACATGAAAGAAATTTCACTACCGTAATGGATAAAGTAGCAGATTTATCTAATAAGGAACAGTTTGTAATTATTTTGCAATAGGTAAATGATGATTCGGAAATCCATGAAGATTCTATTGGTTTTCATGACCTTGACTTTCTTTGTGCTGACTGAATAGTTATTACTATCAAAGATTGTATTATCCAACTAAATTTTCGACTCACAGATGCACACAGTCAATGATACGATGAGGTATCAAACTTGATGACAGAAACAGTGTTGCATAGCAGCTAAAGAGACAAGAGCCATGATGCATTAAAACCCATTGTTATGGTCACATTTTGTCATTAGTGGGTAGTGACATTGTCAAGAATTGTCAAACAGTGAAGTTTTTTGGAAATGACATACAAACTCAAAGCTCATAAAATATTCTCCACAAAGACAGAATTTTTTAGCAAAATTAAAAGAAGAGTAGCTCAGCACATTGCTAAGCACTAGAGCTCTCTGTTCAACCCAGTAGACAGTAAAAGCAACCACAATTTGATCCATAGCAGAAAAATACCCTGAATTATTACTTAGGTGGGAGCAAGCTCATGATTCTGCAAGTGACATAGACACAAAGGCTAGAAATATCAGAGGTCATTCCAAGATTGAGATTAAGCATTTCTTTTGCCTTCATTTCGAAATACTGACAATTGGTCACACTAACAATTTCAGTCATATTTTGCAAAACAACTACACTGACTACATCAGAAGGACAATGATGAACTGTGAGTACTTTGCAGTATCCAAAATAAATGCCATTTTGATTTCTTTTGGAAAAGTGTTTTGCAGAAGAAACAAAACCTGAGAGTTAGCGACCTGTGTCGTGCCAAAAACGCAGATAACCAAAATGATATGAAGTTGAGAATGTTGAGCCACTGTTTGCAGATGTTGCTGCCATCTATTGACCAGTATTCTACAACTGCCTCGACAATCTGTTTGAGGCCATCAAACTGAGATTTGATTAGTCTGGCTATAAAATTATTCATGCAATGGGGTCAGTATCCATGGATACTGATATGGTAGTAGTAGAAGCATCTATCCAAACTGTGTGGAATATTTCTGGTGACTTGTTCCCCGATGAAGTATAAAATAAATTCACTTAACTTCTAAATTTACTTCCACTTATAAAGTCATTGAGTCTTTGGTGGATTGATGCTGCAAAGGTGGAGCCTTACAAAAAATACATTTGTGTGCTGTTGCATTTTTTTTAATGCTATTTTCTAATGCAGAGAGCAAAAAAATGTCCAGTGTTCTCCAATAAATAAAAATAATGGCTACAAACATCAATGGGTTTAGCTATGAATTTGCACAAGCAACAAGTGGATGGTCTCGATCTGAATCACATATTGGACAATTTTATTAACTTTGTGCCTCCCCGCTCAACCCAGTTTTCTTGTGTGCAATAAATATAGCAGCATTGATTAGTTTATTTCTTGGCACTAGTCTGTGGAAACACCTTACACATTCTTTGTAATTGTCATCAAAGAGTTTTAAAATATTTCTTACTACCGATATACTTTTATTAATAAGCTTACTAAAACAAATGATGGTTGGGTTATGCTTTGCAAAATTATTATTTGTTAATAATTTTTTAAAAAAAAATCCAAATTCAATATATACAATCGGTCATTGGTAAGACTGCATTTTTAATTATGAAATATAATTCAGAGAGAACACTGAGTATTTTATGCAAGGAATCTTTTTTGCTAGCTTTTTAGTGTAGAAAAGTCATTTGTTGGGTAGCACCCCTAAGTAAGTTGGCATCAAAGATAGTTTGCTTTCTATGACCCTGAAGATGTAGGGTATCAGCCTTGGTGACCAAGTAAGTTACCTGGGTACAGTTGGAGCTCTTGAGCAGTTGTCAGGGTGCAAGCCAGTCAAGAGTTAGTTACCCCTAGAACCTCCACCACATATACCCAGAAAGCCCTACTTTCATATATACGTGAGCTACTGACAATCAAGAAGAAAGCATACCAGAGAAGTGTCCAAAGCTGAGCTAATCCCAATTGAGTTTCAAAGTTGGACACTCAACCTTAGCAGTCTAGTAGTCTACAACTACCAGCTGGTAAAAATTTCTTATAATATTAATTAAAAATTTTCCATCTTCTGAAATTTATAAACAGATATCTAATTTTGACATTTCCTTTCTCATCAAATGAAGCAGCCATATGCAATTTGACTCTACTTTCTATTTACTGATAACTTAAAAAACCTTTCCACATTACAGTTAAAAAATTTCACACTGCCTATAAGAAGTCAGTAAAATATCTACCAGTTTCCAGACAGATCCAAGAGTAAAAAGTAAATCTTTTACTGGCATACCTGACAAATTTTTTTTTTAATGATTTCTGACAAAGTTTTGCATTTTCTATCTTCAAGCGTTTAACTTCATCTACCATACTGATTTGTTAGCTAATTGTTTACAGGCACTCAGTGATTATCAGAACTTTCTTATGTGTTTTAGCAGCATCGAAATGTGGCAAAGGTCTTCCAAATTATTGGCAGATAAAAACCAGATTCAGATTGCATACACAAGTCACTTCATATACTTATTAATTTAAAAGCTTATTGATATTTTTGCTTGTGTTTAGTTTAACACTTTGTAGCCAAGGTGGATAATTTCAACAGGTAATCTTTCTTTGAGTGAAGAAAGGATGCTTAACATATGTAATAAGAACACATTGTTACTGTCCTGTAAAATCTGGCTGAAAGTTAGGAGATATAAAAACAAATAAAAAAAAACTCACAAGCAAATGCTAACTGCTGTTTAGTAAAGTTTTACCAATATGCCATGTTGCACTTTTAACCAATTTCTTATGGAAGTTTCCTGTAGTTAGTAACTACAAAGGTATTTTGTGTATCAGTCAGTAGTAGACATTCCAAAAATTACTACTAACTGAAAATATAGCTGAAATTCAACACTGAAAAAATTATTATAGATGAAAATATTTTTTGAATTTAAAATATTACTGTATAAAGATTTCATTTTAAAACTACTTCTTCTAAATGATTTTTTATTTTAAAAAAAACAATTAAGTCTACTATGGGGAATGAAATGGAAATCAACATAAATCATAATATTAAATTTAAATGCTGTTTAGCATAGAAATTCTAGTATATTTTAAGCTGTGAAAGTTGAAACCATGAATTTAAGTATTAAAATTACAAAGAATTCCAGAATTTTTCTTTTCTTGACTTGTTACAGAACATACAAATTAGAAAAATCACATTTTGTTTGTTTGCTCACATTATACATATGCTATACTTTGAACAGCATTGGAGAGAGATGACTTGACCAGAATTCAGAACCTGCTTAAAGTGTAGTGTTCAGGTGATTGGTTCTTCCCACCTAACCTGGGGTGAATTCTTTTGTTATTAAAATCCTGGTTGTGGTAGTGTTTGGCTCAAAGGTTGTCCCATGGGGCCTGGATGGTGGGGAATCAGTATTCATGGTGATAGCACAATGGAAAATCTCCTGCCCATAAGGGTGGATGTGGGGGATTCTTTTAGCCCAGGCACTCTAATGAAGCTCTACTCAAACTTTGGAAATGGAAATTTATCCCTTTCTTATGAAGGATTTCGGTCCTTTCACCATGGTTTCAGACATACACTTGGAGCTCTGCTCCACTAGAGGGTTTGACCTCCCTACCCACTCCCTTCTCTCTGGTGATGCATAAACATGCACAAACTTTACATTACACCATACTTCGCAAACACCACCCTAAAAAAAAGGATGATTTCCATAAAGGACAGGGTTAAAGCAAGGTAGAGGTCCATATTCTCCAATCAATAGGCAATGCAAAATGGGGTTCAGATTAAGAAAGTGATCTACCACTATCCACCAATGTTTCCAACCTGCATGATTGTCACCTGATGTTAAGAGATAGTAAAGAGGAGCTGCTAAGATTTCCAAATCAGCAATAGCCAGAACACTAAAGGGAGTGTTTGCATGGCAGTTTTTCCATCTAGGAATTTCTTCTGAAGTGATGCCATATGGAAGCAAGGCTTAGATGAGTTAAGCAGCATAGCAAAGGAATAATAGCATTCTTCTTTACCAAGCTATCCCAAATGGATTTAGAATAATTGGAAAAGGAGCAACACAATGATTCAAAGCACACTTATAAATTTGTACAACTGCTACTTGACCAGAAAAGCAACAGGTGTCTTAACAATGATGGAATATCTATGAACTCTGACCTAATTCCTATTGAGAATAATTTAGATGACTTAGACCCCAAAATTAAAAATTTGACTGTCAATAATGAAGCAACATTGTGGATGCTGCTGTAAGTGGAAATAGTTCAATTCAACTATATCAACTGGTTTACTAAAATTACTAAAGTACCATGCTAAAGTAATTCGTGATAATGATGGCACATTAATTATTATTTTCAGAGATTTTGCTTAGATGCTCTCTCATTTTATACGTCATATTTATTTTCTGAGATAAATTAATTGCTATTTGAAACAGTAAAAATATATTACACAAACATTAAAATATTTGTTTTAAGGTAGTCAATCTACCAGAAATTTTCTACTGATCAAATAATTTTGACAAGTACTGTACATATATAAATGTTTCTTCCAAAAGAAATAAGTAACAAGCATTTCCAAGCATGTAGTGCTTGTATAGTACTTTCAAATGTGTTCATATCCTGATTGAAAAGAACTTGTGTTTTAAGGAAAGAAATCCAAACATGATATTGCACATATGTGTAATGCCATAGTCATTTTTTCCAGGAATGAGTGATGTTGGAAACTCATATGCAAATTATTTCTCCCACTTAATTTGTGTACATCTTTGAACATAACCCATTACCATTTCCTCTATAAACTTGTCATACATGGTGTAAGTCAAATTAGGAATACCTAGTTATCCACAAAATCAGGTGGCTCTGGCCACCAGAATGGTTCAAGGAGAAATGATACAAACTAATATTTCTTTCCAGTGCCATTATTAAGGCACTTAACAAAGTATCATCAGAATGAGAATCAATATCTTGTCACCCTTTGAAAAATAAAAATGTTTTTAAACATGATCTTTCCAAATTACATGTGAAGAGCAACCAACCATAAGATTTTGACATAGTTTGCAACAGGCTTCAAGCTAGTGGGATGAGTACAGTGCCATCAACAGCTATGCATGGCATATTGTAGGTTTTAACAGCAGCATTGTTTTACCTTAAGATCTTATAATTGGCAACAAGGTCTACTGGATTCACTATTCCATCATCTTATAATGGCAGCAGATAATGGAGGAGTCTTTAAGCAGATGGAAAAGTTCTCTTTTGATGACTCTGACAACAAATATACATGGGGATACCTGTGTTTCCCATTTTGAACAGGTCTTCAAAGTTAAAGGATTGGGAGACAATGGCCCATTGACAATGACAATAAGGTGGGACCTCCTTTTGGTTTAATATCAAATCATGCTCATACAAAGCAAAGAATACTCTGTGAGGTGTGTATAGGCCAACCATTAGACTGTTTGCAGTCAGCACATTTGAAAAACTCACCCACAGCTGAAACAAGCCACAATTGATGTACTTGTGAATGGCAGGAAATGCCACATGGATTAATACATAGGTGTGGAGGATTGCTAATCATTAACAAGCATCAATGGGAAAAGATCAGCAACCCAGCATTGAAGCTTGTAAAAGGATTTTATGAGAAGACACCATTGAATACAGTAGGCAAAATAATGTTCTTTGATGAACATCAGTTCAGTCTTTCCAGCATCACAAATCACTGCCCATACCATTACACTAAAATCACTGTTGAACTGTAGGTTGCAAATCTTCCAAGATTCTTAGATAGCATTTCTCCATATTCATCCAGTTAATATGAATTGATGAGACTCAGGGAACAGATGTCCAAAATGGCACAAGTCTGTGTATTATTTCCTAGGTTCATACAAATCTGCACTTCACATTAGCTTGCATAAGCAAGGTTTTCACTGAAACACACTTCTATTGTAGTCCAGTTTCTGCTGAATTATACACTGAAACATTTGGTTTTAGTTATATCTGGAAGCCTTGTGCAAAGAGTAGACCTCACCTGGTGAACAAGGGCTCTTTTGGTTTGTTCTGTAACCAATGATGGCCATCTTAATCAATGGTTAGCTGCTTTTTCATTTGCCTAATGAAAATTAACAAAGATATTATGCACTGTCCCATTTGTGAGTACAAGATTCCATGCCATCTGCCACTCATTTTGACCACGGTCTGACTGTCCAATCACATGATCATGTGTAAATGTACAAGATATGTTTAACATTCTATCAGCTCTATTGCCTCATTTATAATCTGAGCATGAGGCATTGTAGGTACATGAACTGTTTCATTATTTGCTAGGGAATTCATTTTATTCCAGCAAATATACACGTGTTTTCCTGTGAAACTCTTTAACTAATAAAAAAAGTAAATTTGTTTAATTTTTATTTAAAACCAAGCAGATTCTATAGAGCAAATTACACACTAAAGTACAGATATAGTTAATACAATAAAAACGTTTTCAAAAAATCCAGAATAAAACACGTATGGAGACTTGATCTGCCAGTGGAAAGCTCACATTTTCAACATAATGATATATTAAGTATTTATTCAACTTGATAAATGTTTGCCAAAAGTTTGTATGTTCAACAGACTACAGTTCTGACAGTAAGGTTATGTAAGCAAGTTGACTAATTTAAAATTTCTTAAATTAATATTTAAACAAAGCAAATATAACAATATAATTGCAACATGGATTTAAATTTAAAAAAAAACATGCTGACAAAAAGGGTCTAAGAGAGCTTACAAAAAACAAACTTTATAAAGGACCCCTATATATATAACCACAACAAAAGATAATATAATCCATATTTGATATTTGATTTACTGTCATACCAGCAATTATTATTTATACTGAACAATAAAAAGTGTTGTTTTCACACAGCAATCAAGATTGTTGCCAATATGTAACTGGAATAATGTCTAAACTTAGAAGCCTTAGTCATAGATAAGTAACAGAGCAACTTTATCACCATTTGTTAAATCACATGCACTACAGACATAATGAGTCATCCACCTATTTAGCGATTAAAAATAGCCAATTTTTAACCCACCATTTATATCACATAATCAAGTGTGGCCAGGTTCATGACCATCACCCATGGATCAGGCAGTCATTAACCAAGGTATGTCTGAAAATCTTAATACAAACATTACACCAAAACTATTAAGCCTACAGCTACATGCTTTACACTTTTATTGTTATGCATTTAGGTAATAGCTCATGCAACCTGCAGAATAACAATTTTCCCCACTCCTGGTTTAGAAGACCATGCCAAGCAGGTAAAAACCAGTGATATGGAACACTGATATAAATATATAATTTTTTCACTGGGCAATATAATCCTGCAATAGGCCATCAGTTGAAATATTCTGACATCACAAGATCATCCTATGTCAGGCTAATCAGATATGTTCATGACTCCTAAACAAAGCTACTACTCTGAAATCCATTTAGCTTCAGATGAATTTAAAACATGGAATCATAAGAAATGCAAAACATTTTCTAAAAACAGTCAGTCCTGTGATAAAACTTTAAATAATAAAATGGCTACAATCAGAAGATGCAGCTTTTAATGAAAAATGCTAACCTTCACCAGAATAATCTAGATCTCCTAGGTCCAGTCATCAATTTATTAAAAATTGTATTAATATTTTATTGCTTTTACTATCATTCCAGAAACACCTAAATTAGTAAAAAAAATACTGAAGTTAAACTAAAAAATTTTTAACATCCATAACATTTTTTGCTCTTTTTTGTAAGGTAGACTATCAAAAAATTTGAAAGTCTTGCATAACTTTTTAATTAAAAACTCATTAATGTCAATGATTTCTTTTCTACCTTTTTATTTCGATGTCTTTCTAATAATCTTTTGTTTTATTTTTTAGAAACATTAAAATCTGACTTTCAAAATTATATTTCAAACAACGAAGCAGTTCATAATTAATTATGATGATTCTAATGAAGACAATAGTGATTCAGATGAAGAACTTAGTTTCTTTGACACTAGTGATTCTTCTGATTCAGAAATTGAGAGTAAATATGATGGATAAGATGAAGCAGATTCAGAAATTTTCACAGGAACAGATGGAACTGAGTCGAATAGCAAACCACCCTTAGCAACAAAGACTCAACAGCATAATACTGTTCGCAGTGAAGCCAAGATCACCAATGTACCGAGCCACATTCTTCAACCACTGCAAGCTTATTAATTATATGTAAACACTGCATTCATTGATAAAAATGCATGGAATACCAATTTTCAGAGCAAATATGTCATTATGCTGGTTCAAAGACTTACATTAGTTCATTCATTTGATGACAAGGAAAAAATATAGCAGGACAAGCCTGCACCCATTCGTAACCTAGGGAATGACATAAATCAATCTTTGACATGCTACTACATACCAGGAGAATGAGTAACAGTGGATGAACTTGCTCCATTTAGGGTACATTCTCCATTCAGATGGTATATTGCATCAAAATCAATAAATATGGGATGGACATTTTTTGGCTAGCAGACTCTGAATCATTTTATCCAGTCAAAGGGAAACCCTACCTTGGAAAAAGGACAGAACTTCTCATTTTGGTCTTGTAAGAAATGTGGTGTGAGCTCACCGAGTATTTGAATAATAAAGACAGAAATATAAGAATGGAAATTTTTTTCACTGGCCTCACTTTAGCTACTGTCTTGCATCAAAATGGTCTTACATGGTAAACACTATTTCAAAAAAAACTACACATTCATACCATGTTTTCTGCTATCATGAGAACATAAAGGACAGCTCTATTTTTGGATTCCACAAACATTTGACAATTGTTTCTTATGTGCCAAAGGAAGGCTGCACTTCTCGTGTCAACCATGCATCACAACAAACCTAGCTGTAAGCATATTAAATCTACTATAACTAGACTTAAGGTGATGCCAATTTACTAATTTACTTGACCAAGTTGTGCATGCATACTTGTCTAAATGTGCAACAGTCAAATAGCCTTGTTTTTTCACAATCTGCTGGATGTTGAAGTTGTTGCGGCATTGTTGTTTATAAGTGTATGAATTCATAATGGAAGGCTAGGAAACTGACATGCAACCCAGCCAGCATTGAAAAGGTCAATGAGTGCTGCAACAGAGTTTGTTAAAAATACAACATTCTTAAAGTTTCAGTTGTCCAAAATCCTAAACAATCAGATCATTAGTGAGCAAGACTAGGTGAATGGTCAAGACCTTAAACCCAATTACTAAACAAGACTATATACCAGAAAGAGAACACCAGGGAGATCATATGCTGCTGTGTTGCCACTCTAGTGTGTTAAGGGCCAAAATAATTGCTTGAAGAGGGTTCTCTTCCTCTGAAAACATTTGTCGGTTCACTCCTTGAGTCCATCCAATTTAGTTACTACTACTACTAATATTTGGCATAATTTCTTTAGGTTGAGTCCTCGCCCAAAACAGTAAAGTATTTTTTGGTTATCACATATACAAAACGTAGACAATAAAAAAAATCAGTTAATTTCAACAATATATTTGTCTGTAGAATAACAGGAAACTTTTAAAACTTCCTATAAAAAAATCTACTACATGTATTTTCCTTGTATAATGGTTCGATTTAGTTGTGCAGTGTCACACGTTAAGTCGTCCCGAACAAACCAGTGCCCGTATTTCTTCGCACGCTCCATCTTCCCGTGGTTCCCCACCACCCAGTTGTTGTTGATGATGACCGGTTTCACCTTACTGCGCTTCTCCAGTTTCTGCCCGTACCACTTCCCATCCGTGTACCTGTCCCAGGGGAGAACTTTGTATTTTATTCCTCCGAATCGCTGCTGGATAAGGTTCATCAGAAACATTTGGTCGTTTTTGGCTTCGGAAACGACCCTTTTCGAATTCATGGGCTCGATCTCCCGGCCCAGCCGACGCATCCTCTCCGTCAGTTTCGACCAGAGTTTCTTCGTGCGGGGCGTCGTCCTCATGTAGATGAAGCCCCCGGCGATGGCGTTCTTCTTGTTGGCGATCACGGTGACCACGACATCGTTTGTCTGCGCGTGTCTTTTGCACTCAGGGATGGGGTCGGCGAGCCACAAGCAATCCACCTCGAACAGCAGCATCTCCACGTTGTTCTGCAGGAGCGCGTGCAGGACTTCGGTCCTCTTGACCATCAGCTTCACGTAGCCCACGCGGCTGTACGACTGGTCCCCGAGGAGATCGTCGTCCTCGGGGAGGGCGATCACCCTCACTGCTGGCCAGTCCCTGTTGAGCTTCAGCTTGGACATCGCGTCCGTGGTTATGAATAAAACCTGGTCGTGGATGTTCATGTACATCGTGTTGCAGAGCCAGCTGTAAACAAAAGGAAGGTACGCGTCATTGATGAGGGTGACCAAAACGGGTACTTTCTTCTCCAGGATCGTTTTCGCTATCGCGACAGTTTCGTTGGCGGCCTTCCAGAAAAGCTCGGTCTGCCCCTCCTGGATCCTCACCGTGGCCGCGCCGTTGTTGATCCCGTTACCGTCCTTACGCTTCAGCGGAAAGGAGGCCTTCATCTCTTTCCTTCTCAGGGTGATTAACGTAAACACGAACACAACAAAAACCACGAATGACAGAAAGGCGAAGCATTTCTTCAGGTGGAATGCCATCTTCGGGCAGGGCATGTTCACGCCCGTGTCGGGCTGTCAGCGTCCCGAGGAACAGGCGGCACCACCATCTTCTTCTTCACGGGGCCGTGCGAGGAGGTCGCGGAGTGCGACCGACTGCTGGCTGCACTACCTCCGTCGCGCGGCTGGCTGTTTCGGTCCGACAGCTACATGTTTGCTTGCCCTAACTCCGTGAAGCCCAGCCAACACAAACTGTTCACACGAGCGATTTTCACGATCGCATATCGATATGAACGGAAAATCTTGTCTGGATGCTCGGTCGTACCGCCATCTGTGATGGAAAATATGCACCACTATCATTTCGAGGAGGGATAATTAATGTTGGACTCCTCCTTTACATGAAAACTGATGCTACTGAAATAATATCTCATCCTTCACTTGTTAACTGCTCACGAATTTAAAAAAACTCTGCATTGATATAAAAAAGTTAAAAATTACAGCTTAATAATATGAAATCTCAGATTGTCTTCTAGAAAGGAAGCTGATAATAAACAAGCATATATTAATGCATATTTATTATATTTCCCTTGTTTCCACACAAAATTGTGGATTTTCTGATAGTTCCTTGATTCAGAAGAAAATCTGGCTGCAATAAAATATTGCAGTTTGTACAGAAATACGCTGAACTTGCCAAAAAATTCTTGAAAATAATGTTACATTTTTAAATAAGTATAATTATTTTCAAAAACAAATTCTATCAGCAAAATGCGAGTCTCACATAAATTAAGATCTGTATATAATAATGTATATTTGGATATTTAAATGAAGCTTGGCTGAAGCAGCACTGACATAGTACCTGGCTGTATCTCATTTGAATCTGCTTCGTGTTTTGCATTACTGGATTAAAATAAAAGAATATAATATTTAAAAAGAATATAAATTAATTTACATTACTAGAAACTTATAGGTAGGAAGAAATATTGTCAATTAAAAATCTGACTTGAAGTAATAATAATAATAATAATAAATGAATCTAGGTTTCCACACAATATAGCATTGTTTAGGGTCAGTGCCTTCAAGACACCAGTGATTAGACCAGGTGGCATTTCTCACAAATCCCTAAGCACACAAACATGGAGTAAATACTGATGAAGTTACGCACTTTACATAATGTACAAAGTATCATTATTTCCTTATGGTAGCACCAGTTTTGTGAAGAAAGTCAGAGTTTAAATAAAATGAATTTTTATATTTGAGGTAGCATGATTTTGCAAAACAATATAAGAAACATTGATGTTTTCATTTGCATTATGATTCTTTAGTAAATAAGTAGAATGAAACAAAACAAGAAAAAGAAAAAAACTTAGAAAACTGCCAAAAATAATTGAAGTGTGATTTCATTAAGGTAAAATAACTTCTATTTCCTGAGCATAAGCCTATTTATCCTGCATAAACGATCTCTCTAAACAGATTTCATTTTTTTTATTCTACATTTTAATTATCAGCAAGCAGATTGTCATGGTTTTATCATGAATCCAATAACAAAGTTCAGATCAAAAAGCAAAAAAATTTGAACAGAATGTCTACAGATTATTTAAGTATTGATAAAAAAGAAAAGATAACATATCTTCATCAAATTAACACAAACTATTTAACATCAAGATTTAAAAAAAAGAAAAATTGGTTTTCTTTATTGAGCAGCCATAACCTGTAAATAAAGGATAGCTGTTCTAATTCTCTAGGTATATTTTTATCTGGCAATGTCTGAAAAACTGATGTGCAATTTGCATCCAATATTTATTTTAAACATGACTTACAACAGAATTGAAATGCTCAAAGATAAAGGGCATGCAAAAACAAAATACTATAATAAAAAGAATTTTAAACTAGCAAAAGTATTAAAATGTGTTGCCTTCAAACTTGGTTCCAAAGAGTTCTTTACTGTTGTTAAAATAATGTGAATTTATAAAAGATCAAACTTCAAAAAGATTGCAGAAATAGAAACAAAGGACAAAATTATATATAAATATATTTCATAACTCATAGAATAAATTTTAATTCATTTATCTAACTACAATTTAAAAAAAGGGGGGTAATGTGATAAAATTCTACTAACTTCTAAGTTGCCATAGCATCACAAGGATGCTTATTTTTCTTTTTTTAAAAAGGATTTAGGCTTACTGTCTGATGGATGTATATTTCCATCAAGAATACAAAAAGGTAGAGAGGCAGAAATTTTTAGAATCTTGCATGGAGACTTTCACCGAGTCTGGTCTACTTTACAAGAAAAAGGACTAAATTTATTTGTGGTAGTTGTGTGTCAGGACATTTACGGTTTCTTTTCTTTATTCTTTTAGAAACAAATTATTTATCAGATTATTACAAGAATTTATCATTTGACGGTGAAGCACAAAACTCTGTGTAAACCTTTTATAACTATTCAAAAAAACCATCCTGGCTGAGAGCTATAGCAATGTTTACACAAACTAATCAAAACTATTTCCCTTGAATCACTCACAGTCTGTTGACATTGCTTTGCTGAGTTAAGATCAGTTCTACTAAACCGTTTTACAGCGCAGAGAAATTTGCTTAAAAGTTAGAATAAAATTAAAAACAGTTTGCATTTTTTAACCGTATAAATTTTTAAAAATAACCTTAAATTAAGACATGGCCAAATTGAAACTTGTACACAGGTAAGACTAAGGTAAACAATCTTTGTTTAAACTTGGTTCTCTCCCCTTAACAAATAGCACCATAGTTTTGAACACAATTACAACCAGGACAAAATTAATTTAAAAAATAACAGACTTTATATAATAAAGGTTGTAAAATCAAAATCAATAAGAAAGTTATGCTCCAAACCTCTGCATTATGGTCAGTAAAGAAGTATATATTGTTAAAATGTTATGTATACAAGAGATGTTCAAAGGAAATCCAGCAGAAATAGAATCACTGTTAACTGAATCCAAGTGTTTCATATATATAAAGGTAATCTAATTATGCTTTGTTCTAGAGATAAAATTAGAAATATCTTAACATCTCAATATTGAAAATGATTATATAATATAGATCTAAATTTAATTAAATTATCAAATTTTGCAAACAAAAAGATTTGTTGTTAAAATGTAGAAATTCCTATATTATATTTTATAATTCAACTATTACCATATGATAAAATAATAATAAAAGTTGACTTATTACTAGTATGAAAAATACTAACATGGCAAATTTTGAAGCCCGTTAAACAAATAAACTTTATTCTAAACACACTTTAAAACTATATAATGCTCAATTTATAAAGGTAAACAATGCATTCAATCAGAATACTATAAAAATTCTTTACTTCATTAAAATACTAGAACTTCTATTAGTTAATTTTCTCTGAAGATAACTCTTGAAATCTATATTCAAATTAAAAATACAATTAAAATTAGAAAGTTATTTTAATGCCTATTTAGAATTATCTACATTTTTGTTTCTGAAAATCTTCAACAAGCCAGTAAAAATTTAATTTTTTTTACCATTACATAAAATTAAAATAAATTCATGTTAAAGTAAAAATGTTGTGATACAAATACCAAAACTCTTAGGATGGTAAACCCGGTAGCTTCATTTATTGCAAGGGGAATAGCAAAAGAGAAAAAGTATTAAAACAAAAATGGAAATAGCTTTCAATCCTTGCATGTTTAAATGCCCATGGAATTATTTTTATATCTACTTTGTGATTTTGCTAACATACAAAAAAACAGGAATTGAATTTACTTAGCCAACATCAAGTTTCAGAAAACTACCAGTAATTAAAACGATTTCTAATTGGTTTCTTGCTGAGTAATACCACTTTATACAAATAAATTGATTTTCAATATTTCTATAAACAACACTTTTTAGTACTTGTTTGCCTAATGAAAAACTAAGCAAATAAAATCTTATTTCGAAACCATCACCAAAACAGAACTTTAACATTTACAAGTCTGAAGCTTAATAAAAACGAAAGGCATATGTACATAAATCAAAATGCTAAAGGAATAAATTTTCATGTCAAATACCTTGAGCAGTAGATTTAGTCAGTTCACAATACTTTTTTTTGTTGTTTATCATGGCCTTCACTTTCAGCTTTTAGAAGACCAATAAAATAATAATTAAGCATTTGGGATCATGGGTTCTGATTTTCATTAACTGGACTCCAGCTTTCAATATTTACCACTTTTATTGTTACTTTCAGCAGTTTTGCTAAAGACAAACAAAATTCAGATTAAAAGATGCATCTACATTAACTTTTTCGTCTCTGCTATTATCTGATTTTGAAAATTTTTGGTTTTGTTTTTATTAAATTTAGCACGTATAATATGAAAGACTTGCGACGACTCATCATTTCACCATTTGCTTCTTGGAACGAGACAAAGGAGTATGATGATGATGTTCGACAGGACTATCTGAAAGGGAATTTCTCCAATTATTTAATATTTATTTAATGTAGAACCACAAGCATAGAGTTACCCCCCCCCTCAATACCCTAATTCCAGGAGCAGAGTCCAAACGTCTGCAGAACCAACTTCTGATTAGGTGGGGCCATAAGAAACCCTTAACTCTGCGTGGGCACTCCTTCATCTAAAGCCTGGAGAAAAATTACGATCTTACCATCTGTCACCAGTTACCCTTATCAAAACTATTATATTTCCAGAATTTCCCACCAAGACGCCATAGGCCCTAATTCTCAAAGACACTTTTAACTCAGTTTGGTGGGAATTCTCCACCACTTACAAACCCAGATGAAGACCCGTTTCTACACGACACAAACGAACCGGAACCCGAGTCCGACTTAACCCCGACCGCCAGCCACACGGATTCCAATTACCCCACAATATTTCGTTACACGGAGCGAAAAGAGTTAAGCGCTGTCTCCACAGGCGATCTAAGGCTCGCATATAAATACATTCCGCCCCACTAATCCGCACGCTTTAGAACAGAAGCAGGCTCCCTTCCAGCTCGTATCGCTCTACAGGCGATCATATTTCTAATAAAACGAGCGGGGAGGGACAACAAAGATGTAGCTAATCTTTGGTGCGCATGTCACGGGAATCTTCCGGTGCGAGCGCCGTCAGGATTGTCTCCCCACTCCTCCTCCCACTCCGCCAAGGACGTGGGAACGCTCGGGTCTGGTGATGGTGGTTACCAGGATCTGCCTGCCTGCTGCTGCTGCCCTACACCATGGACTCAGTCAGCTCGGAGCGGTTGGTGAGTAGTAGTAGTAGACCGGTGTTCAGTTCAGTTCAGCGGGGCGGCTCTGCGTGATCGATCACCGATCTCTTTATCTGTTTACTTCTGCTCCGTCCGTCCGTCCGTCTCCAACTGATCGGTAACCCTTTCCATGCAGCAGCTCCTCAGTTACTTTTCTAACGGGTTTTTAGCTGTTTGTTTAATTAAAAGCCATTGATCTTCTTCGGGTGCCGAGATCCGTCTCTCCCCCCCCCCGGGGGCAGGTCCTTGGCCAGCACATACCGTGGGTAACCATTGTTCGAGTGTCGGCGATGCAGTATACAGCGTCTCCCCAAAATGTTAGCCAACAAAAGCGATAAGAACTCAGTTAGAGTCTTTAAAAAAAATAAATATGCTAATTATTTGGTTAGCATCCTTCGTTACCGTGTAAGACAACCAAGCTGCTGCTGCTGCTGCTGCTGCTGGTGGTTTCGCTTTTAGCCACCGCGAAAATAATGGATATTTTTTTTTTTTAAATTGGTGCAGAAATCAGCTGGTCGTGTTCCCTGACCCCTGACCCCTGACCCCGGCCCCACCCAGGTTTTCCTGGTCTCCTTAAAGGATGATATCACGACCGATACACAATGAAACAACTCGTGCCCGCCCATCGTAGCCGTTCTACACGGAGTCAGCAGGGTAGCTAACCACCGGCTCGGGCGAATCCCCATCGGTCCGGTCAGCAGCAGCCGTGACGTCACCGGCCCTTCTCCCCGTGGATTCGCCTCTACGACTAAAACTACTCCATTGGCAATAATTCCCTTTTTGTTAACTTTTTTTTTCCTTAGAAAAAAAACAAGAAAAATCTGGAAGATTATCCAGTCGTCCAGATTCCCTCTGATGATGGCTCTGTTCTTGTGTGTGGACTGGCGCGCGCAGGGATGGAGGGACGGCCTTTGATTGTGATATTTAAAATATTCAATGGATGTGACAAACGTAAACCTCGAAGCTGGTCCGACTTTAGCTGCTGATTCTTGTAGGAGAGATCACCGGCTCAGGTCGTTTAAGCCACGCAGACTGTAAGTTTATTTCCGTCTTTCTAAGGTATCGATGTGTAAAGGTCTTCCTCCTCGGCCGGCCACCGTAGATACTACAGACTTCCCATCCCTTCCCCGCCGTCGTTCTCAAGAAGTACAGCTGCTTCATCGGCTAATGTTTCGTACATGAATGCGGCAGTCGTCAATACGAGGACCGATTATTAACCCTCCAAGACCGCTAGCCGCTGGTGTCGAGATCAGCAAAGTGAAGAATACGTCTTCATTTTATCCCACTACTGGACAGTTAGATAAGTAAAACCTCGTAAGGGTTCTGTTTGTCCGGAAGGTGTAGTATCCTTGTGTTTGTTGCGTAATTCTCCAGCCAGCTCTATAGACGGGTCAGCCCCCTAATTAGCCAAGCCCCAATGGTGCCCTTTTTAATGAAAGTGGAGAAGCGTAATTCTCCAGCCAGCTCTATAGACGGGTCAGCAGTATAAAAGGAGTGGAATTAGAATTATAGATAAGTAACTCCCTCTAATTAGCCAAGCCCCAATGGTGCCCTTTTTAATGAAAGTGGAGAAGCGTAATTCTCCAGCCAGCTCTATAGACGGGTCAGCAGTATAAAAGGAATGGAATTAGAATTATAGATAGTAACTCCCCCTAATTAGCCAAGCCCCAATGGTGCCCTTTTTAATGAAAGTGGAGAAGCGTAATTCTCCAGCCAGCTCTATAGACGGGTCAGCAGTATAAAAGGAGTGGAATTAGAATTATAGATAGTAACTCCCCCTAATTAGCCAAGCCCCAATGGTGCCCTTTTTAATGAAATGTGTTTTCCAAAAAAAAAAAAAGCAAAATAAAAATAATAGAATTTCCTACAACAGACTGATTTTTCACAATATATATGTGGGCATTATTTACAAATTGTAAATATAAAACCATTCTTTGTATTTACTATATAAGATTGATAAAATTTATTTATGATATATATTATATTACTGTTTTTCTTTTTTCAATGTTCTTACTAGTGAACTAAATTTAGAAAGCTGTTTAAGAAACTTATAATGTATTCAATCGAGGTGTTGGCACTAATGGTTATTGTCTTCCTATCACACAAAATTGTATAAGTCCGCAGTCTGTTCAATCCAGATTTGAATACAACTTTTTTATATATTTATTTTAATTAATTACTGTTTTTGTTGTTGTTGTTGCTTTCTATACTTTAGTGAATAGTGTATAAGCACTAGTATAAACTGTGACGGCCAGTTAGCATAAATAGTGAGAGTGTTTATGAGGAAAAATCCTTAAAACTTTGTCAAATCAAAATTGAAAATATCAAGTTATTATTCTTTAACCTAAGTAAACTTTAAGCACCAACCTGTTTAACTAAAGAAGATTCTGCATATTTTCTGAATCACATGAGGCATCTAAAGAATAAAAATGGTCTACAGAAAAATAAACTCTTGATTGTTTGTTAACCAGAAAGGATTTTGGAAAAGTATTTGCACTGATAAATGTGTGTGCTGCATGCACACACATTAGTAATGGAGAGTGTAAATGATGATAACCTCAGATTACAGATTCAGTGAAAAGTAAAAGCTAAAAAGAACTTGATTTTGCTACTTAAAATGATATACATTGGATATGAATAATAATAATAGTTGCTAAAAATGGTACCATGTATTAATCTGACTTGATTGATTTATTGAACAATACATTTACAGTACTTAAATTCAGAGATAAAGTAGATAATAAACATTATAAATCATAATTAATTAAACATTGCAACTAATTTGCTGTATGTTGAAGTGGGGGAAAAAGCTATTATTATTATTATTATTATTAAATATGTGTTGAGTTTGCTACAATTACCCTGTGACTGTTTACAGAAAACTTGGTTCTCAGTATTTGTTTATTACATTTAATCTCATTTGTTTACAAAGGTTTACTTTTGTTTTGAATTTTATTTTTACTTACAATATTTTGAACAAGTTTACAAGAAACTATCCTAATTCTTGTTAATTGGGTTTTATTGCCTGTGTCAGTACAATGTGATTATTTGACATTGACTTTTATCCACTTGTGTTTTGTAAATGTCATAAATAACTAAAACATCTGCAAGAAAATCCATTTGATAGATTTAAAACTTTTGGGTATATAATAGTTGATCATTAAAATGGGCTCAATTTCGTATATATCAATCTTTGAATATAAAAATTGTGTTCATTCTCTTGTTAATAAGCCATTAGCTCATGAGAACAACAAAACATTTTGCCATAATTGATGTAGAGTGGTTATAAATAAATTGTCTTTACTGCTCTTATCTCCTAGTGTCATTTAACAGTTTCGCTTTTCTGTAACTTACTAAAACAAGTTTAGTATATTGCGACTAGAACATGTTTGTATTATATTATATAAGTGTATAGAGTTACCTTTGCAGCTAGCCTCCCGAACTCTGTTCTCCTCCACTTAGTTTAGGAAACTGAAACCAGAGTGTTTTTCATCTGGTGGATGTTAAAGAAGATAGGTCTTTATATTTTGGATACATAAATGTGAAACAAGCTTCCATGAAAACAAATACTTACAACTGATGTCACTGATTTGAAACATCGATTATGTAGCCAAATCTGTTACTGAATATTTGCTGTGCTAACTCAACCACTGGAGCAGCAATAAGATTTTAATTCAATTATGAATAATGTAGAAGCATCTGCTTGTAATCAGTACATTACTTCTCTATATTTCACTCAGTGGGAAATAGACATTTTTCTTAGTCAATAATGCAGTTTTTGATAGTGTAGAAATAGTTTTTAAAACTGTTATACTATGCATAAAGAGATTATACATCTTTAAGACCTAGGTAGAAAGGTTATCATAGGTACAGGTGCATCTCAAAAAATTAGAATATCGTGGAAGAGTTCAATATTTTTTGTCAGTTATTTCAGAAAGTGAAAATTATATATATTCTAGACTCATTACATGTAAACTAAAATGTTTCAAGCATTTTTTAATTTTAATTTTGATAATTACGGCCTACAGCTAAAAAAATAGAAAAAACGTATCTCAAAATATTAGAATATTCCATTTTGAGTTTGAGTAAATCACTATTTATGCGGTATAAATACCATGAATCTCTCAGTCTGGTTCAGTACACACAACAACAATCATGGGGAAGACTGCTGATTTGACAGTTGTCCAGAAGACACTCATTGACACCCTCCACAAGGAGGGTAAGACACAGAAGGTCATTGCTGAAAGGGCTGGCTGTTTGCAGAATGCTGTATCAAAGCATATTCATGGAAATGTTGACTGGAAGGGAAAAGTGTGGTAGGAAAAGGTGCACAAGCAAGAGGGATGACCTCAGCCTTGAGATGATTGTCAAGCAAAGCCGATTCAAGAACTTGGGGAGCTTCACAAGGAGTGCACTGAAGCTTGAGTCAGTGCATCAAGAGCCACCACACATAGACGTGTCCAGGAAATGTGCTACAAGTGTTGCATTCCTAGTGTCAAGCCACTCCTGAACCAGAGGCAGTGTCAGAAGTGTCTTACCTGGGCTAAGGAGAAAAATAACTGGACCGGTGCTCAGTGGTCCAAAGTCCTCTTTTCAGATGAAAGTAAATTTTTCATTTCATTTGGAAATCAAGGTCCCACAGTCTGGAGGAAGAGTGGAGAGGCACAGAATCCAAGTTGCTTGAAATCCAATGTGAAGTTTCCACAGTCATTGATGATTTGGGGTGCCATGTCATCTGCTGGTGTTGGTTCACTGTGTTTTATCAAGTCCAAAGTCAATGCAGCCGTCTACCAGGAGATTTTAGAGCACTTCATGCTTCCGTCTGCTGACAGGCTTTATGGAGATGCTGATTTCCTTTTCCAGCAGGACTTGGCACCTACCCACAGTGCCAAAACTACTAGTAACTGGTTTTCTGACCACGGTATTACTGTGCTTGATTGGCCAGCCAACTCGCCTAACCTGAACCCCATAGATTCTCTATGGGGTATTGTCAAGAGGAAGATGAGGGACACCAGAATCCAACAATACAGAGGAGCCAAAGGCCGCTATCAAAGCAACCTGGGCTTCCATAACACCTCAGTGCCACAGGCTGATCGCCTCCATGCCCCGCCACATTGATGCAGTGATTCGTGCAAAAGGAGCCCTGACCAAGTATTGAGTGCATAAATGAACATACTTTTCAGAAGTTCAACATTTCTATATTATAAATCCTTTTTTTTTATTGATTTTATGAAATATTCTAATATTTTGAGATAGTGGATTTTTGATTTTCATGAGCTGTAGGCCGTAATCATCAAAATTAAAACAAAAAAAGGCTTGAAATATTTCACTTTGTGTAATGAATCTAGAATATATGAAAGTTTCACTGTTTGAATTAAATTACGGAAAAAATGAACTCTTCCACGATATTCTAATTTTTTGAGATGCACCTGTATGTATCTGCAGAATAAATTGCTTTTTCAAATTCATACTTCAGTGAAAAAGGAATGGTTGTAGTGACTGATGTTGATTCAGTATTCTACTTTAAGAAACATTAAAATTATATGTAAAGATTTGACCTTCTACATATTTAATTGTGGGAAATTTTGTTTATTTTTAATTAATTAATTTTTTTTAGTTAAATGAACTGAATTATATAATTCTAACTCCAAACAAAAACATTAGTCATGTAAAAGAAAAAAAATTGGATTTGGCTTCTTTTTTATATAAGAGTAAGATTTTGTCATATATAAAAATCTAATTAATACACACTTCTTTAGAGTTATGAATAATTTTTAATAATTAATATTTACAAAAATTGGAACATTATTCGTGTTGCACTGTTTAAGAAACGTATAAGGGTGTATCTTTATCCATATTTATGAAAGCTACTTTTAGATATTTTGATATGCTTTTGGTTTGTCCATACCCACTTTCATTATCATATGTTTTTATGCTTTTTCATATATGACAATATGGTGCAAATCTCATCAGGTTTTAGATGTTTTTCTTTCCTACATGTTACCTTTTGCATTAAACCAGGGGTCGGCAATTGGCGGCCCGCGAGCCTTTACGCATATTAATATAGAATCCGGCCCGCGGGCAGTCTTTTCTTAAAAAAGTCGTCATTCGTCATTTCTAAAAAATAGTTAACCAACACACTAATGCTATAGGAAACTCGGTAAAGAGCGCGCAATTCACCGATATCGACCATTCATTTTCGTCAAGATCGATGTCAGTGCAGGTGAATAAGAAAGTGTTTCATATTTATCGCAGGCGAGCTGGCTAGCAAAAGTCGTCATTTCTAAAAAATAGTTAACCAACGCACTGATGCTATGGTAACCTCAGTAAAGAGAGCGACTTTTTGAAATTTTGAAACATTGGCAATCAAGGACACACTTTAATTTGAATGCTCATTGTGTTTCACCTTGTGGCATTGGTTGTTTTTTTTTGGCCCAACAATGTCTGCTTCTAAGCGACGCAAGGTTGATCTTGAGCACTGCGCCTATAACCCAGATTGGAAAGAGAAGTTCTTCATTGAGCGCAATGGCAAACCGCTGTGTCTGATTTGCATGGCTGCCGTGGCTGTCTTCAAGCAGTGCAATATACAGCGGCATTTTGAGAAGAACCACAGCAGCTACATATTTCTTGACGCAAGTGCCAGGAAGGTGGCCATATCTAAGTTCGAAGTGAGCCTCAGCAAGCAGTCCAGTCTCTTCCGGAAGCAGACTAATGAGTCGGAGAAGCTTACGTGTGCTTCATACGATGTGTCCCTGCGGATCGCCATTGCAATGAAGCCGTTTACGGAAGGGCTGTTTGTCAAGGACTGTCTGTTGGCTGCTGCAGACTCCATTTGTCCCGAAAAGAAGGTCGAATTCGCCAACGTCAGCCTTTCCGCACGCACTGTATCTCGTCGGGTAGAAGAGATGGCCACTGATGTTCAGTTGACGCTCAAGGATCGTCTCAAGACCCTCTCCTGCTTCTCCATTGCATTGGACGTGAGCACAGACGTCAAAGATACGTCCCAACTCGCAGTGTTTGTTCGCGGTGCAACTGAGGACATGCATGTGATGGAAGAGTTTGTTCAACTTGTTCCTCTGAAAGGGACCACTAATGGTCATGATGTGTTCGAGGTGATGCTCTCATGCTTGACTGACTTGGATTTGGACCTCTCAAAGCTTGTTTCCGTCACAATGGATGGTGCTCCGGCAATGATTGCAGATCGCAAAGGAGCAGCTTCTCTACTGAAGCGGCATTGCGAAGGCGTCGGTGCTTGTGGTGTCATGAAGCTGCATTGTATAATTCACCAGGAGGTGCTGTGTGCGAAATCTGCAACGCTCACGGCTGTGATGGGGATTGCTGTGAAGGCTGTTAACTTCATTATTGCCTGCGGCCTCAACCATCGACAGTTTCAGCAGCTGCTGGTTGACGCTGAGGCCTGCTATGGAGATTTGTTGTACTTCTCTGAAGTCTGATGGCTTAGTTGAGGATCGATGCTGCACTGCATTTGGGAACTCAGAAAAGAGGTCACTGCTTTCCTCGACACCAAAGAATGTCCTTTGGCTTCACATTTCCGTGACCCCGAGTGGCTCGCTGACCTCTCCTTCCTGACTGACCTTAGCTGCCACCTGAATTCTCTGAACTTGCAGCTGCAAGGGAAGGACGATTTCCTGCCTGACCTCTACGCTCGTGTGGCAGCCTTTGAGGTTAAGCTACGCCTCTGGGAGAGTCAACTGGGCAGAGCAGATTTGGCACACTTCGATAGGCTGGCCACTATGGAATGCAAGGACTTCACTGCCTACACACGTGTCCTTAGTGATCTCCGTGCAGAATTTGCAACTCGCTTTTCTGATCTCCGCTCCATGGCTAGCAAGATGAAGTACTTTTTGTCGCCCTTTGGCATTGTTGTGGACGATGCCCCTACTGATCTCCAAATGGAGCTTATTGAGTTGCAGAGTGATGACCAGCTTCGTTCTCGCTTCTCTTCATTGCCTCCCGCCACTTTCTTCAGGGTTGTTATGTTTCCCAGTGGTCGTTTTCCTGGAATCGTGGGCCTGGTTCGTGTCATCATGTCGATGTTTGGGTCGACTTATAGTTGTGAACAATTATTTTCTCAAATGAAGCTCGCCAAAAACCTCCGTGCACAGTTGACTGATAGTCACCTCAATGATATCATTGCTTTGAAATCTTGTAGCATTTCACCGGATATTTCATGTCTGTGTTCACGGCAAAACCGCCATCATGTTTCTCATTGTGTTAAGAAGGCTGATACGCAGTAGTAAAGCAATAAATATGTTTGTGCATTTATAAGTGTCCTTGTTTTTACTCCAGCCCGCGAGGTGATCTTGGGCCCATAATCTGGTCCCCGGTGTCCGAGAAATTGCCGACCCCTGCATTAAACTATCAAAAAATAAGTAACCATGTTGATTCATTCATCTTTTTGTGACAGTTTAAAAGTAGAAATATCAGGCAATAAATATACAAAAAACACCTTTTCAAAAAAAAACTCACAGCAATGCATTTTTGATTCATGGTGTCTAGTCACGTGATCTTGGTTTCATAATATAACAGTTGCATAATTGCATAGCATGTATAATATAACAAAAATGTCTTTTATAGCATACATTATAGTTGCACACCTTGTAAATTAGGAAAAGACAAAAAATATAACATTTAATTTCATAAACTCTTTTTTTTAACATAATTAAGCTATTTTATCCAGGTGAACAATTTTAAAATATTCAAATAACGTTTTTTGTACAATTACCAGGACAGGAGAATTGTAATATTAGTATGTATGCTCAGTCTGCCATTTGCATTTGGAAAACTATTTTAATATGAGAGGTTTAACAAATACCACCATACAGTACTACTACTAAACTTGTTTCAAAGACCCTTGCTTTAAAGTGGATAATTTCCCAAGCTAGAATGTTTGCATATAAATATAAAATAATATAATCTAGAAAGTATTTCAGAATTAAAAAAAACTTTTTGTTATTTGCTATTTTATCTAACCTCTTTTTACAATTTTGTAAATGTTTTCTTTGTATATTATGTTTATACATTTTTTCTTTCTTTCTTTTAATATCTTAATATTTTTATTAATTTTTTATTTTTAATATATTGATGAAATATGTGAATATAGATCCAGATGTATACATGCATGTGCGTAATTATTGACCAACTAAGCAAAGGCAAGCAATCCTTATTTTAATGCATTCCTATTCAGTGTTGGAGTGTAACTACTATGGGTCACAATGACCTAGAAGGTGATTGCACAACAGTCTAGTTGTTGGGTCATCTTGGCTGTTGTGAAAACCTAGAAGGGGAGATGACTTTTGTCCACTGACCCTGGGCCTTCTCCAGTGTGTGTGTGTGTGTGTGTGTGTGTGTGTGTGACAGATCTATAAAAAGCAAAGAGCTGGAGAGTACAAGAGAGCAGACAGAAAATGCCAGCAGGTAAACATCATCAATGTCCATACTCCCAAAAGAATGCCATCTCACTACAAAACAAAGAGGATTAAGAAAGCACCAAAAAATTGTCAACACTCCATCACCTTGCTGAAAAAATTTGATTTCCAACAAGGCAGCAACTTCACTCTACTTCAACTGCTGGATTTGTCCCATCTTCTCACTGTTAATATCCAGCATGGGCGCTATCCCACAACACCAGCTACAAGGACTTTCAGTAAGTACTGTGTTTTTGCCTATTTAGAAAATGGGTTAACTTGCCTACTGATATTGTATTTATAATGATGATGATATGTTTAAGGATTTAAGAATATTGTTCTATTTTGATTTTACTGAACATCACTTAACATCAGTCAACTATCAGCAGTTATGACAAAAACAGATTATACATCAATTAATTATTGATATGATTTCTGTGCAAAAGATTCTCAATTTTTATTAATGGATAATATTTTAATTTTTCCACGGATTTAGAATTAATGAGGAGCTAGCCTTTGATTTATAGGTATTTGTCCAATCAAAGGGGTGTATATTTACTCATGCTCTTTCTTAGCTAATAGAAACTAATGCATGTTGATCATTTAAGTCCTCCCTGATTTTAAATCTCTGAAATAAAATATTATCTTATTAAAATGGATTTTAAAAAAATTAAACAAAGATCAAAAATAATGCTGAAGTTTAATTGCTCTAAAAAGATTTTTGTAACATTTGCAAGCATCAAAATGTTTATAGTCAGTAATTCTTGTTTTGATAGAAGTGTTGTATTTGCTTTATCACTATACTGAAAACATGGCGCATTCATTTCTAAACAAACCATTTAAAAGCATCATATGCATTTTAAATAAATTAATAAAAATTTATATTTTTATTGTTTTTCATCACATTTTAAATTTCAGTTATTCAGCAATTTTTTATTTTTCCTCATGAATTTAATGTAGATTTATTTGTTTAGAAGATTATAATTTTTTTAATTAAAGCTAGTTTTATAATTAATTTTTAAAAAATATTTTGTTCTATATTCAGGCTAAAAGAAAATTAAGAGTAAAAAAACACAGAAACTCAAAGCAAGAATAACCAGAATATAACATTTCTTGCAAAAATGTAAAGGTCAAACTTTCCTGGAAAAAGCAGAAGACAGAAATGATTTAGATTGCAATAATGAAGAAATACCGTTCAAGAAGAAATGCTTATTGATGAAAATGAACAAAATTATTGTCTGATAGAGACCTCCGTGAAGATCACATAAATAATCATAAAAAATCAAAATGGTTCTGAAAGGTACACAAAAACTTACTGATTTTGGAAAAAACAACCTTATGAAAGATCACTGGAATCCACCAAATGATTATACATATCTCCATCTTTCTTCAAGAAAGGTAAGAATGAGAAGCCATACTTAGGAAGACAAAGTTAAGAAAATTTTCTTGGTTGATGTATTCTGAAAAGGTTCAAGGTTTGTTGACAACTATGGGAAACAAATTAGTCATAAACACATTACGTTTATATGATAAACAATTTGGTAAAGATTGAAATCAAAACACATGAAAAGATATCATAGCATTGTGCTGCAGCGAAGCAGCTAAAGATTTTACAAGTACCTATGAAGCACCAGAAAAAGGAACAATCCATGAATCAACTCTCGACTAAACAACTACAGCATTTGAAAGAGAATTGTGGAAGTCTTTTTTCAATCATTGAAACAGCAAAGTTTTGTAGATGACAAAGACTTCCTTCGCATGAACGTCGTGATGATGGCTTTCTCAGTACAAAAGCTGATCTTGTAAGAAGTGAAGGAAGCTTTAGGGCACTTCATTTTTGTTTCTGCTGGTGATAAATAACTTAAACAGCATTTTCAGAACTTGCTGCTACATATACCAATAAAACGAATTGATGCTCAACAACAATTATTAGCAGAGTAAAATAATCAAAACGTTATTCAACCGTGTTGAATAAACTATGGATATTTCACACACAAGTCAACTCAGCCTTTGCCTTCAGTATTTTAACAAAGATGCAATACATAATGATTTCGCATTTTTAGACTGCTACGAATTTAATTATCCTATAGACAAATATTAGAATTAAAAATTACTGGAAAAAAGAGTAATTCTGAAATCCAATACATTGTATTGGCGTTGCTACAGATGGCTACAGTGTTATAACATCTCAAAAAGGTTGCTACAAATTCCAAACGCATTTGTTGTGCTGATCATGCTTTGAATTTAAGTTTATCAAAATGGTGTAGCAAACATGCATTATTTCAAAATGCTTATTGTTCAAAGATTTGAAGAGATAGCTGAAATGAGCTGCAAATGTATTATATCAATACAATGTTTGTCTTAAGTATTTTTTGTAACTTTGCCACTGTAAATCTTTACAAAATGAAAGCGTAGTTTTGTAGTCATAAAAAATAGGAAGTATGTACGCTGAAGTTTTGCCATGTGGTATTATGACAGACATGTTTATAAGAGAAATGACTTACTGGTAGAGTGAAAAAATGCATGAAAAAGACTATTCCAAATAATGCAATTGATTCTATTTTACTTTATGATGGAACCAGTTTTCCAAATATAAGCACAATTTTAAAGATATTTACTACCTTTCCCTCTAAGACAGCAAGTTCAGGACATGAAAATTGAACAATTAACTAACTGGTCTAGCTTTATTATATGTATATTTGAACATTAACATGGAAAGAGAAGAAATAATCGACTGATTTGCTAAAATAAAATAGAGAAACATTCTTTTATTCTGTATAATACATTTTTGTGAAAAAATATATATTGTGTATTTTTTTAAATTAGTTAATAGGCTCTCGAAATAGTGCTCCTCAAAAAATCTGTTCTAGATCTGCCTATGCCATTTAGTCAGAATCAGAAAGATTACCCATATTCTGTCGAAAATAATATACTATGCCTCTAATTAAGCTTAATTGAGAAAAGTACAATTTTAGTTCATTATTGAAATTCAAAATTAGTATAAAATTATTTATTTCATATGATAACTAGAAAGGAATTAAAAATGAATAAAGAACAGTTTTTGAATACTATCTGCTGATCTATAAAATTTCTGTTTGCATCCTGGATGAACCTGATAACTTTTACATATAAAATAGTCTGAAATAGTTATTTCTACATGTAGTGATCTATAAAGTAGTAACCAAAGCTGAAATAAACTTTAAAAAAAAATATCACATCTTGAAAACAACATTATACCAGATCAGGTTGTGTATTATGATGTTTACTAATTAAAGGCATTGCCAATCCTGCATTTTGTTGGTCTTGACATATCTGTCTTTAGCGAAAACTGGAAAGTTCCTACTAGAATTCCTGATTTTAGTTGTGGGAGGAAACCATGTCAATCCCCAACAGGTATCAGGCATGACCCGACCCCTTTGCTATAACAGGCTGGTGCACTACACTCGGCCAACTGCTGGCTGTCAAATCTAGTTGATGAGGAAGCTGTGTTGACATTCAGTTGGAAGCTTATGTACATGAAAAAATGGAATAGAGAGAAATTATTATTTTGATTTTGCATTCATTAATATCGCAAAACAAAACTTTTTTAGCATTTAATTTTTTAAGTATATGTTTATAGTTATCAAATTTAGTTTTTGTACAGTTGACAATGAAACTTTTATTTTTAACAGACATGAAACAAAAAAAATATTAAATTTTTTGGAGAATAAATCATTGTGTAGTATAAGTTGAATTGGCTGATTTTCCCATTTTTCTTTCTTTCATTCATGGATAAGTTGATTCGGAGTATAACACAAGGCTAGATCAATTGTGGTAGTTAGCCAAACATTCAGTCATTGAGAAAAATATTTCAAATCCTTCATAACACTATCATATCTCTTTGCTGTCTACACTACATCTAGACTCATGAATATTAATGAGCTGTTTGTGCATATTATTGAACTACCTTCTGGGACAATCTTCTGGATATACAGGGTGTTGAAATAGTTTTTCAACATGTTTGTAATCATAGAGAGATATTTGAAACAAGCTGCAAATGTTATCATCAGTTCTGGTATCTATTTTTAGTGACTATGACATTGATCATAAGGTGATCTCATGTCGTTTGCTCTGTTGTATCGCCTACTTTAAAAAGTCAAACGTGTTAGTTTAGTCTATCTTTGACACTTTTACTGATTTTGAGACATTACAGCACACTCAAATTCAGAAATTCAATTCAGCTTGGTTCATTTTTGATAGCACAAGTCAATATTCAGTTTGGTTTAAGTTGTCTGACATTTTTGGTTCACAACTAGGCAAACATGGAGGTCAACACACTTAGCTGTTCTTTGATTGGATAATATGATACACACCTCCAGGAAACTGCCATGATGAATACTTAACACAAGCAAGAGAAAGATGGGAAAGATGTAATGACAGTAATCATCAGTTGTGATTTGCTTGGCTTTTAGTCTCTCTTAGCTGTACAGTAGTATTAAGTCCACAAATGCAGCATGTTGGGTTAGCATATATTTCTCCAATGTTTCCTCAATGTTAGTCCACCTAGCTTTGCATTTGTGATTTGCCTTGGTGTTTTGTAGTCCATAACACATTTTTTGCTTTACACAAATCCCTAGCACTTTGTCACATTAATGGTGAATTTCTCATCCAATTGGCAAACATTCTGGGCGGTAATTTCTGTAGTCTGTTTCAAATGAACAATTTTACAGTTTATTTCAGAAAATAACACATTTTGTCATTTATTTTTTATTATTAAAGCATTTTCAATGAGTCCTTGTGATTAAATCTTTCTTTTTATTTTAAGTTGCAATTTCTTTCCTTTTTAGATATTAAAATAGAAAGCAAAATATACTTTTACATTTGTTTCTTGGTGAGTGGAATGTTTTATTCTAAAATTTCACTTTGCTTGTTATTTATTCTTTTTCTTTCTATTTTTTTGTGCTTTTCATTTTATTCAAACTGGAAATTTCTAATTGCAGTGTAAAGTTGTATGGGTAGGTGTGTAGTGTGGTAAGATCAGTTCTACATTTTGCCATCATAGCTGTTTATAAGTGAGATTTATCCTCCTCGTGAAGGTTTGTGAGAGACTAAAGAAGTAGCTCACCATTCAACTCTTTCCTGAATGCAGGAAAGGCACAATTTACCTAAGTGCTTGCCTCAGAACAAAGTTTTCTCTCTCAGCAAACCCCCTCTGGACCTTCAAGGTATGTGGATATCTCACAGCAGTAAACTAGAAGAGGGCAAGGTGTGGGGTATTGGCCTTGGTGACAAAATAAGTTACCTGGTTACAGCTGGGGGGCTTTTGAGCAGTGGTCAAAGTGCAAGAGTTAATCCCCCTTCCTCTGGAATGTCCATCACCCATACTGGAAAACCATGGTATAATTCTTTACTTTTAGATGTGGGAGGAAAGTGGAGTGCTTGAACAAAACTCATGTTGCCAGCCGATGAAGAAGAATGAGAAGAAATCTTGTTAGGGAGACATGCAAAACTGAGTTCACCCGGACTGGAGATCAAACAACTCAGGCCTTTAGCCTTGATAGTCCAATAGTTTACTACTGGGCCACACAAAATGCAGCCAGAGGTGGTGGCTAGAATATCTGTTTGCTGAATTTTAAGTAGTAATCACCAAAACTATGGGTTTTACATGTCATCATTTAAAACAAAATTAGCTAAATGAACATTGCCACAATTGGGACTGCAATCACAAAGACAATTTCTGAATAATTTTTTTTTTTTGTGTAGTATTAATTTTGGCAAATGCAGTAGATTTGTCAAAGGGAATTTTTCATGAAACTGAATTTGTTTTTGGTAATACTTTAATCTGTTGGAAATAAATTCTCAGTTACACAAGCCTATGTTTAAATAAAGTAAATGTCATGGTACTGTACACGTGTTGACATTTCAGGTGCTTTGGAAATTAATTAGAATTTTTTAAAGCTTCACATATTTGTATGGTTGGACAAACAGATGAGTGATACCTCAGCAATTTGCTGTTGCTCCTAGACAAGTACTTTTTTTTTACTTGCATTAACAAAAGAAATTTTATCATAAACCCTGATGATTAATGCAGTGTACTCTCTAATTTCTGGGTTAGTACTTTACTGCCTTAGCAAATAAGAGTGATGTGATAAAGGCAATGGAATACAATGAAACAGGGTTGGTATAAACACATCTCACTGGCTGTCATTATTTTTTGTAAGTACAGTTTATTTTGTGTACTTGAAATGTTCAGTAGATATTAGTTTTATGATTGTTTGTTTGTTCTTTTATTCTAAATTTTGTTTGATTTGTGCAGAGTAATTTAATTAAACTTGCTTGAAAAATCAAAATTTTCAAAACTGGTGTTAATTGTACAGATTTATTGATGCTTGAATATTCTCAAATAGTACTCATATATGTTCAGGTAATATATTAAGTGTCTGCAGGCTTTGTCTGGCCTGTTAAGCATCCTTCATGTTTGAATTTGAATGAGAAATTATTCTTGTTAATAAAATATGCAAAATAAAACTAAATAGAATTCTAGCCATGTATGGGAAAGAGTACTTAGTTGGAATGTTACTTTTATTAATTTTTTTTAGACGTGTACAAAATGGTGAGGCTGGTGAAAAGAGGAATAAACGTAGTGCATTAACAAACATCTTACATAAACTTAGGATTGTTTATTATGTCTCCTACTAGCATATTCTTAGTTAAATGATGGCTTTTTTGTGTAAGTCTTATGAACTTGTGAAGTGATTGTAATCACTAAATTTGATTTTTATGGGGTTTCATTTTTTAAATTACTGCTTTTAGTACAATTTGTTATCATTAGGTAATGAACAAATTATCACTTCCTTTTTTGGTCACAAGGTGAAAAAAAATTTACCACCTAATTTTTTTTAAATATTAATTTTATTGAAAAAGGGTATTATTTAAGTTAAAGATAAATCTATTTTGTCTTATTTTTAGTTTAATAAAGAAATTATACTTTCTTAATTGCTTTAAAATGATGGAGGCATCCTTATAACTACACATTTAGCTGCAAAATATTTAGAATAGTTCTAAAGTTTGTAAGGTCTGTTTTAGAGTAGAAGAGGAAAGACAAGTTTTAAAATCTGAATTCATATACTAATTAACTGGTTGAGCAGGTATAGTGGAAGAGAATTTTATAAGCTAGCTGTTGAGACATATCTGGATATGTAAACATTGAAAAGAAAGTCTACATTTTTAGACTAACAAAACTCATGTTTTATTTCAAATTTTTACTTAATTAGTGTTGCTTGACTTCTACATAGGCTAAATTTTGTTGTAATACACAGGTTATTCAAGAAAGCACAGTTCTTTCCTCTTACTATCTCCTTTCTGCATTTTCTGAAATTACTTACCATCATCATTTGCTAGTCCACCCTCAATGTAAAATCATGAGCTATTTTAAATGATAGATATTTTTGGATGTTATATGTCTCAAATCTTACACAGCACATCAACCAAAACAATGTTTTTATAAACAATGTTACAAATAAAATAAACTTGGGAAATGTGTTGTTTTATTTACTAAAAAAATATTATATTGATCTTCTTACAACGTGGACTGCAAAGAGTAGCCCAAGTTGAAATGTTGGATGTCTCAACCCTTGCAAAGGAAATCAGTCAGTAACCTGTGTTTGTATTTAGGCTTGGCAAAAATAAACAATGATAAAAATAAGATGAATTTAATAAATGTTTAATTTACTGCAGAATATTCTGTAGATTTGCAGTGAAGTGGTGTAGCACAATTACAGATGTTCGGGGGTAGCTAAAAGCAAAGCCACTAAAAAAAGGTGAGGATGATGCAACAGATGAGACGGTAGGAATTTACATAAAAGAAATATCAGGTTGGAAATTTGATGTATCACTGACAGTCATGTTTATAAATTCAGGTGTATTCAGTGTAATCTGGTTCTGATGAAGAAGTTGCTGGTGGTAGAAGAATGTAATCATTCGATGCTCTCAAATTTATCTCTTAGTTTATAAATCTGCATAATTTTCTGCTTAGTAGTAAATGGTTTTTGCTTCATAAAATTAATAAGATTGTCATCAAAGGAAATAGCCTCTGCTATAGTCATTTTCTTTTGCTCATGAACTGGCTCATCACTGTCATCTTTGTCTTCATTATCAACTACTTAGAACAGCATTGATGATTTCTGAGTCACTTAAGGTTTGAAAAATGGGAGCATTTTTAGTACAGTGAAGGCTGTGGCAAATGCAGCTGCTTGATATGCTGGTGTTTTCCAGAACTATAGTGGTGCCCAAGATGAATGGATGATTTTTTTATTCACATAGTCAACACTTTTTCATCGTTTGGATTTTTCAATTTTTTACCGTTGTATGATTGGTAGAAAAAGCTTCATAAGTACCTGATTATGAATTTTTGCAATTGGTAAGAGTTGATTATAGCAACATTTTATTTTACAGAAACAAAATCAAATAAAACTGGACAAAACAACCCAGATCAACTGCACATGTGTGCATACAAGTTTTATTTTTTCCCAATTTCCATGACACAGGTTGTCTAAAGATTTCACTTATTCTCTCTTTCTCCCTCTAATTTAAATTTACCAGGAATTGATTCATATGAAGCATTCATTGGATGTTAAAGCACAACTAATCTCCAACACTGTACATCTAATGCTAAAGTTAATCTAAATATAAAATTATAAATGAGCCCCTGGTTCAAGAATTAAAAAAGTGAGTTGACAAAGTGAGCTTGTTGACTATATTTTAATTTATCAGCCAAGTAAGAGATCCAGTTTCTCATGCTTTTAGCTTTTAGAGTTTTGCCACTCCCCCAAAAATAATGTTAGTGATTATATATGACTCTGAAACCTGTTGTTGGTCTGAAAGACTAATTGCTGTGCTGGTGTCACTGCCCCTGGCTGTCACATTAATTCTGTTTCAGTGAGGTTTCTAAACCACCTACTCTTGATTCATTTTAAGGAGAATAACTTGTACACATTTAATGTTTTTTTGTGTTTGTCTTTTTACATTCTTGCGAGGATGGACAATATAAATCTCAGTAACTCTAAGAAGTGGGTAAAGTTAAAAGGAAAACCATTGGTAGAAATGTCTAAAAAATGATTTAAAATCTTGAGCATAGAGAATGCTGAATATTTCAGACATAATCATCGCTGGGCCTCATACATGCTCATGCTTTAGATTTATAAAATGTCCACTCTAGGCCATAGTTGAGCTGGTCACTCAAGGATAGACTTTTTCTGGCTTCATTTCATTGCTCAATCTTGGTAATCTAATGATATGTTCTAAATGACCATACTTGGCCTTTTTTATTAGAGGGATACAAATTTACCTTTGTATCATTGAAAATTTGTATTTGTACTTAGTTGAAGTTACACACATTTCTTTTAAAAAAAAATTAAATATTAAATAAGTTTTTTTTCTTGAATTGTTCTGTTTTCACTCTGCTATCCAACCTTGATGAAGTGTATAGACTTAGGAAAAAACAGCTGATGTTTCTTCTAGGTGCTGCAGAAACAGATGTTGATACTGTTTCTATATGCTTTGATGGTTGTGCAGCGATTGCATTAAAAAAGAGAAGAAATCCATTACAAGAAGCTTTCTGAAAGAAGAGTCTGGTAACGATGATTTAGCTTTGAGGGTTGCACAGCTGTGTACTAGCATTCTTGGTTGTTTTTTTTTGTTTTTTTTCCATCCTGGTAGAAATGTGTTTAGATTCCTCTAAAATTATGAGATGGTTGAAAAAGCTAAAATTAATGAATTTTTTTTTTTTGAAACTATGTAATTAAAGTATTTTATTTTGATTTAGAGTACTTAACAGAATCAAAACAACCTGCACTATATTTTAATATGTTGCTGTTAAATAATTCTGAAGAAAAATGGGGCAAAATGAATTTTAGAAAGTCTATATACACATACACATTGTTCTGCCTGCATAGGTTTTCTCTTGTATCATTACATTCAGCGGGGATGAAAAGCACCATTTTTTAAATTGTATGCGTTTTTTGCATTTTAATCTTTTTCATTTTTTGTTATTTAAAAAAAAATTAATAGTTCCCAATCACCTAAAAAATAACTGTTATCTAGAAATCTTGGACAGACCTGATATATTTCAAAGCCATTGTGTTTTGTAATTTCACATGCAAAATGTAAGATAAATGCACTTTACAATGTTTAAAAATTGAAAAGTACATGTGTATGCACTCAGCAAAACAACACTGTCTGTATGAAAAGAATAGGCAAACTTCTGAAAGAGCAATATCTATTTAATACTCATTTGATGTCATTTCAAGCAGTTGATTTATTAAAGCTAAGATTCTAAACATTTCCTTAAATCTTAAATTCTAATACATAGAAAATGAATAGAATTTTAGCTTGGGGGCCCTGTAATTGCTGATTTATGATATATTCTTTGTAAAAACATTACAAAAGCTCTAGGATTTTTGATGGGGTATCTATCTACTCATCACTGAGATCCGGGGGGGGGGGGGCTCTATAAAATATGATAATACAGTCATACCTCGTTTTACGTCATTTCCGACTTACGTCGGTTTTTTGTTAATAATATTAGGAAAAAATACAAGTTGACTAACATCAGTTTATGCAACTTTATGTTACGTCAGTCAGCAAACACATTAAAAACCAATAAAAGTTTTAAAAATCACCTAAAAAAACGATAAAAAGGTGCAAAATCACATAAAAAATAAATGTTAAAATATGTAAAATAATTTATGAAATTATTTAAAAGCTTCAAATTTTTTTAAATATTGTGTACAGTACACTTAATTTACATGATGTTTGGTACCTATAGTTCCAGCGTTCGCTGCGTGGCAGCGCTGTAGTTCTTGTCAGCTGATTCAAACTTGTGCTTGTGCATGTGTTTTTTGCAGCGTCTCATTAGCATTGAATTTGTGGCTTTATTTGTACCCCATGGTTCTGAAGAAAGTTCCTACTGATAGTTCTAAATCTGGTGCTACATCGTTGGAAGATAAGCTGGCTATGATAAAATGCCATGAAAATGGTGAAAAGGTTGCCACCATAGCTTGTGCTTTTAGCTTGAATCAGACGACTGTATTGACAATCGTTCATGATAAGGCACGGATTTTAGCCCACGTCAAAGATGATGTTCCAGCAATGAAGAACACCATCATCAACAAGAAAAGAGGCAAGATTTATGAGGAAATGGAACATCATCTTTCTCTTTGGATTGAACGGCAGACTCGTCAGTGTATTTGCATAAGCCAGCTGTTGATTCAGGAGAAAGCGTTGTCTTTGTTTAAATACCTCAAAAAGAAGTTTCTAGACGAGGAATTCAAGGGAAATTCAGGATCGTTTATGCGGTTTAAGCAGCGACACAGTCTTCACAACATCAAGATCCAAGGTGAAAGTGTGTTGGCTGACGAATTAGCTGCATCGGAATTTCCAGCGACTTTGGTGAAGATTATTGAGACGGATTTCTTTCAGAGCAGATATTCAACGTGGATGAGACCGGTCTCTTCTGGAAGAGAATGCCAGATCGTTCATTCATAGCCAAGGAGGAGAAGGCTATGCCAGACTTAAAGGTCACAAAACACCGTTTGACCCTTCTGTTGGGAGGCAATTGCTCTGGCGACTTTAAGTTAAAGCCACTGCTGGTGTATCATGCCCAGAATCCTTGATCGCTGAAGAACATCCCCAAGGCCCCTCCCAGTTGTATGGATGGCAAACCCAAAGGCTTGGGTGACTGTTGCAATTGGTTCTTCAACCACTTTGTACCAGCAGTGGAGAAGTATTGTAAGGAGAAGGGCATCCCGTTCAAGATGCTCCTTATTTTAGACAATGCTCCTGGCCATCTGCAAAACCTTGTCGATTTTCATCCGAACATCACCATCGTTCATCTTCCCCCAACACCACCTCTCTCTTGCAGCCGATGGACCAGGGGATCATTGCCATCTTCAAACGCTACTACCTTAGACATACGCTTAGGCAGGTTGTAGCTGCAATGGAACTGGATGACGACGTCACACTCCTTGACTTTTGGAAGGGATGCGAAATCTACCAGAACCGTGACGCTTCACCATCAGCAGAATGCAGCAGGGCTTTGCGCACGTCGAGAAAGTGCTTGCAGTTTTCGAGGAGATGGATCCCAATGCTCAACACTTTGCAAAAATTATGGGGGCATTTCACAATGCTGCTGTTCCTTATAGGATCATCCTACATGAAAATAAGAGCAAGACTATTCAGGGTACTCTCGACCAGTTCTTGCACTGCATCGAAAATCAACAGGAAGAACTTGAATCATCTGCTGGAGAGCCTCAGCCATCAATGTCAACATAGTCTCCTCGTTTTCCTCCAACCACCACCTCTGGCTTATCAAGCACATGGATGTCACCTATCAGGTAAATTTTTTTGTTTTTTCTTTACATTAGTATCAATTAAAATATATAAATTTATTAAAAAGAATGTAAAAATGTTGAACTATTGAATGATTTATTGTATTTCTACGCCGATGTTATTAGTGATGTTATGGGATTATTTATAGGGGGTCTAGGCTGTTTTTTAAAGAGTTTATTCAACTTAAATCGCAAGTCTTGGAACAAATTAACAACGTAAGGCGAGGTATGACTGTAGTTGGTATAATTATCATTGTAATTTACATTAGTTGAAAAATCCCACTTTTAACTTAAAACAGTTTTAAATGAGGAAACCTCTATAAAAAGGTCAAAATGGTGGTACATACCACTCTTGGATTTTTTGTAAAAAAAAAACAATAATTTTTATTATAGAGGTGTGGGAAAGGAAAAGTTTGGTCTCTGTTCCAAAAAAGGATGGCAAAAATCATTTTGAATTTAAAAATGACTTTTTAAACATAGAAATTTAGAATTGATTGAAAAAAATTTAAAAAGTTAATGTTTGAAGTAACTCTCTCATTTCTAAAGTTTAAAATAACCCATCATCATCTTTCTATTATGTGTTTATTTATATTTACTTTTATTTTGTTATACATGGATTATGGCCAGAAATAGCTAGGATCTACTGTCTGCATAAATTTAATAGAAGCTTTCTCTAAGAATTCAAAGGAGATGTGAATGATGATGACTGTGATTTGGATGAATATCTGCTGCCTGTTCTTGTGTTATTTGAATTTTTAATAAATAGAATGTGAAAATATTGAGTATGGCCTTATGTGGAATGCACTTGTTCATGATAAAAATAACTAAAAATGCAATTTGCTGACAGATGCAACTTCCCAGGAAACCCAGCATGAATGACTTACCGGAAACCCCTTTGCCTGATTAGAGACAGGAAGAAACTGAGGCAGTACTTAGGCAGAAATTCTGAGCAAGGAAGCAGAAGCCATACTAGCATGAGTCAATTAGGTATTGAATTCTTGCTGTCTCCCTGATCCTACTATTACACTGTGCATTAGGTGAACATTTAGAGTTGGTGAGGTAAATGCATTTACCTTAGTGATCTACAATGTAAACACAAAAATAAACTGCCTTTCCCCAAATGAACAAATTGCCAATGTACGCACGTGTGCGTGCCATAATTGTGAACTTGGTTTTTAAACTTGTCACAACTTTTTTGAATCAAAATATCCCTTATGCTTGATGGATTTTTTCATTGGTGAGCCTATTGTCATGGCTTTGAAAAAAATATATATTAAGCTCTAATAAATTACCAGTCTTGAAATAAGTAGCTTTTATTATCCTGATTGCTGACAAATTGGTTTTATCATTGTTTTACCTCAATGGATTAAAATCTGAATGGCTATTTTTGTCATAACAAAATAACTTGATGAACTGACATAACTGTCAAGAGTAAATAAAAAAAAACTATATTAAAAAAATTCTTGTGCTTTTAACATGATTATAAATCTGTATAGTTTTCACTTTATTATACTGTCTAAATGTTTTTTTATTGGGCTGCATTTTATCCATGTTTATTGGTGCTGTCAGTACCTATAATTATTTGATTTTAATTATGTTAATTTTGTGAAAATTTATAAGTGTAAGTATTTGAGATTCATTCCTTCTCTAGGTTGGATAAAAGATAGCTTTTATGGATTATTTTAATAAAACTACACTGTCTCAGTGGGCAAGTGCTATACAATCTAATAAAAGATAGTGTTGGTGGGGGCAAAAAATATCCAACTTCATACCTACCAAATATTGTTCTTATTTATCCATAAATAATAGTATTTATGGGATCCATCTGTCAAGCTTAAAACCCTTTTCAAAATAATCTCTGCCTTCTCTTAACATAAACCAACAATGAACAATTACCTGAGATGTGTAAAAACTGCTGCAATATTGTTGAAATGTCTTATCCTTGATGTTGAGAAAAACACTTACCAAATTTAGAAAGAAATATAACATTAAAATTATTGTATTATTCATTTTTTTTACATAAATTTGATTTAAAGTTTTATTCCGACATTATAGAGATGTTATACATGTTTGTAATTCTGATTACTGCCAACATCTTTCAGACTAGTTAATTCATAATGCTTTTCATTCTTTCAGGTTTTGGTTTTCCATTATTGTACTTATAAGCCTATCTTAAGATCTTCAACAACTGCCTTCCCATATTGTGACTAATTGGTGAGATATGTTATCTATCTCTGATCTTTTGTTTTTATCTTTTGTTTTTATCCTTGCTACATGACAGCCCAGTTCCATTTCAGTCTTTTGCATGTTTCCACTACATTTTTCAACTTTGTCCTCTCTCTTATTGGTTCATCTCTTATTGTTTTAGGTTCTTTCTGCTGTTTCCAACTTTTGTTCTTGTACTTTGTTTAGCGACCAGCTTTTTGAGACAGATATAAAAACTGGAAAAAGTGCAAGAAATAAATAATCTACTCTCTGCTATATTCAGAAGATTTTACTTTTCAGGTATTCAGTGCAGTATTTACCATGAGCAAATGAGGCAAGTGCCTCAGGGCCTCCACAAAGTTTATTTTAAAAATATTAATATTTAAAAAATATTATGAAATGTAAATAATTAGGCTAAACTGATTTTTATTTCTATACTTCTAACTGTTCTATTATAGGTGTATTCTACCTGCATGGCCTGAAATAAAATATAAATTATTACAACTTATTATATATATAGTAAATAAGTGTTGTTATTGTAAATATAAATGCACATAGAGGCACAGCTTATTGCTAACCACTCAGATCAGCTTGCCTGATTGACAACATCGTTCCGGGAGCTCCCAGAATGTAATGAACAAGCTGGCTGGCTGTTATCTCCAGTTCTCCATTATTTTAGAAGGTGAGTGTAAATTTAATATTACGGCTTAAGGGGACTTTTAATACAGTGGGAAATACAAAAACAGTGAAAACAGTTTATTTTTTAACTTCATATAAGAAATTAACAGAAAATAAATGTTAATTTTTAATGTTTTTTTTTAAGTTGGTGTTTGCATACCATATATACTGGCGTATAAGATGACCTTTGAAGCTTAAAAAATTCTCTCAAAATCAGGGATTATCATAAATACCAAGTATAAAATCTGAACCTTAAATCCTATGATGCAGATTGTCACCATGGGTGACGGAGAGCATCAGAAACACTTGCCTAACTCCCACAAATATTTTCTACTGAAACTCATGTTTGGCAATCTGGATTAACAGAAAGATTATATTAAAATAATAAAAATGCAGTATAATGAAACTTGTCTAACAAAATAATAAAAACAGCTAATGTACAGTAAACAAACAGCTACCAGCCAGGGACATGTTCTGTTTACACTGCTTCGCCAGAGGGCTCTGCCAGCCGAGTGCTTTCTGGACAACTGTTTAATTGTATATACCTGTTATGGTAGTTTAGCAGTATGTAAAGTTAGTTTAACATGGTGTACCTTCTGCTTACAGATGTAATCCTCTGTAATTGGCCAGTTGAAACCAGCCAAGCCAATCACAATAAGCTTTGCAGTGACCAGTTACTTTTAAATATTTAAAGACTTAATTACTTTTAATTATTTAACTCCATCATGGCTCCACCTGCTAAAAGGAGGAAATATGAAGCTTGCTTCAAACTGAAATTGGTAGTATTTGCCAAGTCACAACAACTGTGCTGCTGCACAAGATTATGGTGTAACTGAGAAGATGGTATGAGAATGGAGATTAAATGAAGACTTGCTAAGGAGTGTACCCAGGACTAAATGTGCAATGAGAAGAGGCACTGCACACTGGCCGATTCTAGAAAAGCACTTAGCAGACCTGGTCTGTGAGCAGTATAAAAATGGATACGTTGTAACAAGAAATAAAACACACATTTTTGCACATGAGTGGGCTAAATAAAACCAAGATTCCAGAGTGAAGGATTCAAGGCCACTGCATCATGCTGTAGTGGTTCTATGGAAAGGAATGATCTGGTACTGAGGCAGAAAACAAAAATCGCGCAGAAATTATCGGCATATCTTGATTGTTAAATTAGTAATTTCCATCACTACGTAGTACAACAACATAAGGAACATGACTATCCATTAAGCAACTTTGGGAATGTGAATTTTGATATGGTTGATAATCAAACTGTAGATGCAAAGGGTGCAAAAACTGTCAGTAAAACTACAGAACATGAAAAGACTAGATTTGCAGTGGTACTATCATGCATGGCAGATGGAACCAAACTCAACCCAATGATCATTTTCAAGAGGAAAACCATGCCAAAAATCAAGTTCCTTGCTGAAATTTTTGTTCATGTGCATGTAAATGGTGAATGGATGAAGAAGGAATAAAGTTATGGCTTGATCATGTATGGTGTAGGTGAATGGGTGGCTTTTTAAAACAAGATAGCCTCTTGGCATGGGATATATTTAAGTCTCGTGTAAATGAGGACGCAAAGAAACGTATGGCCAGAAACAACACTTCTTGACAGTTATTCCTGGAGGATTAACATCACTGGTATAAACACTGGATATTTGTCTCAACAAGCCATTCAAGGACCATGTTCGTGAACAGTGGAATGAGTGGATGGTTAGCGGCAAAAAGTCTTTTATAAAAGGTGGGAATATGCGTGCTTCTCAACTGGATGTACCTTTTGATTTTGTCATCAAGGCATGGAGTGATATTAGTGTGGAAACAGTCATCGAGTCTTTTAAAAAGTGTGGAATATCTAATTCACAGGATGGTACAAAGGACGACTGAAAAGGAAGCAGAAGTCAGAGCCACAACATCTGATTCAGTTGATCCGTATGATGATTCACTTACAAATGTATCTGAGGATGTAATTGAAGAACTTCTGATGTCATATGTTGATGATGTGGATTTTGAAGGATTTTAATACATGGTGATTGAGGTTAAAACCATTTTAGTTATAATTGCCAATAAAATGTAAATCTTTAATTTGCTTTTAGTAATATTGTGGATGGGTATATTAAATGTATCGTATATGTATTAAATGTATTCAATAAGCATTTAGTCTTTTCACTCAAATGCTAATGAAACACCTATTGGTGTAATCAAAAGAACTAAAATGTACAGTATAATGTAAAATGTAGCGTTTGCACTACAACAGCTGATTGCGTTAGATGCATATTGTGGCAGATAACCGACAATAACTTGCCGTGAAAAGAAATGAATTGGCCTTATTTTAAATAATCAAGGCTGTGTTTCTTAGTAGTGTGCTTACCAGCACTGCCGCTCTGGTCAGTGGGATGGTTGTGGATGGACTATTAGGGCAGTAAGCCCTCGCTGGTAAGTGCCTGACTTGTGATTATCTCATATGGCAAGTATAGCCCAAACCTAAATTTTAAATTGAAATTTGGGGGTCGTCTTGTACGTCAGTATATACTCATACAGTAATTTTATCTTTCAGTTGTTTCAATGAATCTCTGTGATTTGCTAGACTGATAGTGGTAGACAATGACATGGTATGGTGCTAAGAGTGGCAAACTATAACTCCAGTGTATTATTGATGCCAAGTTGAGGCTGTGAGATGCAAGTAAGCATGTATAATAAAATATGCATAATACATGAATCTTTTTTTTTTTTATTTCCAAAATATTATGAGTTTGAACAGGGTTAACTGATTCCACAGTTGGAGATGTATCAGAGCCTCCACAGGTCTAAATCCAGCCTGCAGATATTGGGGGACGCAAGATGCTTTTTTTGCATTACTAATTCTTATCTCAGTTATTTTATTTTGCCCATCATTAAATGATATAATTTGTCTAAGATACTTAAATTCTTTTATGAATTCAATGGAGGCACCTTCCAGTAAAATTTTATCTTCTATGCCATTTGTCATAATCTTAGTTTTACTCATGTTGATTCAGTCTCACTTCCTTGCTTGTATTGCTTAATTTTAATGATAGGTTTTGCATTTCATTAGGATCTTCAATAACTAGGACAACAACAATAACACAATGTAGATATGTCAACATGTTTTTATTTATCTGTATCTCATAATGTAGTTAGCAACTACCATACTATAGACTAAATGTATGTAATTTGTGAACAGTCATTGATTATGAGGGGCAGCCATTCATTTCTTATATAATATGAACTACAGACATTTGTTTGATAGAGTAAAAATGAAAGAAACTCAAAATGTTTAATTTTATAGGTTCTTTAAGTTTCCATAAAGTACTAGTTTTCATAAATTTCTAAGAGACATACATTTAAAAAAATTAGCTGCAGAATCTAAAATGAATGTACATTGGTGACTAGTAATTCTAGCAAGAAATGATTGCTTAGTTAAAAACCTTTTAAAAGTTCATTCATAGTGAATCTCTGGACCTGTTATCATTCTTTAAGCTGCCATTTAATGTAAAGAATATTTTCTTTCTTTCTAATAGACAATTTTGTAAAATTAGAAATCTTACACAATTTACTCTGTCTACCCTCTGGCTATATCTACATCTCTTGAGTTAGTCATGCAACTTGTTAATTTTCATAAATTCTTGAAAGTATTTGTGAAATATAAACAAAAGTTATGTATTTTTAGTAGTAGATATGTGTGACTGCTTTTTCTGTATTATTGCATAATACTTCTAGAAATAATCTATCAGCATTTAATGTTAATAATATGCTTTGTTATATAGCTATTAACATTTTTGTTTATATAATATGATTATTTAAAAAAAATAACTATTTCCTTTTTTTAATATAAATTTGAAATTTTAACAAATGTAAATAAAATGCTTTGATATAATTTTATTCACAACCTGTATTATAGTCCATATTTTAAATTGAATTTCACCTTGATTTTGGATGGGGCCTGAGTTTGGTTCCTGCAGGGGAACAACTCAGTTTTGGTGAACCTTCTTAGTATGGTTTCTTGCTCTCTTTCACCAGCCAGCCATGTGGGTTTCCTCTGGGCTCTCCAGCTTCCTCCCACATCTTTGAAACTTCCATACCAAAGTTGGAAGTGCTGGATCCCTTATGGCACAGGATTGGAAATGGTTCATAGAAGACAACTGCTCCACTACATTCCTTCACCAGGGCTGTCTACTACATAAACATTGATGTACGACAAAAAAGCCTTAATTTTTAAAAAGTGCCAAGTAAAATATAAAATGGATTATGGCACTCAGTACTTCCACTAAAAGCATTGACCTCAGTTATGTCATTGATGACCAATGTGCTTTTATAATTTAATGAAATTACATTGCTTCAGGTATTGCAAATAAAGTTTCCTTATTGTTTTTTTTTTAAAATGTGAAACAGGATTTTATGACATATGGTAGTTAATCATTACTTAAAACATTTACAGCTTTATCCATAAACAGTTATAATCACATACAAATTAAAATTCTATTTATTTATGGATATTTAATTATAATGATTTATATGCAGTAAGATGATAACTTTTCAACTTACTTCTTTCTTCTGTTTATATCAAGCTGGTGTTTATATCAGCGTCTGTGCCTGTCAGACGCCTGACACCTGTGTCTATAGAGCCACACAAACAATGTTTTGAAAGAAAACTCTGTAAAGAAAATGCAAAAAATACCTTAATGTAAGTGAGGTAACATTCCATGCTTCAAATATTTAGTTTAGGTTATTCTTTTCTTTAATTAATAAAAGTAAAAAAAAAAAAATTACAATGAAGCTGCCCACAACATTTTAATCCTTAATTAACCTCCCACCAAAAAACACAAATCTACTAATTGAAACTTGAAATCCCTACCTTTCATCTTTTTTATCCTTGGCGGCCATTTTTGTTATCTTTATGTATTTTAAGTTTTTGTTGTCGTTATATCTCAATCTCAATTTCGTACCCTGGCTGAGCATTCTAGTCAGATAATAAACTAATTATTATCTGATCATTCTCTATCTAAGCTTTCCTTGCTTTATGTTTTCTCATCAAAACCACATTTCTTTATTTTTAATTTCAAAGAAAATATATTAAAGATTCTTTTGACTTCAAGTCTGGAGTTTGACTATTTTGAAAGTTTCATATCTGAACTAGTATTCTAATAACTAAGATGTTAAGCTTTACTTACATATGTGAAAAAACTTTTGTTTTTATTTAAATCATGAAATGTACTCTCCATCATTCATTTCATGAAGTTCCTTCTGTTTGTGATTTTATGCTATTTCAACATTGCTGTAATGAAAATTATATGTATAATTTTTGGCTTTTTTAAATGTGTAGTGGCCAATTTCTAAATTATGCATTTCATTTAATATAGGCACCGGTGTGCATGGAGATGACTTTTAATTTAAACATTAGAGAGAATTTTTCTTGGTACCAGTTGATTAAAAATAAAAGATTCAAGAATAGCAAACTAATACATCACATCTTTAGCACTTTTCAGTTATATTGTTATATGAAAAGAGAGCACAATTTTTCAGGAGGCCTGCATCATCAACTCTCTTATTTTTCTGCTATTGTCATTCATTGAAAATGTTTTTCAGACCAAAATTGAACAAATAGAAGTAATTATTTTTGTTTATATTTCAATGCACTTGGAAGCTGTATTCCATTAAAAACCACTAAAAACCACAATGTTTTACATAATTTCTTTGTCTTCTGTATTTAAGTAAAGAATAAATACACAATTGTTTCATTACTGCTTTATTATTATTATTATTATTATTATTATTATATTATTATTATTATTATTATTATTATTATTATTATTTTCAGTTTCCATGAATTAAAAAGAAAATGTTTCTCTAAGGAATATCTTTTATAAATTTGAGTAGATAGGATCTGTGGCTGATGCACCATGATCAGGATGTTCACCTACACCTGTGAAAGTTGCAGAAATTCGCTGTGTTATTGGAAATGAAACACTAATCAAATTGCCAGGTCTAATGGCCTACTTCAGCAATCTTTGTAGAAAGTGATTTGCAAGACACTAACCCTATTTCAATACAAGATGTAAAGATGCAGGAAAGGGAAGCAGTCAGCAAAATGTTAATACAATTTTATTTTAAAAAATTGTTGTTGGTAACTCCATACTATACTGTTTTCTGTTACATTATATTCATTTGCAGAAGAATTTTAAAATTGACATGTTTATTTTAGTGTGACAGTACATAGCATAAGCACACATCCCCCAACCAGCAAAATCTGAAAGCTCTGAGAATGTATTCCTCATAATCTTCTGGATATGTATTCATGCATACTTCCATTTACATATGTTATGGTTTGGAAGTTATAGGCAGCTGACTATAGAAAATAACTTTATGGTCACGCAGTATATGTGACTGCAAGCATCTTAAGTTGTAAACAACAGTGACTGATAGTTTTTTTTTTTTTTAACTTCAGGTGTGGCCATACCTGTCCTTATTGCATTTATCATGTTGATTAATATTTCTTTACATTAGATTTTTAAAAAAAAAATGGTTCTGATATGAGGCACTATTGAGGTTCAAGTTATTTTATTTCACAGGTAATTATGTTGTCTTTTGTAAACCTTAGCACACTACCTACATGCATACCTTTATCATAAGTAATCTGTTTACCTAGTCATTAATTATTCGTCCAAAACAATTATACATTTTGCTTGGTTATCCAGTTAGATTAACAAGGCTGGTTTTCATTTTGCGCAAAAGATGACCCACCATATTTCAGTTGTAAGTAGATTTGCTTGAACTGAAATTTAATCAGAAATATCCTCTTTAAATTCTGTCATAAATTCACAAAAAAACAACTTGTAATGGTGCATGCACTGTATATGGCTACTTGTGTTTTAACTTATGACTTATAAAATCTGTTTGTTAAAAATGTGCAAAATGTTTGAATTTTGATTACACAGTACAGTGTACCTTTTTTTAAAAGTGTAAATATCCTGTTTTTCATTTACTATGGTGAGTTTACAATTATAGTGACCACTTGTATATAATCATTAAAATTGGGCAACAGAATTAAAAGTAATTTATCTTTTTAATAATTTTATAAAAGAAAATAAGCAAAAAAAAAAACATAGCAGAGACTAATTAAAAAACTATATATTTTTCTACATTCTATGATAAAATGTATATTTTATTTGAAACTCATAGGATTCAATCCAGAACATTAAAAACATTAAAGACCCAACATGCAAAGAAATTCAGCATGAAGAAGTTAAATTAATTTTCTTGTTTTATTATTGTTAGTCAGTAACATTCCTAATTTATGTTACTACTAAAAAAAGATAGCTTTATTTTTCACTCAGAACAGGTTTTATCTGACATTGTTAACATTTTGTGTTTTAAAAAGTTACTTTTTTAAAATTGTTGTGGTTAACAAGCATCTAATTTTCTTTTTTAATCACTTTTTAAGTTAAGTTAGTTATAGCATATGTATTAAATTTTCACACCACATGTATAAGGTTGAAATTTATTAAGAGATGCTTTTATTATTTAAAGTCTCTTTAACAAATGAATTTTGTTGAGAGATTGTTGGTTTGAATTACATGAAATATCTTAAATGAATTTGGTATATTATTATGTAATATTATGGGGAACTTAATAATTTTAAATGATTTTTTAAAGTGATATTATAGCCACTGCTTTTTCAAAATTAAAATAAAATATGAATACTTTAAAAAATTATTATAGCTGTGCAAAAACCAAATAGCGGATTCTTTAGTAGATTATAGGCCAAGTTATATGGAGATGTTCAGTTCTGCCATTTTTTATTATTATTATAAATTTATTCCTATCTTATTTCCACCATATATGGTAACCTCTTGCTGCTCTAGACGGTAGTGGTCATAATAAAAAATAATACAAATTTTAATAAGACATGGTGTATCATTTAGATATAAATGTGGTCCTTTTTTACAACAATTTAAAACTTTAATTCCTAAATGTTTCATGGAAAAGTTGTTTTATTTATTGTAGGGGGATTCAATTAAAAAAATTGCTTAATGCATTGTTGTAAAAGAAGCTAATCATGTTATATCAGATTGTACAAACCTCAGTTTTCAATGGACAAAGTTTTTTCAAACTATTGTTAAGTGTACTTAACACTAGATATATGTTAACATATAAAGGGAGGCAGTCTAAACTTTAAAGAAAACAAAATGATCTGTACAACCAATTAACTAGGTACCAAGGAAAATCATCAATGGAATAGTAGATTGCAATAAAACAAATCTGAAATTGTTATTGTTATTGTTATATATCATGTAACCTCCATAGAATTAACTGTTCCTTTAATGTTTCATGGAAAGTGTTTCTTTAGTGTAATGCAGATGCCCTCAATTCTTATAGTCCTAAGCAACTCTGAGACTGGTTGATCTCAATTGTAGTGAAGGATATTGTATATGTGAAGTTCAGTGTTCAGATTTACAAATTTACTAAAACCACAACCAAGCAACTCATTTGCTATCCTAATCATAGAAAATAGAAAGTGTAAGATTATTATTACTTTCCACATTGCTGCCATTATATCCAGAGAATTCATTTGCATTAAGAGTAACAAATCTACACTTGGCAAAGTACATGCATCTATGGAAGAAGTCTCCACTTCCTCCCTTAACCAGTGCATCCAGTAAATACCTCTAGAATTAAAATGCTTTGCTGGATCCCAGACTTGTTCAGAACTGGCTTTGAAATTTGAAACTGGTCCTCTGTTTTGTGAAATATGATTTTAATGTGCTAGATTTAATAATAATAATAAAAAAAATATTTCAGGTTAAGATGGCAGCTCATTTTTCTATCAAACTGCTGTAATTCTACATTTTTTAAATAGCTAGCCATACATTTTGTTGCTTTACTATGTAACAGGTACAATTGATTTTGAAATATTGGGGATATCTTGTATTTATTTCTGATCACTAGGGACTTCAGTTTCTTCCTTCACCCATCCATCCATGCTGGTACAAAACATGAATGTTATCCTGTAGTTTCAAAGTTTTTCACCACTAGTCTTCCCTTCCATAACCCTAACCCTGTTTGCTGTCTTGTTTGTCACCTAGCACATTGCTCATATTTGTTCAGGAATACCATGCTCTTTATTTCAGAATGGTCTGAATCTACCTTACTAATGCCATAATTACAGCAATTTTCTGTGACCCTCAAATGTTAAGGCTTTGCAGGTGGATTGGATGTTATAGCACAGAAGTGTAATCAATAATTTTCAATTTTTAAGATTATCTAGCTTGCTTTATTAAAAACTAATTTGTTGCTTTACATCAGAAGCAGCGCTCAAAGTTGTGTATAAAATATTTAACCAAATGAATCAAATGCCATTTAAACAAATCCCAAAATCATTAGCCAGAATTTCTAATTGTAGAAAGATTTTTATTGTTTTAGTAGTTGAAAAATACTAAGCAGTACAAAGTATTTGAGCTACACAAGTCATAGTAAAGAATAACTTGATGTTGTCACTTTTTTTTGGTAACATCTTTTCAATTAATTAAAAAAATCATTGTCTGCCATAATGCTTACAATAATGCAAGACATTGTGATCAAGAACAGAGATTGTAATAAAAATAAATTTTGTCAGTGGAGTTTTTTGTGAAATTAGATAATATTTAGGAAGTATACTTACATGTACTTTTTAATCAATTTTACAATTAATGGAAGAGGTAACAAGGTTTAGCTTTTTTATTTTCCACAAAACTTGCAAGTATCTGTCAGTTCAGCACAACAATTAGTCAATGACAATTTGGCAAGTGGATAGTACAAGTGCTGCAGGATTTCATTAATTAGTCATCTTAGCAACCAAAAGGCCAGAACAATGGAAGTAACTTTTCATTTTCAGCTTGAATCATTAAATAATTAAAGATTTTAAGTCATAGCTTTCACTTCCTGAAAACTTCAATTTTAATCATTTCTTTTTTCTATACTATTTAAGCCTTTCTCAATCCTGCCACACTATTGGAGAGGATTTCGTTTATTAAGCTTGTAAACCCTTTTCAGTAATTTTTAAGAACCTTTTAAATTACTTTAGACTGTTTTAGTTTTAGTTTGTCTTTATTTATTTTTATGAAATGTTTTTTATCTCTTGTCACTTTTGTAAATTATTTCCGCTTTCATGAATCAAGCATATCATCAGTGATGCACATAATTTCCAATAAGTGAGGAAAAACCTGATATTTTTAGAAGATTTTTAACTTATAGTACTGAACCTTTGGTAATCTTCCAACCAGAAGGTTATTTTAAATATTATTTAATAGCTAGATTCTCCATGTTTTGCATTTTTGTTAATTAAACACAAATGTATAGATAATGAGCTAAAAAAAAGACAAATTAGTTTTTCATTCTTTTCTTGAAAATCTTTTTAGTTATCTTAATACTCAGCTGATATTAAAGAAAGTTTCTTATACCTTAAAATTTACAAGAGGGCTCTGTGTAACCCCTCACCATTGTTTGAACAGTTCTTTTTTTATTTTAAGTTGGAAAATAGTTTGTGCAAAGTAAAGAAAGATTCTTTGTAATTTGGTCCTTTCAATTATTTATTCCTTCCTTATATGAATCTTGTGATGAAGCTGTGTTCCTCAATAATGAATATGAATACTTATTTTTTATTAAAAAATTTATTTGAAATCTTATTTAAAACTTTTTTTATAAACTATAATTGCCTTTTGTTTGTATTTAATTACTTGTTTGTTTGTTTTTTTTCCAGATTGGTTAAAAAAAGGAAGGAAAAACTGTTCTAAGAAGCTCATAAATACATTTTGTATCAACAATTTTGAGTTATGAATTTCAAACCATAAAGCCATAAAGAGACTGGATTGATCTTGAGTAATTTTATCATTTGATTGTGTGGCTCCTTTTCTGAATGCTAAAACGATTGTACATAAGTACGAGCATGAACATTCATGGGCGTAAAGCTGGCAGCCGAAAACGGATCTGCTTGGTGGTTGTGTTGGTAATTGCAGGCATTTATTTCTCATATCACACTTTATTCTGTGGAGGAACACCCAAGGCTTACATGGTTCCACGAAACTCTGTTCAGTACATTTATGATGCCAAGAAACATGCCATCCCATATGACAGAGATATGCCATTGATATTTATTGGGGGGGTGCCTAGAAGTGGCACAACTTTAATGCGTGCCATGCTGGATGCACATCCATTGGTTCGTTGTGGAGAGGAAACACGTGTTATTCCTCGCATACTTGCTATGAAATCCATGTGGCAAAAGTCCAGCATTGAATCAAAGAGACTAATTGAAGCAGGTTTGGGATCTGATGTTATTGATTCAGCCATTGCAGCATTTATCCTTGAAGTCATTGCCAAACATGGTGAAGCTGCTCCCCACCTGTGTAACAAAGACCCTTTTACACTGAAGTCCAGTGTATATTTGAATAAAGTTTTTCCTAATGCTAAATTTATATTGATGATTCGCGATGGACGAGCTGTTGTTCATTCAATAATAACTCGCAAAATAACAATATCTGGTTTTAGCCTGACTAGCTACAGACAGTGTCTGAAAAAATGGAACACTGCCATGGAAGCAATGTATTCTCAGTGTTTACAGGTGGGAGAAAACCAGTGCCTGCCTGTCTTCTATGAAAAACTTGTGCTATCTCCAGATTCATGGCTGAGAAAAATATTAACATTTTTGGACATTGAGTGGGACAGTAAAGTCCTTCATCACGAAGACTTTATTGGAAAACCTGGAGGAATTTCAATTTCAAAGTAAGTATTAATTTTGGTTGCTATGCAAAGCAAATTATTTGTTGATTCATTTTTATATTTTGTAATGTAGACTAAGTTACTGATATTTAATAACTCAGGAGGCAGTTTATAACTTTATATTTACAAATTTTATTAAGCACTTATTACTTTTGGTATATTTACAATATTTAGTAAACAATGGTAAATTTACACAAAAAAGGGGGGATACTAATGAACAGTAAATAAAAACACATCTTGAATAAATATGAAATTTTATTTGCCAGACTGCAAGTGTAAAATAACAGCATTAGATTTTGGAAGATGAAATTTAAACTTATACACACACAAGAAATAAAATAACATTGCTGTAAACAAAAACATAACTTAAATAAATCTGAAACTTTAAAAAAAGACATTCAAGAAATAAAAATTTCACATTTATTTAAGGTGTGTTCATGTTTCCACCTCATCATGGGCATCTGCAAGTTAATAGTATTAGTGTAATGATGGCATTATTTTTAGCCATTTTCACCAAGCTCACTGGTGCATAGTGAATCAAGCAAGCAAGAAATCTGATCACACCCAGCCAAAGGCCAAAAGTCAAAGGCTGGGAAGAGAGTAACAATATAGGAAAATACAATATAAGCCACTGGCATAGAGAGAGAGAGAGAGTGTGTGTGTGTGTGTGCATGCGCCCGCCCAACTAGTGCCTTTTTTGCTTTTCAAACTTTGGCTTTTCAGAGGCTAATTTGTTAATATAGCTGTGTGGAGTGTGTATCAATAAAGGTAGAAGAAACGCTTGTTACAATACACTAAACTCTATCAGAATTAAATGACAAAAGGAACAAAAAGTTCCTTTTATTTATTTAGTTTTTTTTAAGGCTAAATGGTAGTGGTATACTGTCCTTGGATGCTCATCACTTATGTTTCATGCTTGTTTTTAGATAATTTGTTTAACCTTTCATTAATTTCAATCTATAAAAATAACTGAAATAGCTTTTAGAGTATAATTTAGTGATATGGTATTTCAGGCCATGTGAGGGTAGAGCTCCATGAGCTCTAGCTCACTTGGATAGTCATTTGGAAGAGTTAAACAGAATGATCATTGTTAGAGGCGGCTCCTTTATTGTAACTATGAGTTGTGCTATAAAATATTTATTTATTCAATATTAGCTGGTGTACCTAGTGCTTCACTGAAAAAAAGGCTTTATATCAATTTCAAAAAACAGGAATTTTATTTGTTTAAACATACAATCACTGAATGAACATCGAACTGATGCTAAAGATACATCTCTTAACATCTTATAAGCTGCACACTTAAGTTAACTTTGTTCCATAAGAGCCTCTGTATAAGCAGTGCTTTTAGTTTTTCCTTCGGTTGAAAAGCAAAACAGATTTTTTATTTTGGCCAACTCTTGAGCACACAGCATATAGTTGTCTATAGGAAAAGCATGGACTATTCAAACTGAGGTCAACAACTTTCAATGATTGGTTCTATGCTTTATTGATGGTCATAGTAAAGCTGAGTTTTATAGGGAACTGGGTTATCTTGAATTCAAAGGGGCTTTTTAAAATTGCATAATGGTTATGTTTCAGTTGACTTGTTTAGGAATCTGAAAAAGTACCTGATCAATATGGGGCCAGCTTATAAGATGATGACAAACCTGTAGTAAACTACTAATTGAATTTTTATTCTTAGTTTTTAAAGTTATACTGTGTATGATATAAAAATCTGCTGTTGATGGCTTTCAAAAAGCCTTCAAGGCCAACTGTTGAAAAATTTTAATTTGTGATCGCTTCTGAGTTGAATGACTACTGTGGAGCTGTATTAACTATGAACCTTGAAAGGTGGCTTTTTAGGCCAGACTCTGGTACCCTTGCATCCTGCCTTTGGTTCTGAGGTACCTTCATTATAACTTGAGGCTGCTAGGTCACCTATTTTGAATAAGTACAGTGAACTTTAAGTGTAATCTATAAGACTTTTGAAAGGCAGCCTTTGGTGGCCTCAAAATGGCTTTAGGCCAACATGCATAGCTTAAAACCTTGCTCAGATTCTGAAGTACCTACATCCAAAATTTGGGGCCTCTATTAGGTGCTATGGTTTGGCTATGAAAGAGTAACAAACAAATACATAAACACTTTAAAATATGCATTAAATGAAAGCTGCTTTAACAAGATCTGATATGAATATATGGATGATAAAACTCTTTGGTAATAGTTTTAAAGAATGTCAAAGTTAATGATTTTTTTAAAACAAGATTTGATTTTGCCAGCATTACTTCAGGTTTGAATAAGAATACCAGAAGATTCATACCAGTTGATGCACTGTAATTACATACTTCATTTAAAATCTGGAGGCATTACAATTTTTAAAAAAATGCATAAGTTAATAATAAAAGGTGCCAAGCTCACCCTTTTATATTATTGAGTTTATGTGATAGCAGTTTAAAGTCATATTTCTTGATTCACTGTAGTATTGTCAACTTTCCTGCTCATGACTAGTGGAGTCCAAAAGTGGCTTATTTAAAAGTAGATTCGCAGTCATATAAACCTGTTGCAAAACCAGCTATATTCCTAAGTTAGACTATCTGTTTTCTACTTCATTGTCACTCTATGATGAATGTGCTCTACTTCTATAATTTGTCTTTTTCTGATTTACTTAGATCAGCATAAAAGCATTGTCTAATTAAAGCATTTAAGTGATTTTCCATGGCACTTCCTTGACGAGAACTATGATACAATTTTCAGATGCTTTTAAATCAGTGATGCTGATGAGCATTTAACATTGTTGTCATCTTCTAACCAAACATGAAAATATAAAGCAAAAAATCCCCATTAACCCTCTTTATACCACCTGAAGCACTTTGTACCTCCACTACTTTTCACATTTATATTACTCAGCACTAGTTGAGCCATAGGTGGCACTGTGATACATAGTACTTTCCTTATTAATATAACTTTTTGTAATGACTCTGATTCCATATACTTTGTATGATGATTACCAGTTCATTGAATAAAAGTACAACCAGTTCAACACAAATACTAGTGCTACTAGACTGGAAGATGGTATAAGTAAGGCAAAAGTGTTCACATGGCAGAAAGAGGGTTAAACTTTTATTGATGTATTTTAGAAACATTTGGAATGATTTAAAAACAAAAATTTTTTTAGCTTTTCTAATAATAATTTATTACAGTAGCTTCTTTCCTTGATCCAATATCTATTCTATGCAAAAATTAGAAGAGTATCAGCAGACCTCTTTATGTTGCTTATTTTTCAGTTACAAATGTTGCTTTTAAATCTAATTTAAGTATACCATATAAATTCAGAATTGCACTGATGACTTTTCTAAAAAAATAACAAAAAATCATAAATCAATATATGTGCATGAACATTAAAGAAAATAATCTTTTCCTCTATCTTGGTAATACAAGGTGTAGTCAAAAGGTATCCAACCTTTGGCCAAAAAAACAAGTAATATTAAAAAAACTCACCATTTTGATTTAGTGTCCTTCAAAGTATTCACCTTGGGAGTCTACACACTTCTGCCACTGCTGGAAACATTTCTGGAAATCACTTTTTGGGATGCTGTAGAGCTGTGCTGTTGAATTTTGCTTAATGTCCTCTGTTGACTCAAATCTTCTCCCATTGAGTGTTTTTTGAGCTTTGGGAATAGCCAAAAGTCACACGGAGCCAAGTCTGGGGAGTAGGAAGCCTGACGAACAAGTAGTGTGTTATGCTTGGCAAGGAATGCTTGGACGACGTGGGCAGAATGAGTGGTTGCGTTGTCATGGTGGAGTTATCAGTTCTTTGCTGCCCACAAGTTGGGTCATTTTTGCCGCACAGCTTCACGAAGGCAACGAAGAACCCCCAGGTAGTATTCTTTGTTAATTGTCTGACTTTGTGGTGCATATTCATGGTGCACAATACCTCTGTAATCAAAAAAACAGGTCATGATCAGTTTAACATTGCTGTGCACCTGCCTTGCTTTCTTTGGTCTTGGTGAGGATGGATGCTTCCATTGGGATGATTGCAATTTTGTTTCAGGGTCATAGCCATACACCCATGTCTCATCGCCAGTGATGATAGTGTTCATGAAGTTTTGATCTTGGCTAGCACACTCCAGCATGTCCTGGGAGATTTCCTTTCTGCTGGTCAGACAGCAACTTTGGTACAAATTTGGCTGACACCCTCCTCATGCACAAATCTTCAATTATAATTGACTGAACTGACCCATGGCTGATTCCAACTTCGGCAACAATTTCCTCAATAGTCACATGACGGTCTTCATAGACTATTCCTTGAACCTTTGCAATCATTTCGTCGTTTCTGCTAGTCGATGGTCTTCCACAACGTGACTCACTGTCCACTGACGTGCGGCCATCTTTGAACCGGTTGTACCACTCCTTTATTTGTGTTTTTCCCATAGCATCATCTCCAAAGGCCTTCTGAATCTTCTGGATAGTCTGGACTTGTGTATCACCAAGTTTTTGGCAGAATTTGATACATTATCTTTGCTCAATGCGCTCAGTCATCTTGACTCAAAAAGAAAAATCGCACAGCACACTCTTCACGTCTGTACTCAACATGTCACTGCGGGCGACTGGTGCAACCTACAGACACGAAAATTTTTGTGCATGCTCAGGAAGGACGGGGCCACCTAATACCCATGCGGATTTTGCTCACGCATTATTATTTTGTTCAAACAAATTCAAGGTCGGATACTTTTTGACTACACCTCATACATTCTAATTTTAATTTAGCTTCTTTCCCAACTCTTTTGAACTTATATGGATTGCACACATTTAGTGCACATATTGCCTCTCCTTAGATTCTACGTGGACATGGCCACTCAGTCTAGTGAAATGATATTTTCATGCTGGATGAATCTTATTTCCTCTACCCTTTTTAAAAAAAAAAATTACAGTATTATTATTTTATGTATTTATTCATATGTACAAAACTCACTACCATATTTCTATTTTAGAAGTAACATAAATTTTGGAAATAACTACAGTGATGGGTTAGCAAAGTATGTGGTATGTTCACTAGTATTGGTGGCAGCTGTGATTTAGTCCTGCATGGCTTTATTTGGTATCTAGCTAGTATTTATTTATTTATTTAATTTGTTTTTCTTTCTGATTTTCTTGTCTTAATATGAAAAATTCTAGCATTTTTTTCACAAAGGATATGCTTATTGGCACTTTTGTGCCAGCCATTCATTCAGATTCTATGCACCCTTTTCTTTAAAGAGATTAAGTATGCACTTACCTCATTTCTCCAAAACCCAAGGATTTTAAAGATAAATTGTACACATTTTTTCCCTGAAACCAGAAGATTTGAGATATCAACTCTATAGCACCTATTTATCTTCCTAAACCAGAGGATTTGAGAGTGAATTATCAAAATATATAGTGGTAATGTTTTGGCGCATAGATCTTTTAGCACATATAGTAACTTATGGGATACTTGCTCTAAACAATTAGTTTTTAAAGTTACCAAAGAGTCTCTAGTATAAACTTGCAAACTTTATGATTAATATTGATTGTTAAATATATTTACGTACTGATTTTCATACCTAAAGATTTTAAAGTCTGTATGTAAAACTCTTATTTTTCCCCATGCATATTGCTGCTACAAATTTTATATAAATTGCAAGTGAACATCAGTGTGTATAGTTAGACTGTTCGTGTTGGCAGCCATGTTGATCTAATATAATTGTCCTTCATTCCAGTTGTATTACACATTGTCTAGTACAGTTAACAAACTTATCTCTCCTAGTGAAACCATGTTAACTACACACTCTACCTATGAAGTAGTTTGTATGCATTTAAATCTACTACCAGTATATTTAGAATTGTTATAAATATATTGATGTGCTTTATGATTACATACAACGTTTGTTTCCATATTTTTTGGCACATAAGTCAATACTTTTTTCTGCAGGGGTCTTACCATCAAATTATACTCCACTCTGACTTATATATGGATGAAATCATGATACTGAGAACACAGGACCTTAAGTACCATGGCAAAATTTATGTATGATTGTGCATGTGGGTGCATGCTGACTCAGATTCAGTTACCTCCCTTTTATTTAGTGCTAAGGGGGGTACAGATATCATTGTGTTGGGAGAGTTTCAATTCGCCAAAGTTGAAAAAAATAATCAACCCTTACTTGAAATATGGCAGTAGAACAGCAGTATGGTATTAGCAGGAAATGTGTTCACAATTGGCGAAAAGTGAAGGATTCATTACGACAGACTGAAAAATGCAAAAAACCAAACCGTGGTTGCAAAGCTAGATGGACCAGTGTCAAAGATCAACTTGAAGACTTTGTTTTGACGCAATGTGCTTCATTCTCTTTCTTTCGCCTAAAACTCTTTCCTTCCTCAAATCTCTAGCTTTGATGTTATCCACCACTGCTGTTTTATAACCCTGACAGAAATTTTATACTGTTATTACTGTACAAAAGTATGATTGTACTATCGACTTATATATGAATGAAGGCTTGGAAAACTGGAAAATTGTCCTATTCAACTTATACTCCAGATTGACTTACAACCTGAAAAATACAGTAGTTGGAAATAAAAATGGCTTCCTGAATTTCTGAATGAATCAATTCTTAATGACAAATATACTGCTCTCATTTACTTAAACTTTACTGAAGCCTTTTTTAAAAACAACTTATAAATAATTAACTTTAAAGAAAAAAAAAGAGTGAAAGGAAGGAATAAGGTGATTTAAATAAATGAGAGTTTTTTGGCTCTCTAATTATTTATCAGAATAAATGCATAATATACTAGATGGCAGTACACTGCTAATAGAAGAGTAAATTAGTAGTATATGTATAGAACTATTTTGGCTGAGTTATCTATTTCAATATAATCAGTATGTTTGAATATGTTTTGGGCAATGCATTGGTCCAGTAGTAGACTACTGGACTGCTAAAGCTGAAGGCTAGAGTTCAAATCCAGATTGAGACCAGGTTGATCTGTGTGCCTCCCTGGCTCCCTGGCAGTTTTTCTTGCTCTTCTTCACCACTTGGATGCGTGGATTTCTTCCCAAATATAAAAATATAGAGATCTAGTATGGACTTTTTTTAGGTTAGCTAAAGTTAGAGTATACCGAGCCCTTTCCTGCTGACCATGGTTTCCAGTGTCATGCACTTTCCTGTCAGGCTAGGGCACACACAAGGTCTTAATCAAGCATTCTCAGGTGTGTGTGTGTGTATATATATATAAATAAACTGTCATACTTCCATCAATAAAATAATTAGCTTTATTCATTTCTCAAATTTTAAGAATTTTTTGTCTTTGGCTTTCATTTATGTAGATATAGTATTTTAAAAAAAATTCACATATGTACTCTTTAGTAAACCACTTTCACCTTAAAAGATCTTCATCTATAAATGCCCAGTTCTTTTGAGAAAATAATAAAACTAAATTTTTTTAGAAAATTGCTTTGCAGCACTGTACATAATCAATATAACAGTTCCTAGATCCTGCTATTAAGCAAACCTAACATTAATGACTGCATTTTACTCTGTTTAAATGTGTATAAATTACATCACACTGAATTTACAAAAATATATTTAATAATAATAAAGCCATTAATTACTAAATAGTTAACATTACAACTAGATTCTAACAACAGAAAAATCTAAAAGAAAGGGGACATATAAAAGAATGGTGCTTTACCACTCCATGAAAATATGTGCTTATACTATAGTTTCAAAAATTAGGCCATTATTTTGTACTCTTGTATTGATTTGTTCATTAAATGAGATAGATTAAAAAAATTAAAGAAACAATAATGTCTGGCAATTAAAATAAATACTGCATTTTTCAGGTTATATAAGGTCGTTACAAGAGTTTTGTCAGTTTTTATATTATGTTTGTTAATTTGGGGTTCATTTTTTGCAGGCTTGTGAAGGTGTGTGTAGGTAAGTTATATATCGTTTTGTAGCGTGTGCTTTGGCATACATTATGCAAAATCTTTTTTAAAAATCATAAAATGGACATTTGTTTTATGGTTCTGAGTGAAGCATGGATAGAAAAGTTTTTCATGCCATTTTGCTTCAAGTTAAAACTAGGACATAAAGCAAGCGAGGCAACTCATAAAATTAAGCAAGCATGGGGCAAGAACACAGACAATGAGTGCACAGTACAATGATGATTTGCAAAGTTTCGATCAGATGTGAACCTTGAAGATAAAGAATGTAGCAGACGTCCGTCCAGCTGTGATGGCGATTGTCTGCAAGTCCCAGGTGAAACTGACCCAAGAAAAACAGTGATAAATTGCTGGAGAGCTTGACGTAAGCACAACAACTGTTTCCTGGCAAGGTGAAAAGGCTTGACCAGTAGGTGCCTCACAAATTGAATGAACAACAACAAAATCGTTGATTGTAGATCTGCTCTTCACTTGTCATGAGAAACAAAAACGACCCATTTCTTGACTAAATCATTATGTGATGAAAATAGATCCTTCACAACAATCGCAAATGATGAGTACAGTGGCTTGATGGAGACAAGGCACCTAACCATGTTCTAAAACCAAGCCTCCACCCAAAGGAGGTCATGGTCACTGTCTGGCGGACTGCAACTGGTGTCATCCACTATAACTTCTTGCAAATTGGCAAAACCATCACAGCTGAAAGGTACTGTCGTGAATTAAACGTCATCACAAACTTTCCCAATGAAAGCTGGCATTGGTGAATCGATGAGGCCCAATCCTGCTCTACGACAATGCTCGTCCTTATGTTGCAAAAGTGACTCTTCAGAAACTGAACACATTGGGGTATGAAGTTCTTCACCCAGCCTATTCACCAGACCTTTCTCCCACAGACCACCACCTTTTCAAACATCTTGACAGCTTCCTCCATATGAAATCCTTCTCCACCCAAACAGCAACTGGAACTACTGCCTTCCAACAGTTTAGAAAACTCCAGAAATTCAGATTATTTTCAAAATGGTATAAATGCATTTGTAACTCATGGGCAGAAGTGTATTGATTGTAATAGAACTTAGTTTGATTAATAAACTTCATATTCAACAATGACATGAAGTCTCATTGTTGCAGTAAAAAAACCAACAAAACTTTTATAAAAACCTAATAAGTCGATGTGGAGTATAAGTTTAATAGGTAAATTTCCCTGTTTTCAAGCCTTCATTCACATAAGTCGATAGTATGATCATACTTTTGTACAGTAATAACAGTATAAAATTTCTGTCAGGGTTATAAAACAGCAGTGGTGGATAACATCAAAGCTAGAGATTTGAGGAAGGAAAGAGTTTTAGGCGAAAGAAAGAGAATGAAGCACATTGCATCAAAACAAAGTCTTCAAGCTGATCTTTGACACTGGTCCATCTAGCTTTGCAACCATGGTTTGGTTTTTTAGCATTTTTCAGTCTGTCGTAATGAATCCTTTGCTTTTTGTCAATCGTGAACACATTTCTTGCTAATACCATACTGCTGTTCTGCTGCCATATTTTCACCATTGTTTCATCGTTTTCAGAAAAATTGAACACTTCCAGTTTAAAAGCTGCAGTATATGCTTTCCTTTTCTTTATAGCAGGCATTTTCATGTAGGTATTGATATTTGTTTTCAACTTTGGCAAATTGCAACTCCCCTAACACAACGATACCTGTGTTCCCTTAACACTAAATAAAAGGGAGGTACAATCATACATAAATTTCGCTGTGGTACTTAAGGGTCTCATGTTTCTGGTATCATGATTTCATCCATATATAAGTCAGAGTGGAGTATAAGTCAATGGTCAGGCCCTTGCAGAAAAAATTATTGACTTATATGCCAAAATATATGGTAGCTCAAATTTGTAATTATTTTGACTACTTAGTTTATTAGCTTTGTAACTTTTTGTATACATGTATTTGCTTATTCATTAAATTCCAAGTTTGTATTCAGACATGTTTTATCTGTTAAAAAATTTATCAAAGTAACTACAAAAGACTTCTTTTTATTATTTATTATATCAGTATTTCTTATTTTCAAATTTTGTACACTCTTTTCTATGTAAGTTGAACAGCACTTTCTTTGCACATCAGCCTAAAAACTGACTGCCCAAGCCAATACATAGTCTGAACTAGGCTTCTCTCCACCAATAATAATTAATTAAGGAATTCACTCTCCCAAACAAATAAAAAAAAAAGATAAAGAAACTAAACATTGGAATAGTCTTGTATATGTGTTTTCAGTATTTCAAGATACTGGAAACACACACACACAACACATCATTCTACTTGTGACAAAAAGTACTAACTCAGTTACAGATATTGCAGTGAGTTTTGTAGCAAGACGTGGAAATTGTTTGTTCTTTCAGCCTTTTTAATTTGCGAAAATAGTGTCCAACTTCATTATTAGCTCTGCAGTGCCAAGCAGTCTGTTTCTGCAGCATTGTATTTTGGGAATTTTAATAAATGATTGATATAAGCTAAGATTCTCTACATCTCTGCTTTAAGTTTTATAAAAAAAGTGTAAATAACTGACATAGTTCTAATAGTTTGTTTAAATTTTTGAATATTGACAGAAACCTTAAAACACTTGTAGAGATTTATCATTATTTAATGTTTTAAACTTTCTTTTTTTGGATAAAATTATCATTAACTATCCTACTTTTTTTTGGTACATGTCACCTTTTACTGTTTTCTCCATTTTCTTGCTTGTAGATAAAGTGAATTAGTTTTTACACCAGACATTGGTTATTTACTGAAATTTCTGTTTCTATTGAAACTTGGTTAAACATAGGTCTGATGTCAGAACATTTATACTCTTGATTTATGTTCTGTACCTGGAAAAAAGAAAGGGTTAGTGTAAACTATATTTACATAATTCTTTAATAAATTTTCTGTTTGATATTTACATAATGATAAAAATGTCTTTTTTATATAAACAAATAGAAGTCTTTTTAAAAATGTTATTTACCTTATTGACAAAGGATGTACTAACTATCCTAATTCATCTGATTTCACATTTTATTCCTTATTGAAGGTGGCCTTCAGATGTTTGCATGTTTGAAGTAAATTTTGGAGCTTTCATCTTTAGCTGGAGCCATCCTCAGCATGTATTCCTCATTATTTAGTTTTCAATAGTATTATCTGAAAATGCTTCTGGAAGATATTTGTGTAATATTAAGTGAAACCAACCTTTTCCTGCTTGCTTTGTGGTAACAATGTGCAGGCGAATTCCATTTAAGATCCGCTTAACCAAATTTCACGCTATATTATGCAGCTATCGTTTTTGTAGCCATTAGAAAAAAATTACTTAATTGGCACCTGAGCACTGCTCATCAGATCCAGCATCCAGTCTGAGAGAAGTTTAAGACTGATATCAATCTCTTCAGGAGAACACAACAGGGAAAATGCTTCTACTTGCCAACCAAAAACATTTAACATGTACAGCATCAAGTTTAAAACAAAAGATTAAGATTCTATATATACTTTAAGGAATTAAACATGATATTCTTTAATTGAACAATTATTTAATTAGAAATTAAATGAGTTGTAATGAACTCATTAAAAAAAACAAGGGTAACTAGTGTATTGAATTTTTAGTAACAGTTTTTACACTGGGCATAGTTAGGTAGAGTTCCTGTTTCTGCTGAAGCTTACTTAAATGTTGGAACTTTCTAATAACCTCTGACCACAGCTCTAGTTTCAGTATGTGTGGCTAGGTGTTATTTTCCTGAACGATGGCCTTTTCCATTGGAAGTGAGCATGATATTATATTGTTTTAATGTAGTTTGTGTCAATAAGGCTTTCATATGAGATGTTAATCAACTGACATTCTTTGTGAAAACTGCCCTCTCCATACAAATGTGGTCATTACTTTCTTTGCTCTTGATTCTGTCTTAATTTTGTGTTGGCTGTGAACCATTATGCCATTCAGTATTGTTTTTTGGACTGAGTCGTATGAAAATAAACACATTATTGTTGTTGTTTTATCTATTGCCAAATTTTTCTTTACATTGTTTAGTTTCTTGCTCAGAAACTTTGAGTGGCTAGTTTGTATGGTAAATAATTATCATTCGAAATACATTATATCTAATAATGATTGCAGGCTATCTCAGCCATCTTTATTCATTTGTGTCTATATAATTTTTCTAATACATACAATATTAACATCTATCATAATAATTAATGATTGTACGACACTATGCACTATCTGTTACTCTTTCTTCTACTCTCCCTGATGCACCTGATTGATGTATATCTGTGTGTGTACCATATTTTAGAACATCCCTGAGCTTCTTTGTAAAAACATTTGGAGCACTGCTTATAATTAAACTTTTATTAAGATTTAGAATATTTATATTGATAGCTAATACTTTAAAAGATGATTTTTTTATTGAATCTGCATGTGTTCTCAAATCTAAGTTTAAAAAATATATAAACGGTGGTGTTATGCTGAAGATTCTGCCAAATCCATTTTTTTAAAACCAGGTTATTTATTATTTAATAATGGTAATCTCTGAATATGATTATTTCCATTTATTTGGATCAAAGTGTGCCTTTAAGTTTAGCCGTTTCTTATTACTTCCTATTAATGTGAGCATTTCCTATCTAGAAAAAAAAAAGTCTTGACTAAGCTCAGGAGAGCTAAAAAAATTGCTTGTTTGAGAGTTACTTTCATGAGGAAATTAAACTTTGAATAGCTGGAAATTGTATATTTGAGGAGAATATCTGGAAATTATGCACTTGTGGGTTAACATCATGAGACTTTGCCAAATTAGGTTACACACCCCCTGTTCTAAATTTCACCTAAACTTAGTGGAAACTCTACTCGACTACTAAAATGACATTTAGATTGCTGTAGACTCTTAGTAGTTTATATGAAATCTGTCAAAATGAATTTTTTTAAAAATCGACAATTTATTTTACCAGAGAAGCTATATAGAAATTATTTCTTTGTATTTTTCATTGTGTGAATTGCGCCGTTTTGTCTTGCTCTCTTTTATGTAAGATTATTGAGAGATCTAACGAGTGTTTAAATTTAACAACGATTTTGAATGTGCAGATATAGCAGTTTTTCAGTTATTGCAAAAAAAAAAGGAAAGAAAAACACAAGAGAACATAATTAGCTGAAACGCAGGTTCATAGCTTAACATTTTAGTTACAGAAATATGAGTGAGTTGAATAAATAGCAATAGTGTCAGCTAATTAGAAAAAAAGTTTGTTTTTTTTTTTTGCAATCTTTTCTAAGCCAAACTTGTTTCTGACCTACAGTATTAGAATTAATTGTGGAAACATGCAGCATATGCACAAACAATGAGTGATTTCAACTGTGAGTTGTCATGCACATTGTATTTTTACAGAAAATATATAAAAAAACAAAATATGTTGTACAGTACATTTATTTGGGATGTGAGCCTTTGCTTTGTAAAAGAATGGCCCTTGATTTTATACTCTCATACAGGTTATCAGTGTTTGACTATGGAATGTTGTTCCAAATACTTTGTAACACTTTTTTTTTTTTTTGTTTGACTTTTTTAGTAGCCATATAAAAAACTCCATACAGCCTCAGTGATGTTCATATCAGAAATTTGTGCAGGCCAAAACATAACTATCAACTTTTTAAATGCTTCTAATAATTTTTAACCTCATTCATTGGCTGTATGTTTGGGGTCATTTTCATGTTGGAAGATGAATATTCACCCGATAAGATATGTTTCTGAGGGAATGAATGACATAATGGATGAGAACCTGCCTAAATCTCTCAGCAGTTAGTATACCTTAAATTTTATGCAAATTTCTGACACTCTTGGTTCATATGCAGCCTCACACGCATATTTATTTACTTCCATACTTCACTGTAACTCTTATATGCTGACTGTTGTGCTGCTTTTCCAACTGCTCTTGAACAAACTACCACTTAGTATTGCTGAACAGTTCAAATTTAGACTCTCTTGTAAAAAGCACTTCCAGGTTTGGTCATCCAACTGTTTCATTTCTGCTGTCCTTTTCAGCTTTGCTGTTTGGTTTCCTCTCCTCAGCAAAGGTTTTTGGGTAGCTATGCATTCATTGAAACCACTTTACATTAATGTATATCTTACTGTTATTGAAGAAATTTTATCACCTTCCCTTGCAGTTAGGTCATTCGCAAGATCTCTACTGGCTTTAAGAGTTTGGGATTACTTCCTTAACCATATCTATTGTCAACAGTACCAGTTTTGCATATCCTCTTCAGATTCTTATATACAGCTGTTTTTGAAACATGAAGTTGGGCTGTAGTCTGCCACATGAAGTAGCCTTCACTAGCTAAGAACTTGATTTATATATGATTTTCATGTACAATTTTCTTCAGGAGTCATAATATTCACCACATGCAGTGATATCACTACCTATACTTTTATAATCCTGCACATGTGTGGCCCTTTCTGACTGCTTGCATGACAAGCAGTTACATTCAACTATATCAATACATGACTGTACTATTGGAACATTTCATTCTTACACATGAGATGCAATTCTATCATGTATTATTTGTATTTTATACCCAGTTTTTCCTCTGTTTCCATAATTATTTCTAATACTGTATTTGTATCTAAAATAAAAAAAATATTCAACTGAGTTTAAAGTCTGGAGGCCAAGAAAAAAGACAAAACTTTTCATACAAAAAATATTCTAACAAAATTGTTCACAGTAGGTATATTCCCCCAATTTTCATTTCAGACTTAGTATGGTATCCATCTTTAACCATTATTACTTAATTATTATTGAATTTCCATAATGTTGTTTAGATGTTTTCTTTTAACAGGTTTGCATTCCTACCCACTAGTGAACTAAAAAGAAACAGATGAAGGCCTTAAGCAGTCATTGAGTGCTACTTATTGCTCCCCCCAGATTATGTTTCAATAGAAATATGTTTTAAGTTTCATGAACAAACTGACAGTAGAATAACTATGAATGTGGCAAATATTATAGCCACACTTAAAAAAAAATAAACAACTTTTGATGAAGAAATTAAATAATAAAGTCAAGATTGTCATGTTTTTCCATGATGAATAATCTTAACTTTCTTGTAAGCTGAGAAATTTATTAGTTTGTTTAGATTCTTCTTTGAATAACTTAACCTTACAGCAATATATTGCTTGACTGAAGATTAAAAATGCTTTGCATTTATTATTTATGCTAATGACATTTGTGTTGTTTTTTTGTTAGGACTGAAAGATCTTCAGATCAGGTGATACAGCCAGTCAACATGGAAGCTTTAACCAAATGGGTAGGCAAGATACCATTGGATGTGGTTCGCGACATGGCAAATATAGCTCCAATGCTGGAAGTTCTTGGCTATGATCCAGCTGCCAATCCCCCTGTATATGGTAAACCAGATTCTCGTGTTACTAATAATACAAACTACATTCTGAAAAATAGAGAGTATTGGAGACAGAAAGCAGAAAATCTGATAAAAGAGAAGCACGTAGTTTTGTCACATCACAGTTCAAATCTTAAAAAAAATGTTTCAGCTTCCTAAGGACATTTGAGCATATCCAACTTAAATATTTCTTATGTCCTCATTTTCAAGGGCAGTCTCAAAGGGGAAAGTTTGCTGGCGGTGGTGGTGGTTATTTATTTGTGACTTTGTGCGTACTTTAATGCAACGTTTTTCTGTGTGTCAAAATGTATCTCATTATGTTTAATACAAAACCTACAGCTGTGGACAAAATTATTAGACAACTTACACATGGAATACAGTTGGAAATTCTTCATGCTTGTGCAGGAGAATTTCATATTCTAAATGATGATAATGGGTTAAAAATTAATGAAAATTCATGTCAGTTTTAATTTCAATTTGCACCTATTCCAGTCATTCTTGGTCACTTGGCAGAAGCTTTCATTGTAGTGCATTTTTGTGGAAGTGGCAATGAACACTGCGCTGTGCACCACCTTGTAGATCAGAGTTAGTTTTGTTATTGTTTAAACAGTCTGTGATAGAAAGAACCCAACTCAGAACCACACAGTGCTGTGTAATGATAGTAACTGTGTATTGTGTGATAGTGCAGTTTTCCTCAGATAAAGAGGGATGGCATAACCTTAACAAAAAGCCTGCAAAATGTATTTTGACATTCTTCCAACATCTTTAAGAAAATGATAATCTTTTTTATCTTTTGCCTTGGCAATAGATAACACCTGAGCTGCTGCTTCGCTTACACTTACTTCATATCAAAGCTGTTGGCAATTAGGAATCTTTATTTAAATAAGAAAACAAAAGACAAACAGAAATCTGTGAACTATAATAAACATATTTTAATATAATTATTGTAATTTTTGCTGTACATGGTAAACCTGTTTGTACTAACAGTTAACTCCATTACTGTTTCCATATTTGACTAGACAATTATTTCTGTAAAATTTGTACATACAAAAAATAGAAATTATTTGTACCATTAGAATTATGTTGCTCTGGTAATTTTTTCCAAAGCTGTGTTAGCTAGAATCTCTGGTTTATCTTGGATGATAATGTAGTTATATTTCCAGTAGCAGGGAAAAACGGAAAATTGCAATTTTTAAATTTCCATTTTTTAAATTGTAGAATTGTTTTATAATATCTATATTGTTGGAAAAAATTGTACTTTTGCAGATGGCATTGAAGAAAGATTTGACAGTTGAGTTTACCTATTATGCTATTTATTTCTATTGTTACATTTCTCAGTTTATTTTACCTTTTTTATTTTGTTTCAGTTGTATCACTTTGTTGCTTGGATTTTAGGTATTCATTTTTTATGTCCAATAACTGAAACATTTGAACCATATCTTAAAACTAGTTTTACACTATCCAAATCCTAATATGGATTATAGAATACATATAGTGGTGAGCCACTTTCATCACCTTCTAAATAACTGATTATTGTATCACTGCACCTGCCTATAATTCAAACAGGAAGGTGCAATCATGTGTGTAGCTATTTAATCAGCATGACTTGCCACCTGCAGTTTTATTTGGATTAAATCATATTAAAGTAGGCAGGATATCATTTATTTTCAGTATTACTTAATTACAGAAATAAAATTGTTCATGCAGTTTCCATCAACTGAATGGCACTTTGAAAGTTTACATCATTTAATAACATTTGAATTATATTATTAATTGCTAAAAGTTGCATTCATCTCTTTCTTTTTTAGAGTGATTTTTTTTTAAAGGTAATGCCTGATGGTTTCACTTCAGTAGTAACTACCTATCTATCTTTATCTCTATACTTACTTATATCTTTCTCTTTTTACATAGGAAACATATATACTGTTTTAATCTATTATAAATGGTTCTTGTCTATTAAAATACTTGTTGAGTCTAAAACCTTAGAAAAGTTTGAATTTTAAAATATTATTTTAAAATCATCTTCTATAAATCAATGATGGTTCAAGTTTATTAAAAATCTTAATGGTTTGTTAAATGCATATTTTAATAGTGTGTAGAAGGCTGTATATGGTTAGAATGTGCCTACAATTTAACTTAACACCACTATCTTAACAATTGAAAACTCAACTAGAACCATTAGTTTTCCAAATAACTAACAACCCAATCTAAAATCTTCTTTTCTAAAATCTTGAATACTTTATGTATAGAAAAATTAATTGATAACTAAAAGGTTTGCTTTCATTTTTGTTGGGTGAATTGAACCCCTATTTTTGCATCTGACTTATTTTATTTAAAATGAGAAATCAGAATAAAGAACATTTTATTTTGAATTATGTATTAGTGATTAAAGCTAATACCAATATTACCAGTTTAATTCTTTCTATCTCCTTTTGCTGCTTTCAAAAATCACTTAAGAAGTAAACCTTAGACTAATCTTCTTAGAAATGATTATGAAAATTTAGAATTTTAAAATCTATCCTTAGATGCAACACATGCATTTATTTATTTTTAGGATAAAAATAATTATAAATTAATTTTGTTGACCTATTCTACAAAACCTATTTCCCCTTCATTTGTGCCTGTTTTCTAGTAGTATGATTTACTGTAGAACATAAGTGATCACCTGTATGTGCATATTAAAGTACATTCCATGTAATATACTATTTAATAAATACAGGAGAACTTCACAACAGAGACACTAAATAATTATTATCAAGTTATTTCTCTTTTACCAGTGAACAAGCATTTGGTATATTGTATGCATGTGTCATGAGATGGTGTCATGGTGCAGTGGGTAGAAAGTTCACATGTCAATCCTTGTCGCTGGATTCGATCCCTGGTGGGGTCAGAGATGCTGCTGATGATGGCCAAAAAGACCGAAACAGTTGTACAGCCCTTCTTTGGATACTTATATTTACCTTGACTCTCAACTTGGAGAGGAATTGGCTCTGCCAGGTTGTAAGATGCCCTAGACACACCTCGAGGTGCCCCAATGATCTATGGGTTATTGGACAAGTGAAGTGATACGTTTGTAATGACATCACCCATATCTTACAAAAGGTAGATGGTTTGAGGAGCAAGCATCAGTCTTCATACCTATTAATGTTTTGTGCCACAATCAGCAACCAAATAGTGATACAGCAATATTTCATGTTCCTATGGGTCAATCCAGCAGAATCTGGTGGATTCTTGTTAACTTCTCACAAAGTGTTACATTCAATTTATCAAGGCTACTTAAAGGCTGTGCCCATTGTCTGAGTCCAGGAAATACCATACATTCAATTGGTAAAAGATTGATCAATAAGCCTACCTATGGTGGAGTGTTTATCTACCTATTTTTTGAGGAGTTGACTGACAACAATTCTTTCATGGTCAGTTTCAACATTGTTAGTCTAGAATATGAAACTGGCATTGTGATTTGGCAAAGGGCCTGCTGTGAACTTTGCTGCTGTTTGGTATCTGTCACACCTTATGTTGATACTGTTCACAATATCAGCAAGTCCCATCCATTTAACATTTGTGGGATGGTGGCATCTGTGTGGTACTATTCATTCCAACTTCCCCATACTTTTTTACAGCCATTCTGGAAGTTCTGATGGAACACACATTTCTCCCAAGAATATAACCTGCAACCACCACTTCACACAGACCATCATTGATGTCTGCATCAATTTCTCCTTGCCTATGAAGGCAATTTATAATAGTGTATGATTTTGATCCAAACTGTCTTCCTCAACTATTTTTGCAGCTCTAATGTATTCAACTGATGTTACACAGTGTGATAAAAGTAATATATCTGTCTTGACATCACAATGTTGATCTTAGGTAGCCAATATGGGAGCCAAAGCCCTCACATGCTGAGTCTCTTGATGATGTGTTCATAAACAGCTAATCATTGACTCTGAGTGCACTGTGTTGATTCCCTAAGTTCCATTGTATACTTTCACACACTAGCATTTTTTGGTTTACCTTGAGTTGTTCCACTGCTGTATTGTCAGTATTGATTGCACACAAATGTCATATTTCCATTTATCAGTCTAACTCAGTTTGCCAAGTCACAATGTTTGTCTTGTGTGTGTAATACACATACCACTCCTTGAGCAGTCTACCTACCATTTGTAAAGCCACATGGTATGGTCAGATGCTGACATTTTATGCACTTGTGTATAATGAATTTGCAGACTCTTGTTTATTAAGGAAACACATTAACAGTCATTCAATTTTGCTATATTTTAAATCAGTATCTTCTCTCTTTCTATCAGTAGCATCAAGCCGAATGAAGTAAAAGTTAGCTGTAGGATTTGTGACTTTAACAGCTCCATACACCAACTCCTCTGAAAGTCTTATACTAAGACAAAGACTTAAAATAATGAATAAAATGAAAATTTCCTTTTGAAAAGATTGATATTTTCCAGTTTTGAGGTTTACCGTAAGTCTTTCATCATTAGGCTATAATGGGAAGAATTTCAGCTAATAGGAAATTTTGCATCATTGATTAATGGCTCTGAAAGAATTTATATTAGAAAATAATTAAGGGTACAAAAATGTATTGTTAAACGAAAACTTTACAATTCTTTTGTTTTTAAATATTTTTTAATAACTATTTCATCCAGCTAAAGATAATGGGCAATGCTTACATTCGATATCATCTTGAAAGCTCCAAAAATATGAAATAATATTTATTAAAAGATTATGTAGCAAATGCTTAAAAAATATTTAAAATAAAACAAGGGGAAATTCAAGTTTATTTTTTATAGCATTTGATTATTTTAATCTCAAGATTACTGACAATATGAATTATTGTTTGGTATAGAAATTTAACTGCTAATTTGCATACTATAAATAATATTGAGACAAAATTTTGCTTTAAGCACAAAAAAATTAAGATTGTGATCCGAATTAAGAGCCAAATGTTTGTTGAAGTTATTTATTTGTTATGCAATAGAAGGACTAATAATAATATATTATTATTATTATTATCTGAGAAGAAATTTTAATCTGTTTTTATTAAAATAAAATGCATAGTTGTTTATAGACACGGTCTAAAATCTTAATCTAAGAAATGCTCTTTTTAGATCTGAAGAATACCAATGAGAGATTAATGAAGATAGCATAGTGCATAATTTCTTACCTTTAATAATGGTTTCTAAATAGAAAGATTTCTTGTATTTTTTTTCTAATTGCATGGTACATGCAAAAACAAAATAAATACCTGTTTTTATTAATCATTCATAGGTTTTTTACTGAAATGTGGATTATTATGGTAGCAGTTATCTCAGTGATTTTTGTTGCTTGTTTGTTTTTAAGTGTACACTATTAAGTCTGTAGAACTTGTGGAACAGTGTGTAGTCAGAGTAAAGTGTGATGTATACTTCGTTATATGTCTAATTATCTGAATTTTTTTTATGTACATAATTTAACAAGACTGAGACTATTTTAAAACTCCAGTCTACTGATAACTGTTAACACTATCCTGTTCTGCACTTAAGAAATACAATAGCTTTTGTTTTTTCAGAGGCATCTACTAACATTTATATGAACTTATGGTTGTAATTTTTATTAGTTAGCATCAAAGGCATACCAACTTCAGATATAAATATTTTTCTGATAACAATAGTTGCTTCATGAATATTTTAAAACATTTTATACAGTTTCTTTAAAATAATACCATGGATTAAAACCTGTTAAAATAAATTGTTAATAATAAAAGCTTTATTCCAGCTATTCAAGCAAGTTTAAACACTTACCTTGATTATTCTTGTTATCATCCATAATACTGTTTGTTGATAGCATTATATTTGATTCACATTCTTATGAACAGGATCAAGTATTGCAATTTTAAATTTATTGTAGTTATCTATATATAGTATGTGCTTCAGTAAGCTAGTTGATGAGTCAATTTCATTTATTATTTATTCAAATTTCAGGAACTTTGTTTTATCATCTTAATATTTCACACACAAAAGAAATTGAAAAAAAATTTTTTTTTTCTATACAAAGAAGCTTATGTGAATATGATACCATGTTCAACCAAAGAAACAATAACCTGGACTTAATGTTAATTCTGAGAGCTGTGACGGACCAGTGCTGCAGTTTCTTGGCTTGCAGCAAGTTAACAGCTTGATTTTTAAAATATTTTATTTCCCCACCTTCACAAAATTATCTAATCATTAATGAGTTCATCACAAGTTACTTATTTAGTTGACCTCTGATATTTCACAATAGAGCAGATATTTTTAACTGCTCACTTTGTTGAAATATCCTGTATGGCTCATTCAGTCACAGCACAACTGGTTTTCTCAACTATTGATAATAATTGCAAACAACACGCACACTCTCTCTTGTATATGATATGACATTGAATGAAACTATAAATTTGCATAGGTAGTTTTTAACTTATTAGCTGAATGTTAAAGAATAAACTTTGTAAATGATACTTTCATATTATATATTTTACATTACATTGGCTGCATAAGAATGTCAAAGAAATATCGTTATCTCAGCAGTCTGCTAGCCTAAATATTAACATTTTATTTAAACTTAATTTATGATTAGAAATAATCTGTTGAATTCTTCTGTGGTATTTGGGAGATATCATAATGTGATTTTTATAAGACATTTCAATTTCTGTACAGAAAAGTTTAATATTACTTTGGGGAGGGCAATAAAATTATTGACATCTGCCTGTCTTTAACAGCCACTCACTCGTGTAGTGGTTTCTCTTTAGTCTCTCTTAAAGTTTCAGCTTTAATTTACAATTTGTAAATTCATGCAGAGGTGAAATATTTTTAATATCTGTATTTTTGACAGATGGGAGAAAAAAAAATTATGAGCAAAATACATGCTACATCAGAAAGTAAAGCAAAACTTTTATCAGGAATGAAATATGATCCATAATACTGAAATCAAATAATTTTCTGTATTAAAGGTTTTTTGGGGTTATATGTTTGTTTATTTTGATTTTGATTTTGATTTCTTTTAGTGAAGAGAGGTTGGTTTTTTTTTTTAAATTATACTTACAATGTGATTGCATAATCTAAACACTCAAGTTTCTAAATTTCAAACAAACAGTGCTCATTTCTTTTACCACCACAAGTTGCCAAGTGAAAATATAACAATGCCCTCTTTATGAAAACTGAGACCAAACACTTATTTTCTAATATTTAATCCATCTTTGGACATTCCTTCTAACAAAGTTCCTTTAATATATGTATATATATTAACGTGTCCAAAGAAGTGCTACAGCTACTATCCTTAGTTGCAACAGTTTTGAAAAGTGATTATTGACCTCTAAATAGAAAAATCTCACTTGTACATATTTAAAGAAACTTTTTTTTTTTTTTGTTTACTAATCTCTACAACGGAGACCACCTGCTGATGAGGCAGTGTGTGTAGTGCTATAGCTGTCCTCTAAAGATCATTGCTTTTGCACCATGAGGTATCTGGCACCTTTGATTTGGCAGCGAAACCCTTACTAGAACTCTTCATTTTCAGATGTTAGAGGGGAAACCTATGTGGCCTGCTGATGAAGTAGAAACTATGGCAGGGATATGCAAAACCAAGCTGGTTCTGACTAGGATTTGAACTTTAGCCTTAGCCTTGGTAGTCCAGTAGATTAACTACTGCTACTGGACTACCAACTATATATATTTATGATCTTTTCCTATTGTCATCATTAGGGTTTTAAGAATTTTAATTTGCGGTAACCTCAAATTTTTTTAAATTAAACAAGTGGCTGACTATTCTTGAACCTGAAACCTGTTGATCGCAAAGTTTTCAATGTTTTCATCTAACTCACTGTACTACTAGAACTTCTGTTATTGGAAATTTTACCTTTCATTATAAAAACTACGGTAGATAGAAATCTTTAGGGTTGAAAGTGTTACTAAAAAGTAATGATCTTAGAGAGAGTTTGTTTATTATATCTAAAGTGTTTTAGGTATTGATTTACTTCTTTTTTGTCTAGCTTTAGTGATACTTAATAAACCTTCAAGGATAGAGTGTCTGCCTCTCTACATTTTGTATCTGCTCAACTATTGGTGGCTTCTATGGCATAAAAAACCAGAAATTTATTCTATATGATGCTTTGATATATAAACCAATGAACACTGATTAGCTTGCTTTCTGTTTCTGATTTGTATAATACTTATTCACATACACACACGACAGAAAAGAATGTATGTAGTGCAGATGTCAATTTTTTAATCTGCTATAAAAATATTTTGACCTAATCATGGGCTTGCAAAAAAAAATAGTTGGTATATTTATATATGTTCACCAAAGACACACAGAGATTTAAAATAAAAAATGCCACCATTTTTTGACAATATTTAGAAAATTTTTACTTTGTATATTGTATGATAGACCAGTTTATATATTGCTTTTAGATGATTTGTTTTTTTAAGTAGCTTTGACAACATACATCATTGTTATACTTATCTAAGTGTGATTAGAACAACAATTGATAAACAGGCTTATAGTTAATCAGCTGGTTTAATGATAACTTTTGCCTTTTTGTACTTTCTACAAAAACAAGAGCTCTTTTGTATTTGTGTTTTTGACAGAATATAGTATCATTTAATGCTTAGAATACTGGTCTAAACTATAGACAAGAAACTGGTCACCTATTCAAAGCCGTTAATAATCTTTTAAGTGATCAGAATAAGCAGCCAACTTCCTTTCATTTCAAACCAGATGCAGAGAAGCAGTGTGTTTCAGTTTGTTTTTATGGCTATTGATGCTGGATTTTTTAGTTTTGTTAGAAACATGGTTACCACTGTCTACAGAGTTTATGAAAATTTAGCAGAAGTATTTGCTGATGATGTGAGTTGGATGATGAAGACTTTATAGTTCATGATAATGTTGATGTGCTTTCTGACAAAGCATCTGATGATCTCGACAATAATTTGAAACCAGAAGCAATGCTAGAAACTGTAATCATTTTAGTTCTGTTGATGACTAAAGTCCCACAAATACAAATCCTTGATGACCACAGTTAGTATATGGATATGGGAGCCGGCTGTTTGGCACCATACTTCAATATATCATATTTTTTTGAAAAATAAGTCAGTGTGACCTTTAATTCATTGATAAGTTGATTCGGAGTATAACACAAGGCTAGATCAATTATGGTAGTTTTTTTTTTTTTGTGTGTGTTGTGCGGTGTTTAGGGGAGTGTTTGTAAGGTTGCATTTGTATGTGGGTGTAGCTGGATCGGTTCCACGACAGACCGTCTCAGCTGTTTATAAGTGAGGCCTTATTTCGACCTGTGTATTGTTTGAATTGTACCTCAGCCTAGCAGGAGCAGCGGGCTACCCAACTCCTTCATATTGCACGCAGGAGGGGTAGGTTTATCCTGGCTGGACTCTCTAAAACAGTTTTCTCTCTGTATGTCCTTGTTCTGTAAGGGAAGTTTGGGCCACTGTTTATTTTTCAGTTTCCAAGTGGAAGGATGGAGAGAGTTCTATTTTTATTTTTGCGGGGTGATGGATGGAGTCACGTTCTCCCTCCGTTTTCGTCTTTATTCTAGTCCTCCCTCATGGGAGAATCTGAGATTCTCTTAAAAATACAGCAGAAAAGTCTTTATGACTTTCGCTATCTTTCTCTTTTCCAGCGTGGGAGAACCAGAGGTTCCCATGTCGGTGGTTTATTTGGGAAGTAGCAGAGTCTGCTGTAGTGGTTGTCATCACAGCATCCTTTGCCCCATTCCACGCCACATTGATGTTACTGTGTCGTTGGATCTTCTTTATTTGGACTATTGTTTGTTGTTTTAAACGAAGAAAGAAACATGGTTAGTCCATGTGCAAAATATAGGGGTGGAGTAACTTTATAAATAAATAGAGGCTTACACTGTAGAAGGGGAGGGGGTGGGAGTTTTAGTTAGTAATAGTAATGGTAGTCCACTTTATTTTGTAAATATGTTTTAAAATGATCTAGGATCATTTAAGAGATAAGATTAATCATGAAATACACACTTTTGGGAAAAAAAAATTACATATTATATACTACAAAATCAATTACGATGAATGTAAAAATAGAGAGTTGGAGAGAAAGAAAAAGGAAAGGGTAATAGAGGAGAGAAGGAGAAAGAAAGAAATCTTTTCCAGCATCCTATATTAATTCAAAGTAAAATACAATTAAATTAGACATAGGGGTGACTCAGGGTGGTCGATCTAAACTAAGTGTTGAAGTTGGGGAGTTGTCAAGGTGTATGTGTAAAGTTTTGTTTGTGTTGATGTGTCCTAATGCATTATTAATTAGCCAAGTGGAAGAGAAAATTTGCCTGTCATTTATACTGGATTTCATGACTGCATATTTTTGATGTAACCAATTAGTTACGTAATTTTGTTGAGGTAGGTTGACCGCCTTCTAAAGCCTTTCGGCTACCCCAAGCTATCCGCTGGGCAGTGAAAACCAAAAAGTTCGAAAGGCAGTCCTTTTTAGTTCTATTATTGAATCCAAAGATGCGCCAGAACGACGTAAGTTTGTTCAGGGGACTTTTAATTTTGAAAATCAAGTCTCGGACTAGGCACCATAGTTCTATGTTCTGCGGACAGGAGAATAGACAATGGATTGCCGTTTCATCCACCTCGTGACAGGCGAGGCATTTGGGTGAATTTATTAATTTCCATTTATGTTTGTTTTCCCTTCTGGGGAAAACATTCCTGGTTAATTTCCAGTGTATGTCAGATGTTTGTCCGTCCACGAGATGATTAATGGAACTAGCCCATATCCTGTCCCATGGAAGTGTTCCTGAATTTAGGGTATCTTCCCACCTCCTCCTGTAATTCGGTTCCTCTATAGGTCGTGATGACAGGAAGAGGTAGATGTCTCGTTGGGATAATTTGTCTAGTTCTATTTTAGTATCTCCTAGGCTTACGATGTTATCTGTTCCTATAGAGATGTTACTAGTGATCCATTGCTGGAGTGCGGTTATGTGGTAATCTGTTAGTAAGTTTCTTTGTGCTCTATATAGTTTTAGTTTGCTAGTGAGAACATTGACCCCGTAGAGGGTGTCAAATGCTTTCGCTAAACGGGAGATGAAGGGGTTTTGCCATCTTGGTCTATCGTTTACGTTCCTTATGATATCTATTATGTTTAGTATTTGTTGAGCACCTATTTTGCTCTCTAGGTTGATTAGATTTAATCCTCCTTGGTTCCGAGGGAGTCTGATTATTTGTTTGTTTGCCATGTGTTTGCGCTCTTGCCACAGAAACCGAGTTAGCTCGGCGTCTATGGCGTTGCGCACCCATCCTGGCATTCCTATTATTTTAGATTTATAATATATTTTGGGGGCAAGGTATGTATTTACTAGTTCTGTTTTAGTAAAGAAAGAAAGGTTTAGCGAGGATCATGCGGTTAGTAAAGCGTTGACTTTATTAATCACAGGTTGCCAGTTGTCATGCAGTGTATTAGTAACTTGCTTTACTGGGAAATGGATTCCCAGCAATTTAATTTTGTCTTCCACCCAGTTGCTGTTGTATTGGCGCAGGGGTTTATTGCTGCCCCCCCCAGCCATGCTGTGGTGGTTTTTCTTTTGTTTATTTTTGCCCCAGAGGCCTTCTCGTAGACCTCTAGGACTTTGAAGGCTGCGTCCAAGCTGGCCGCATCCTTTAGCAGGAGGGTGGTGTCATCAGCGTATTGCTGAATTTTGACACCATTTATCCCCCTGATTAATTTGTTGTTTCGGATCATGGCGGCCAGCGGTTCTGCAGTCAGAACGTATAGCATGGCGCTGAGGGGACACCCCTGCCTGATGCCTCTTGTTGGGTGGATAGACGAAGAGAGGAAACCGCTTTGGTATATATTAGTTATCAGATGGGATTGGAAAAGCCTAACAAAGTTAATGAAATACTCCCCGAAACCAAGGGTTTTAAGTGTTTCTATGAGAAAATTCCAGTTAACCGTATCAAAAGCTTTTTTCTGATCTACGGCTAGCATGATTCCTATGGAATTTTCTGTGTCTAGCCTACTTGTGATTTCTCTGAACAGTTGAAGCGTATTCGTAATACTTCTTCCTGGAACTGAACAGGTATGGTCAGCACTTGTAACTTTATGCATAACTTTGGCTAGCCTAGTTGCTAACGCCTTAGCTATGATTTTATAATCACTGTTTAAGAGACTGATGGGTCTCCAGTTGTCCAGGTACTCCGCGTCGCCCCCCTTTGGTAGCAGGACGACAGTGGCCATACGTTGGCTTTTCGAGAGAACCCCCCTACAATATGCGCTATTTGCAATCATTGTCAGGTCTCCTGCTAGGAGATATTCAAATCTCTTATTGAATTCTGGCATAAGGCCATCATTTCCTGGCGATTTTTCTTTATTTGAAGCTCTAATAGCTTGTTTTATCTCTTGAATAGTTAGGGGACCTTCACAGAGCTCGGCATCTAGGGGGTCTAGTTTATCGTCTAGACACGCCAAGATTTCGTCCTGAGCAATGGGACAGGTGTCTTCACTATTGTATAGTTCACTATAATACCGAGCCTCTTCCTGAATAATATCTTCTATATCAGTTAAGACGCGGCCTTCCTTTGTTTTAAGTCTATTTATGGTTTTCCTTTCTGCCCTAGATTTCTCTAAACCACAGAAGGACATTCTATTACCTTCGCCATTCATGGCCAGTACTCGGGCCCTAATTCTAGCGCCCTCTGTTTTGTTAAGTTGTAATTTTCCTATTTGAGTTTGGATAGCTTTGATTTTGTTTGTTCTATCTATACCTAAAGCAGCCTTGTTTAGTTCTAGATTTAATTCTATTTTCAGTTTGTTTTCTAAGTATTCTCTATAAGCATTTTTTGCCTGACAATATTTTATGCTAAGGTCCCTAAGTTTAACCTTACCTAGGTCCCACCACTCCAGGGGGTCATCAAACTCGTCCCGGCGAAGTGACCATTGTTCCCAGAAACTTTGTACGCTCTCAACATATTCTGACTCGGTCAGAACAGTATTATTGAGTTTCCAAAGTCCGGGTCCTCTGGTGTTCTCCTGAACAAGAAAGCTGGCCTTGACCTGGCAGTGGTCACTCCACGCGAAAACGTCGTGCTTAACGTCTAGGAGTGTTCTAGTTAGCCAAACATTCAATCAGTGAGAAAAATATTTCAAATCCTTCATAACACTATCATATCTCTTTGCTGTCTACACTACATCTAGACTCATGAATATTAATGAGCTGTTTGTGCATATTATTGAACTACTTTCTGGGACAATCTTCTGGATATAGTGGGTGTTGAAATAGTTTTTCAACATGTTTGTAATCATAGAGAGATATTTGAAACAAGCTGCAAATGTTATCATCAGTTCTGGTATCTATTTTTAGTGACTATGACATTGATCATCAGGTGATCTCATGTCGTTTGCTCTATGTTGTATCACCTACTTTAAAAAGTCAAACGTGTTAGTTTAGTCTATCTTTGACACTTTTACTGATTTTGAGACATTACAGCACACTCAAATTCAGAAATTCAATTCAGCTTGGTTCATTTTTGATAGCACAAGTCAATATTCAGTTTGGTTTAAGTTGTCTGACATTTTTGGTTCACAACTAGGCAAACATGGAGGTCAACACACTTAGCTGTTCTTTGATTGGATAATATGATACACACCTCCAGGAAACTGCCATGATGAATACTTAACACAAGCAAGAGAAAGATGGGAAAGATGTAATGACAGTAATCATCAGTTGTGATTTGTTTGGCTTTTAGTCTCTCTTAGCTGTGCAGTAGTATTAAGTCCACAAATGCAGCATGTTGGGTTAGCATATATTTCTCCAATGTTTCAATGTTAGTCCACTTAACTTTGTAGCCATAATTTACCTTATGTCAGTCTCTAATGTATTTCTTGCAGATGCTGCATTTTCTGTGCTCAACCATATTATCCCCATTTTCTTCAGTGAACTTAACTTCCTGCTTAAAACCTGCCATGTACAACTTGTGTGACTTTACGGGAAACATTCTGAGATGAGGTAAAGGATTTGTTGGGGGGTATTTATACATATTATTTGGATTGAAAAGGATAGATAGAATGTAATTGGTGAGTGCCTGCTTGTTATTGATTGAATAATTTTGCATGCTTTAGTGAGTGCATTAATAGTGAATTGCTCACCCATTTGGCATATGTTCTGGGCAGTAATTTCTGTAGTTTATTTCATATGAACAGTTTTATAGTTTATATCAGAAAATAATATACTTTCATATTTATTTTTTTATTTAAAAAATTTCAATGATTCTACATATAGATATTGATTTGGAGCATAAGTTGAAGCTTTGACTTTCAGGGAAAAAATTATTGACTTGTATGTTGAAAAATATGGCACATCACATCGAGAGAAAGATTGAGGTTTTTATCACATGAACTATGTACAGAAAGTGCTGAGTTAATATCAGGACTGGTCTGACATTCTGTTGATGTTCTGTTCGAATGTGAATTACTGAACATCTTACCACTTCATTTAATTACCAACTGGATGTATCATGGTTATGAATAATATTCTGTGACTTCATTATTTTCACACAATATCTTAAGAATTTTTTTGCTCACTGTTCTTTAACTTTCCTAAATATCATTATAAGCCGATGGTTTTGGTTTCATTTGAAAGCTCTTTTCTCTTGAGTAATTCTATTGCACCACTCACCTTAAATGAGAAGAAATTATTGAGATAAATATATGAAAATATTTCAGGAGATAATTGGTAGGCATCTTGAAAAAATATTTGGGACCAGTCATGTACATACACAAATTTAAATATCTAGTCTCTTAAACAGAGCAGATTTCTAAAATCACTAGCCTTCTGGTCATCTTTGGCTAAAAACCAAAGCTTCCTCTAGTTATTGGCTGGGTTTGTTATCTTGATTTTGCTGATTCTGCAGGCCAGACTCTATGGAGCATGTATTGCAGGCTCCATACTGAGATAGTTAATCACTCTTATGATACCTTCCCCCAACTTCTTTGGGGGTCATAAGACTGTAGCTATAGCTGACATTCACTTTGTCCTAATCCTGAAGTTTCAGCTTCAGTATCCACTTCTTTGAAAGGAGCAAAACATGCATATCCACAAACGCACTTCTGGTCTTTCATCAGAATTGGCATGCCACCAGCATGGTCATCACCGGGACTATGCTTGAAACTTTGAGCAGATGCTTATTTGGATAAAGTTAGGCCCTGTTTTTTATCTAGTCTAACATGCACTGCTATAGTAGTCTTTTTGACCTGACACTGGTGACTTTCCTGATTAATGAACTGACACATGGATTTAATCAACATTAAGTTTGGTTAATATCCCTCTCTTTGAAGTTATATATGCTAAGTTTGCATATATGCACTACGCATAACATACAAAAAAAAAAAAAAAGTAAATTTCTCAAAGATGTAGGATATTAGCCCCTGGTACTGGGACCCTTAGTCATATCTCTAATGCAGAATTATTATTCCATTTAATTTTAATTTGATTTTTCCATGAAAGAGAGAAATTAATAGTGTTTATCTATAATTTTATGTAAATCTGATTTGTGAAAAATGTTTTTTTCTAAGGAAATTTTCTTATATATTATTTCTAACAAAGCAAGTGCACATTCAAATGTAATACGAATGCAACTGATAAGATGATCGGAAAGATTATCTATATCCAAGTGTTTGTCAAAGCAGAGTCCTTACGCTCATAATTACAGTACACAATACTGTTGTTAAATCTGATTCTGGACATTAAGAAATGTTAGATTTACTTTTGTAAATGAGAATCTTGAATCTTTGCTCCTGTGATGTGCAAAACCTTGGCTGAGCTCTTGCACCCGGAAAACAACACTCAACTAATAAGCATTTTTCTGGTTATTTCCACTTTTTAATTTCTTTTATTCCTCATTAAACCACTTTCAATTACCACAACTGTGCTTCGTATTGTGAAAACAAGGGAGAGAATAGCATCAATAAGTGCTGTAATGTAAACAAGTAGTTAAGCATTATGTTTTTGGTTACTGGATCAATGGATATACTAACTGTAATTACAAGTTTTCATTGAAATTGTCTTTTTAACATAAAATGTTGTAAATCCCTTAGATTTGTTAGACATCCTTTGGATAGAGCTGGGAAACACTTTGATTTGTCTTCATCCTGAATCATGAGATTAGTGCTGTCTAGATTAACTATTTTTGTATTTACGAAAAAAATAAAATAATCTAAACAACTAACAAAAAAGTGTTGATGTTTTTATTGGAATTTTTTTCTTTGGTTTTTCCTAAATTGGCAACTGCTCAGAAGTTGGAAGTAGAAAGCAGTTGGCCTGACCAACCACCATATTTAAACCAAATCAAAATCACCTCAAAAAACAGCCTTTAAAAACTTGGTAAATGATTACAGCTCAGTGGCAAATAAACATCCAGGCAGTGGTATTTGCAAATCTCCCCCTCCCATACAGTATGAACTAAAATACAAAAGACAATGCAGACACTTCCAAACTTCTATTTATTTAGCGAAAGTTTGATAGCTTTTCTTGAAAGCAGTGGGTAGTTGAGTAAATATGTAAATGGTACACTCTGACATTTTAGCCTGCCTTGGTAGGCAGCCATTGCTTCAGAAAACAGATTTTTACAGAATATATTGTTGATAAAAGAAAACTTACAGCTGGATAAAATGTGAATTGGATATATTTTTGAAAATTGCATCTGCATATTTTGAATTTTCTTTTTTTTCAATGACTTCAAAAGATCCAAATGCTACATTTTTTTTTTTTTTTTTGTCAAGAGGAAAACTAGATCAGAAAATTCCAGTTAAATTGGAAAAGTCCAACTAAGGGAGATGTGTGTTCAGTATTTAGTGCAAATTCTGAATTTGCAAAGAATGTAAATGCCATAAAATCCTTGTGTGAAAAAAAAAGAAAGGAAGATCTCTCTGATCTTACATTTTTACTGCGTAAAGATGAAACCTAATTATTAGCAAAAAAACATTTGTACAACCAGTGTATATTTTTCTTTACAAGATATTCCATTTGTTGTTATGTGTTAGAAAGGAATAAAAGACATTTTTAAAGTGTTGAACATCTAGCTTTATTCTGACCTTCATCACTTGAATTGTTACATGGTAACATGTAAAAATACAATGGATCTGTGATTGTTGTGTCTCCCATGCTGCCAACGTTTTCAGATTGTTTATTTTACAAGTGTTGTTAAAAATAAATAACAAGAAATTTTGTTTTTATGCTGGTGCTGTTATTTATTGTGTATTTGAATGACGGATACCCATGATGTTAAATAAAAATAAAGGAGATATTGAATAAAATTGTCATCTTCATATTATTATTATTACTATGTTGTTGTTGTTGCTAAGATTGTAAGCTAATTTGATTACAAAACCATAACAGGATTAAAGAATCAATTTACTCACATTAGTAACAAAGTGAAAATTGTTTATTCTCACATGGAGACAAATCCACTCCCATCTCAGGGTAAGCACACAAATTCTCTGTACTTTAAGCTTACCTCAGGATATGTTTGTCAAGTGGTAAAGTAATGGACTACTAAGGTTGAGGACTTTATTTCAAATTCCATTCGGGGCCAGCTAAAGTTTGACGTACTTCCCTGACATGGTTTCTTCTTGCTGCTGCTCTTCGGGTTTCCAAATGCTCTTCATTTTTCAGATATGGGAGGAAACCAGAGTTTTGGTGAAGATTTTCCAGGTACTTGTGTTGGATATTCATTGGTAACTCTTGATTGGCTTTTACCTTCACCACTCAAGTGCCCTAACATTGGTTATTAAAGAAGATGTCTGGTACCTTCCCATTGCAGCTCATCTCTGTGAGATGACTCAGACTTTGGACAAAGGTTCACAAAACAAGCAAGCAACTTGCTTCTATTGCAACTCTACAACTAACCGACAATGCTGAGAACACAGATCTTTTGGTCATTTTCCCAAAATTGAGAGTTTAGGGTTTGTGCTTCATAATTTTTTAAGTAGCAAGTGTCATGGATGAAATTTGCAGTATGAAAAAAAAATGTCCTAAAACTTTGTTCTCACTCATAAATCTCAGTACACAAACACTCAGTAGTTGTCATTAAAAATATTGAAAGATGAGAATTTAAGGTAAACCTTTCAGCTTTTACAAGTGGCACTAAAAGTGCTTTATAATAAGTCTTTAAATTACTAGTTTCCTATCGGCATCCTAAGAGAAAAGTACCTTTTTAGAATTTATTCTGTAGTTATCCCTCATTGGTCTGTTCACAGCACTTAAAACAACTTCTTAAAAGAACTCTTGATGTAAGGCTTTTACTATTATTTAAAATGTAGCCCTTGTTTGCAAGATTATGTACTTTAAAATATTCACTTGAAGAAGATCATAGAATTTGGGCATTTTCTTTCTGATATCTTTTTTTAAAATTATTATTATTTATATTATTATTATCACTTTCTTCTAGAAGCTTTTTTTTAAAAGAAAACAGTCATTAATAACTTTGGCAAGATTGCTAGTCTATAAGCCTCATTTACTCATTGGAAAGATGTTTTTGTTTTATTCAAACCTCTACTGTAACAAACTATCTGTCTGAAACAACATTTTCGTAATATTTCTTGGTAATTACAATGGGCTTTAGTTTTAGTGCATTGATTATTTTCATCTATCACTATACTTATCTTAGTTAAAAATCCTTCCAAGAAACAAATATAAAGTTTTAAAAAAGACTATATATATATGGTTAAGTTCAATTTTATTTAATATTTAAAAAAAAAATTCAAACTTAAAACTGGAACTCTGACATTAAAAAATCTGAATCATCATGGTGGTTTGCTTTTTCTGAGACAAAATCTTCAGAGAAATATCAAATTGAATATATATATATATACAGCGAGAAGAAAAGGATGATTGATTTATTATACATTTTTTATTTGTAGATTTGGAACAATTCTCCAGGGCGGTAACACCTTTTGAATTAATAGTCAATATAGCTTTTACTGAAAGCTAATCTACCATTACAATACTCTAGCCTATGAATTCATATTCATCATGCACAAATAAATGAAACTCTTTTTATAAATTTAACTTTTTTTTTCACCTTTGAAACTGATGTATACATAGACATGTTCAACTTCATAGGTATATTTAATAAAGACATTTACAGGATCTGAAATTTTATCAAGATCAGTTTACTGTGTGCTGTTTCTTCAGTTAATTACCTGCTTCATAGACAATTTGAACTCAACGTTAACCATACATTCTGATTTACGCCTTTTCGTAAGCTATAGGATAATACAATTACATCAGTGTTTTTTATAACCCTTGTTAATTGGAGATTAATTAGTTTATTCTATGTACCAAATGTATTATTACTAGAGAAAACATTTTATTAATATGCAGTCACAATTAACTCAGTGGTATCTGATTCAAAATAGGATAAAACTATTTATAAAAAATGTTAGTCTCATTCAGTATATGATGACCTTAAAATTGTAAGATTTCCATTGCTTGGAGTGAACTGTCTTCACTGGTTTTCTTATTTTAGTCTTTATGAAAGCAGTTCCCATCTTTACCTCTATTCTTTGGGTTTATTTTTTCACTTTTGATTTAATGACATGTTGCGCAGACTACCAAACTTTTGGTTTCAGCCATTTTGTTTAACTAAACATCAGTGTATCAGTGTTATTTATTATTGGTTCTTACATTTTTCTTGATTCTAATGCAGTGGATACTCTTCTACTGATACACTGAAGGTCATTTCTTTCTTTCTTCAACAGTTTCTAATAATATTACTGATTTTTGCTTAGGCTTACATGCATTATTATCATAATTCTTAAGTTCTTTGGAAAATAAATTACAAAAATTTTTTACAGACTACATAGTTTGCCATTTTAAATTATTTCAAATTTCAGAGGAAAATGGTTTGGTTAACCCTTTACCCATTAAATGCTTCAGTGCAAAACTGGTCTGGGGTTTATAAATATGTGTGCTTATTTGTTTTGGCTTAGGTAGTCATGAATTTTAATTTAGCAGATAACAAACCCACCAAGAAGAACCTCGAAACCATCTGATTTTTTTTAACAGTACTGTGATACATTCTTTTTATTTTTGGAGATACTATCTGATACGCAAGCTGCCTGAATACAATTTTGTAATGAGTTAATGTCTTTCTGGTCAGAGAAATCCAGTACTTATCAAATGTTTACTCATCATTGAGCCTGACACAAAACTTTAGAAATGGTTTTAACCCTACTATTATGTTTCTGGTCAACTGTTTTTCATTTACCAGTCTTATCTGCTAGAGAAAGAGCATTATCTTGCATCATGATGAGGGCCTGGTATTGCTGACTTTGGCAGGGAATTCCTTATTAGAATTCTTTATTTCCAGATGTGGGAGGAAACTGACGTACACAGAAAACTCGCATGACTGTCTGGTAAATAAGAGCTAGAAGAAACCGTGCCAAAGAGGTGTGTTTAATTAAGCTGACCCACTAAGGACCAAACCCACGTCTTTGGCTTTGGCAGCCCAGTAGACTGACTAACCACTGGGCCACTGACGGTTTCCAAACTTAAAAGCTACAAGATTATTTTTTTAATCCTATGATATTTTGACTTTTTATAGTTTAGTGAACATATAACAAGAAATAAACAATTTCAACATGTTTATTTTTCTAGTACTAATTTTGTATACAAACATTTTCCAAAACACAATAGGTAAAAGACATTTCTTATGCCAGAGCCATCTTATGAAAGATAAAGCCTCAACTATCTTGGAAGAATAAAATAACAATTTATAATTTTAAAAAATTGTAGCCCTTTAGGCAACAGTTTAAAAATCATTTTCCTTAATAGAATGTTAACAGAAAATGATAATTATTTGGGGTATTTTTTGTTAGTTTTATGCTTCCTCTGTAATGGTGGTGTTAATCTTTACCAGATTATTTACATACTGAGTAGGTTGCATGACTACTACTCAACATAAGATGTTGCAGTGAAAGTCTCTGCTAAAACTGTTTTTCTATGTGGGAGTAAACCTACATGACCAGTTGGTGAAGAAGAGCAAGAAGAAACCATGCCATGGAGGTGGGTGTTCAGCGTTAGCAGTGCAGTAGTCTAACCACTAGACCACCATGACACGTTCAGATATAGACTGCAAAAATAAAAAAATATATAAAGCATATAGGATAAAATGCTATAGTTGAAATAACTGCATGATGAACAACCAGATAGGCTGTTAGATTACCATGAACTGAAAATGAGATTCAAAGATAACTTTTTATAAGTATTCCTAGGAAATAGCAATGGTAAAAAACCTATTATTTTATTTATGTGGAATAGTTAAAATCAGAAGCTTGAACAGAAATAATTATCATTAATGTAGTTTTGCTAGCAAAAAAGAATGCCTAACCAAAATGGACAATTGTAGTCCTACTTAAGTATTGAATCTGCTATTTTAGCAGTGAATTTCAATATAAATTGGTAAGACATAAAGGAAAAATGCATATTTAAAAAAAGAAGAAAACTCCAGCTTTTAGCCATGCCACAGATGGATAATCAGTGTTTTCCTCCACTATTCACTCTTTAGTGATATTTTTTGATTGACTCTAACTGATTCATATAGTGCATGAGAATTTGCTACATATAAGTAATATTTGTGCTGCTGTAATTATAGGGTTGAATAATAGATATTCCTTTCAGTGGGAGTCTTTATTTTGAATTGAAGGCCTTTAAACCCTGTAAACAGGATGCATTAGTATAATACATTTTTTTTTCATGCATTAAATTTATTATAATTTGCCTTAAAATTAAAAAAAAATATTTAAGATTGTCATTTCTCTCTCTCTCTCTCTCTCTCTCTGCTCACACTTCATTAAGTAACCTTTTGCTACCCCACATCCAAGTGTATGATTAAATATGGGAATGTGGTTTTGAGAAAAATAACTAAAGGTGCCATTAGCTATTTGGAATGCCTCTTTTGTTTAATGGCAGTAATCAGATGCATTTCACTCCATTAGAGAGAGTGACTTTCAAATTACGATTGACATTAAGTAGAATTTGATGTGATTTTTTGCCGCAAGAGATCCCACCAGAATACTTGTTACAGCAGTTCACCATGGCTTGGATCTGGTACCCTGATGAGTCTGTTGTTGTAATTGGATAAAAAGGATGCTTTTCAAAGACTTGCCATTTTGGTATTTAAGAGAGAGAAAAAGTGATATGTAATACTAATTTATTTTAAGCAGTTAAATAAGAGAAAAAATACAGATATTTAAAGTAGTACTAAAGTCCACAAGTTTAGGTTTTTTTTTTTTACAATTTTAGTACTATGGAAGTAAAACACAAATTTTCAAATGTGTATAAGAAATAATTATTATCACATTAATATTTCAGAGAACACAATTACAACACAAGCCAATGTCATACACTACCTACAATTATGACAAGCACTGTTTGAGGTTGTCTTGAGATGATAGGAATGTTTAAAGAGTATTGTAAGTTTAAATTTTATTTAAATTTATAAGAAAGTCATTACAAATGCATTTTTTCTTTTACATTATGGGCTTATTTAAAGAACCTAGATTCTTTAAAAAGTACCAAATTCAAATTCCATAGCTTGAGTCTGTTCTACACATGGACAGCTTTCCCCCCCTTGTATATATATATATATATTTTTAAGTCAACAAATTCAAAAATAAAGAATGGATGGATCATTTTATAGTTTTGAAATATGCCACTATGGCCTAAAGTATCCTCAGAGATACTTAAGATGATATTTTTCCATTCTTCTGAAAATATGTCAAATTTCTTATCAGAATTTTCATATTGAAATAGAACTTCATTAAATCTATAGTAACAGCCACTTATTGTGTAAGCCCATGGCAAAACAGATAATTAAAATCTTTCAGTAGTTACTATGGTACATTTAATAGCACATAATTCACCATGGTGATAAAAATCTATAGGCATACTGATAATTTTATCTTGATAAATTTTACATTAGCTGGCATTCACTATAGAAAATTAGAGTTTTGCTATATTCTGTTACAAGACTTGATTGACTGGTTCTCTTCTCTAAATTCTAATAACCAAGATGGGAATACATTTTAAATGTTTTCCTTAAAATACTTGGGTTGTTTCAGCTCACATATTAAAGCTGGTTTTGGTAATGGCATTTTGCTTTATTGATTCAAAATTTTGTCAGCAATGACAGAGTTATTAAGGAATGAACTGTTGTTTGCATGCATATGCATTTGTTTTTTTTATTTACTAGCAAATATAAATTATATCTTGTCAAAAATGTAGTAATTGTTTGTTTTAAAATTTTAGTTTAGTTTTAGATTTTTTGAAACTATTCATCATTTATTCTTAGACTACACCCTGAAAAATTTTTTGGCCTTTAAGTAAATTCCTATGTGTAATTTAAGTTTACCAAGTCCTGAGACCAAATATTCATTCTATAAAGATAGCACATGAAATTTATACCAAAATGCAGCCAAGAATCAGAACTCGAGCAAAATGCAAGTTTGTTGTTTCATGGTCTCTGATTGATTGTTGAAAACTACTAACCATTGCATTGCACTAAAATTTGGCCAATTACAAACAAGCTTTTATCAGCATTACATTTTTCATGAAAGGCTGAAATTGTCTGGACAGATAAATTATGCTGTAGACTTTAAAATTTTCTAGAATCTATGGTAGTGGAGAGTGGGTCACAGTGAGAGATGAGGCACAGTGAAACAAAGCTGATAAAGATGCATTGTATTCATATCACACTTTATTTTATGAATGATTACCAAGCACACCACAACCTACTTTATTTGTAGCTTCCATATGGAAAACAAAATTTTCAAGCATGGAAAACTTTCTGTTTATAGGATAATTTTTTTGACATTCATTAAATTTCAAGTTATTAACAATCATCTATATAAATTAAGTGAAAATTAAGGTACACATGAGAAATCTAAAGATTTCTTTAACAGCACATAAGAATATCCTGAAGAAAGTACTGGACTTAGGATTTATGTCCCAAAATTCAGTGCAGGTTATAATGGAGCACAATGAGACAGATGACTTAATACACATTTGGAGTGGACTTTAGTAAAATTGATATTTGTTAATAGTGAGTTAAAAACACTTATATTACATTTATATTAAATAAATTTAAATAAACAATGCATTAAAAATTACATACATTTAAATATAAAAAAAATATGTATCAATTTACAAAATAGAACTCAAAACAAGATACATCATACTTTCATTGGATGAAATGTGAATAATGTTTAGCCTTTATTTGTATTATTATTACAAAAATATTAGTCCATTAATTTTTTGGTATCGTGCTGTTACAGTAAGTTTAATTAATAAGCATGATAGACAAAATAACTTTTCCATCTCACTGTGCTATCTCTGTCTCTACCCCCCATATACTTCATGCTTTAGATAGTTTCAAACCAGTGTTGATCATGATATTTCATGTCTAATTAAACCAGAATATCTCCAATCCCTTTCACTCAGCCATTTTAATGTAGCATATTTTATAGTTAATAATGCAAGATAGCTGGAAATGAAATTTCCAGTTTTTTGTAAAATAGATTGTTAATCCCGGTGACCATCTTGGATCATGTGACCTCTCATGAGTATGTCAAAACATCACACTACAAATAGATCTTATTATATGTGGCAACCATATATATGAACTATCAAAAATGTAGTCTGCCTAATGAAGAGAAAAAAGGTTTAATGAAAATAAATCTGTAGTTTCTTGATTATTTTTGTTTAAGTTGCCTTTTGGCTACAGTCCAATAATTTTTTAGTAAAAGACAGTTATAAAAAGAATAAATCTGTTATGGATTTAGCTAGTTCATGGTTAACTCACATTTACCTTGATAGTATAAGAGGATTTAGCTGACTTTATTAATACATCCCATGATTGCAAATTCCATTTAAGCTTATCTAATAAGATGCTGGTTCAATCTGGACAAAGTAGTCTGCTCCCTTTATTAGGTGCTTATTAGTCACTTCTCTGGATGCAAATAATTTTAATTCATAAAATGCATTCTGTTATTCCCAGATCTTTATTGGTGTCATGTAAGAAGTTCTCTATTGATTAATCCCTGCGAAAGGCCAACGCAGAACAGCTCTTACTGACAAGTTAATATCCTAGTATAATGTGTAGCAAGTATTTTAAGTTCTTAAAATATAGCACATATACTGATGGTGGTTATCGTGAATTACTGAAAGGGCAAGACCATTTTTTGACAAAGTTCTTTCAGATGATTTATCCAATTTGTGTTGCACTGAACAACTGCACTAGGCAGATTGTTCCACACATTCACTACTACATTGCTATTTTATCCTAATTTATAGTTGTGCAATCTACTTGGCACCTGTGATCATAATTTAAAACCTTTTAGCTTAAGAGCCTCAAATAATGAAAAGAAAAAAAATTATTTGTCTACTTGTTCTAAACTTTACATTTTAATCATCTCAATTACATCTTTATATGATCTTCATTATTCAAGAGTAGGAAGTTTGACTTTTGTTAAATGTTTAGAATAATTTAGATTCTTAATTTTGGAATTCATTCTTTCCTGATCAGCATAAGATAGGAACACTGAAACTGGACTATATGGGGTCTAACCAAAGGTTCAAATAAAGGAACTAAAATATCAAATATTTAAATAAAACAATTTTAGTCTATTTATACATTGTGAATCTGCTTACAACCATTAAGGACATTCAAAAGAAACCTGGCTAGAAAAGCATCTCTGTTCTGTAATGGTATTGGCCAGGCTTTATTTGTCCATAGTACTTAACAACTAAAAAAGATTAGATTTACCTAGTTTGTCTTTTAGACATTAAAGAGATCTGGAAGAGTGGTTGATTTTTGTTTTGAGTTTGTGAATAGTAGCAAATTTTTTGGCCTTTCTACAGTTAAACACCTGGGGTCTCAATCACAAATTGGTAGAGACTTCATCAGTTAAATATTTAAAAAACTGTCTTTTAGAAATAATAATAAATGCAGCAAATAAATTGCTATCATCAGTTGTTGGTAGTGATAGTAAAACTCAATTTAAGAATCATGCTGGCAGCAGATGCTCTTTTTTCTGGCTTCTTCCTTCATAAAAACTAGACTAAGTTAAACCAATGTCTACTGTCTCCATTTTAACAAATTTGATTTATAAACCTGTTTATATACCATTTGACTATATGTTCTCTATCAATATGTATTTATATTTATGTTACATAGTGCACATCTCTAGTGATGCTAAAGTTCTACAATATTTGATGATGGGGATGTTTTTAAATAAGTTTTCTATTTATTTGCTTTCTGGGTGCTCAATACGAAGTTTGCTGATACTGTAGAAGACTGGCTGTCTACACTAACTGGAAGCATAGCTTATCTAGATACAGGGTTGTGCTGAAGAATACAAGTCCACGTGAAATATGTTCTGGATTATCAAATCTCATGCGACTAAAAGATGTATGAAATTTAAGAAATCCATGTGCACATTAACAAAGAAATTCAACAAAATATAGTCTTCTGCCTTGTTATAGGTAAAATTTACTTGAAAAAAAAAGAAAATCATTTAAATCTATATCCCAAATAAAGGATAAACTTGGCTAAGTCATTGTAAATTTCAAGCAAACTTAGTGGCTGCTTTGTTTACAATAGTAGATATCCAATTTGAAAATATGGCAGGAACAAAAAAAACCAAATGTTTTGGAATATTTCTGTTCATTTTTAACCAAAGAATGCCTGAGGTTAAGAAAACTTTCTGCTTTCTTAAATTATATAGAAACTAATTTAGATCATAGATTTTCTTTAAATGTGAGCATTTTAGCCAGGACATTTACTGGCTTCAAACTTCAAATTATAGAATCTTTAAGCATCAAACACTTCAAACCTCTATTAAATGAACTTTGTTCCACTATACTTATTCTAATTTTGCATATTTTTGCCTTCATCTTGTTATAGATACATGTGTTTGTATAGCATCTTGTGGCATTTCTTTTTAAACTCAAGGTATTTTTTGGTAGTTATGTTTTTTCTTTAATTGTCCATAATGTTGACCACTGATTTGGTTTTCTTTATTTTTGCTTATGTTTAAATTTTGTTCTGCCACTTTTTCTATTAGAGGCTGGTTCTTTATCACAGTTATTAAGATAACTGAGGGGAATTTTCATCCAGTGTGTGCATACATAACTGTAAATACAGGCAGCACACAGTAAACCTCTACTCTGACTTGTAAATACTGAGTTTATACTACACAATAAGTCAACCAAATTAAGGTTTCTGAGGAATCTTGCCGTTATGCCTTGCAGATATTTCAACATCTATTGTGCCACTAAGTGTCATGGGTCATAAGAAATATAGGTAGAAGAAGCCTTTAATGGTAATGAACAGTGAAGTAGTAAAAACAAAATATTAAAAATATATCTGTAAAACAAGTGACCTTTTTAAAATGCTTGAATCTTCTAATTATATCACCAAGGAAAATATTAGTGGACATGATTATAAAATGGCTAAATTGCTAACAAGGTTTAATGTTGTTAATGGTCATTAATAGCTATGTCACAAATTAATTTGAATTCTTTCCCTAAGGGTCTTCTGTAATGGATTTCTGCCTTTTTTGTAATTAAACTAAACTAAGTTGGTGTCAGATGTAATCTAATGTCTTTGCATGCATTATAATGCAAACCTTCAAATTTCCAGGTAAAAATGAATTTTCTAATAAGTCTAAGTAGACCTCATTCTTTTAAATAAAATTTATAATTTTTAAGTTACTTGTCATAATAATATTAATAATAATAATTGCTTCTTGTAACTGAAGATGACTTCACAAATTAAATGAAAATACCTGGGTGCTCAAGTTTGTTTATTGTGTAGGAGCTGCTGCCCATACAGCATCCAGACTTTTAGGTAGTGTAATCTGGCATCAAGGAATCTCCAAGAAGACCAGACTACTTTTCTATTTGCACACCAAAAGTACCCTGAAAATCACACCAAAACTCTTCATTTTTAGATTTGGGAGAAAACTGGAATACACTCACGCAGCTAGTTGTTGAGGAAGAGTAAGAAGAAACTATGTCTGCAAGGTAGGCCAAACCCAGCTGGACCTGATGGAGAATAAAAACTTAGACCCTCAAGCAGACCAGTAGCTTAACCACTGGGCCACCAGCTAGCCCCAAAATTATTTATTTACTAAGTATTTGATAAATATGCTTTGCAACTGAAAACTATTATTTATTAAGAATAAAAAATGTGAAAGGATGTATTCTTAGATCAAATTAATGATTTTTTAATCGAGTATTTAAAATTATTTTTTAAAAATCTTTTCTGGCCATGATATAATGAGTTTTACAATAGGTACATCAGAAATTTTTTACCATATTTTGGAATACACTGAAATATGAGAAGGATCCGTTCCAGTGATATTTAAGAAATTGGTTAGTAAAAGCCTATATTACTAAGGATCCTCTGGGTCTTGTTAAAATATTCCAGCTTAGCCTTCTTTATAATAGTTCCTAAAAATAGCTCACAGGATAGTATGTTATCAACATGCCCAATGAAAGGATGTATCACTTCTTACAAGGTTTGGACATGCCTTTTTTTAAGAATGGTGATTTAAAAAAGCAATACTTTTGGAAGAACATTCCTGGATTTGCTCCTGATATCAAAGTGTCCACTAAATAAATACATGTTTATGCATGCAAGGTATATAAAAAGCAAGATGCTGAACTCAATTAAAATAAGCATTTTTACTTCAACTATGGTTCATTGGATGGATGCAAGATTCCATGAGTAATAACTGTTGCAAAGCCTTGTTAAATCATTACAGATACATTCAAATACTAAAGCAGTTAGTTAATTTAAAATGCTTGATTTTTTGCATCTGAATTTTACATCTATACTCATGAATGAAATACAGGTATAGTTCAATATTTTTCTTATGGCTATCCATCTGAACTAAATTTTTTTATATTCAAATCAATAGTTCATATCTGCATAATTACTATAAATAAGTTCTTGAGACTTTCTTGGTGTTGAATAATATTAATATAATCTTTAAATGAGAATAAAACACCATAAGTTATAGTAAAAAAAAAACGGCTTTTTCTGTATTTAATTCTGTTAAAGCAATCAGACTTTTTAAAAAAGCTGGGCACAAAGTCAGCAAAAGTTCACTTTTTTCCCTTAACTTAGTGTTTTATTCCAATTTAAAGATTATACTAATACTATGTAACACCAAGAAAGTTTAAAAAACTTATTTAAACACATCCGGGTTTTAAAGATTTGCTGAATATTTATGTGGAAGGAACTTTAAAACTGCAATAAACAATGTGCAATTACCATATAGAAGTGAAGATGCTTGTACTACTTTTTTATTGTTTTATTCGAAAATATCAAATTACACAGACTTTGCAGGCACATGAGCACATTTCAAGACCAGCTTTATCAAAACACTGGAAAGATTGAATTGGCAGGAAAAGGCATCAGTATGATTATCAGTGCTGCTCTGGTGTTATATCACATCATAGCATTTCTTTTTTAAAATAATACATAATCTAAGTGAATGTCTCTGACACCTACTGATATGTACTCTAGCATTTTTGGTAGTGTTTCCCAGTGCTCAGAATTGTTTACATCTATTGTTCTATTATCAGGTATAGGAGTAATTTTACTGTAAGAATAATTATGCTTCCTAAGATTAAATATACAACTTTGCATTTTTAATAAAAATTCTTAACATAGGACAATTTAAAAAGACATTTTACTAGTCTTTTCTAGGTACTTACAACTAGTGATAAATAGTTCTTTTTATTTTGATAAGAAAAATGTAATTTTTATCCACATTTTGAGTTTATAATGAAACCAATTGTTTAAAAATTTAGCATGAAATGTTTTTAAAGAATTGTCGGGATGTAGAAACAACATTTACCATTGTGAATGCAATATACCTCATAACTCCTTGCACTAAATGGCATCCCATAGAATAAAAGGTTTATAAACAAATAAATTGGTGAGATACTTATCATTTATTGCATACAAAATCAAATGAAAGCATTGTAAAATAATTTTCTTCATTTTGCACATCACTTGATAGTCAAAGAGATTCACTTTAGGCCAGGATACACCTCAATACTGAGGAATTTAAGTTGAGATCACTAGCAGTGCTATAGGAAGCTTATATTATCTTCCACCTTAGTAACTGGGACCACATACAGTACCCTACCGTAATAATTTGGATACCTGTTGTTAAGTTAGTTTGTTGTGGTAAATGGAAAATAATGGACAGAGTAAAATTCATTATGTTATGGTAGTACATGATCAAACTACCCCTTGCAGCATGAAAAGCTACTTCGTTTGACAATGAATGAACAAAATTTTGTATCATAGACTGTCCCAGATTTCCATATATATGTGAAAGCTTCCATTAATTTTATCATATTTTCAGAATGTGGGTGGCTTGTTATCAGCTGATGAACCAGATGGTCCCACAGGTGCTCAGCTGGATTCATATCAGAGCCTTTTGTTACCCAGGAAAGAAGTTAAATGTCTTGATTATTTTTTTGGACCATAGTCATACAAGTGTTGTAGCATGTAGCATCATCTTCCTGAAGAATATGGGCATGGAATCTTAGTATGTCTTGTTGGTACAATGGTTGGTAGGTGTCTTTAAGATGAAATGTATCTGATATTCTTTTACCGATACCAGTTCTGTCTATTCATCATGCCAGATTGCAGCTCATGTCACGGTGCCTTCTACGTCTGCACTTGGCAATCGGCTGAAGGTTTTTATTAGGTTTTCTTTAAAACTAAGGGGAAATCTTCAAACTGAAAGTGCTAACATCTCAGAGATTACAAGTGACAAATACTCAAGATTCTTGCCAGAAATATTCCCTGACCAGATCTTTTGAAGATTTCTATCTGTTAAAGAGATGGTTTTTACACACCAACTGCCCTCCATACCCACATTAGTGAAGATGAGTTGGACTGTTCTTTGGTTCATTTCAGCTGCATGGGTGATGTCAGCAGGAAAATCTTGGCATGGAACATTTTTGTTACGGTGTCTTAAAGGTCTTTCAGGTAGTTTTTCAGCAATAGAATTGGCCACAAGTTTGTAAGAAATGTCAGGACCTCTGGCAGTTTGTTGTTGGCTCTACCCACACTCTGAGCTAGAACATAACCTTGAATGAATAGAGAAATATTGCAGGATCCTTCTGTTTTTAGCAGGATGGCAATGCACTGTTATTTTCTTACCTAGGTCTAATATTTACAAAATCACACGTGAATTATTTCACTTTCAGTTAGATATATTCATTTCTAAAGGTGGCCAATTTAATATCTAGCACAATGCAGGTACAGGAATAAAAATCTTGAGTTTGGAGATGGACCCTTGACTATCATAAAACATGAAAAAAGACAACTGCTTGATAACTATACATGATGAAGTAAATACAGCAATAATGAAATTCACTTGGCTACATGAATTTTTTAACATGGAAATATGAGGAGTCTTAAGGATTCACAATAAATGTGGTGCAGAGTTGTAAGACTCAGGACAACTTGTACATTATTAAATTTACCTAAATTGAAAGAATAGTGATAATTTTTTTGCATAGGAAGGCATTTATTTGAAGCATAACAGTAAGTTTTGTATCTTCTCAATGAAAGTTCTACTTTATCCTTGGTTGAATGTTTCTTTAGAAACCATGAATGAAAGTGGCATCATCAAGTCTTGCAAGTGCAAATTACTGCCAGTTAATGTTTTCTTTAACTTTTAAAAATTAGCTACAAATAAGTAAATTATGAACAAGTACTTTGATGAACTGTCCTCATACTTTTTTAATCATCTTGTATTTTAATAGAAATTTTGCTTAGATAAGCAATTAAATTAACTTGAGTCTCTGTGATGTTTTAATAATAGCCACGTAAATTTTTCTATGACCATTTTGTAGTAAAATTAACTACTACATATTATAATATATTCAATATTCAAATTGTGTATCTTTCACTGCAATTTCAATTTTTAAATTGACTAAATATTTCAGTTTGAATATGTGTATAATATCATAAAGTGAATGCAGCATATCATTTCAGGTTGGCCATTTGCTTAGAATAATGAATCTATCGTTATTAAAACTCTATTTATTTTCAATAGATGAAAAGAAGAAAACAGAAGTAAAGGGACTGAGATAAAACATGAGAATTGATTAAAGTAATTTGAAGGCAATATCTTTAGCCTGCAGAAAGTTATTCAGCATATACAGAAATTAATTTTCAGAAAAAAGCTGGGTTTGAGTAATAATTCATGGCTTTAAGTCATAGTTAAGCAAAGTTCTTCTTCATATGTGATCAAATGTCTTTATCTTATTGCCAAGGTGGTATAAAAGGAGAGATGCTGCCATTAATGCAAATTTTGCAGAACAATGAACTGAACAAAATTGGACTTTTACTTATCACTTGCAAGATTACCTAATATGGGCCACTACCCTAGAAAAGCCCTGTTACCAGGTGCATTCTCTTCTTACTATGGTGAACTGATGGCAAAAAATATCAATTCTCAAAGACAATTTAAAATTAATTATATGGTCAAGCTATTTTCTATAACTTATTAACAGCCTATCACTGTGCAAATTTGCATTACTGATATCAAATAAAGTTGATAAAGTATTTTTATCTGATGCTAAATTCAGATCCTTGCATGTTTTGGTTTGCAAGTTTTTTATAAGTAAAAATAAAGACCATTAGCTATAATACAAATTTTAAAAAATGAACACTATGCTAGCTAGAATGGTGTTTTTTTTAGATAAATAATTTTTGTATACACAAAACCAAGAAATACTGATAGTGAAGCTAAAAGTTAGAACCATTTTTAATCTAAAAAATATCATAATGCATAAACAAATTTTTATGCAAATTTCTGGTATGTAAACATAAAAACACTTTTTTAAAAAAGAGACTGCACAAATTTTAAAAATTTTTTTATGGCATCAACTAATTTGAAAAGAAAATTCAGTCTATATTTTTTTGTTTTATTTTAAATAATCATGAAATACAGTCAGTAAGTAAAAATAATTTTCAATTCTGATATAATACAATAATATATATATATTGGCTTTCCTTCTCTTATGTATACTTTGTAGCATTATTTTGAGAAACATTTATGCATCAGAAATAGAATAAAATACCTAAGTACATCTTTCTTATTGAAAAATGTATTGATGAAGCAAACCATACAGTTGCCACCCAACAAGAGACAATAATAAAAAAGATGGAAATAAATATTGTAATTACTAAGTTTAGTATTATTCAAAAATAACCTTTGACAGAATTATGGGTTTTCTCAGTGATACTTTAGTAATAAAAAATAATTTGTTTATTTTGTATTATAATCAGTAAACTTGTCTTAGCATCCATCTTGAAAACCCCCACAGGAAGTGGGTACATAAAACTTGCAACTTGGTTTAAGTGCTGATGGGTTAGGACTATAGTAGTAGATTTTGAGAACATGGATGGCCTGGAAATTAAAATTCATTTTCAGTTTCTTTTACTATTTCGTTTGACCTGATGTCACTATGATTGGGAATTATTCAACATTATAAAGATCCTAGATATAGCATATGCTGTTGTTGGTTTGAAATTTGGTAGCTATAGAGAGATTATCTGAGTTGATGAAACCAATTGTCTTTGTTTCTACTAAAGTTTGTTTATCAAGCTACCTGGCCACAGATAATTACTTGCATTACTGAAGACAGTAGGAACATCTGGTCAAAGGTGTAAATACAATTTAACTCACATTCTATTAATTTAATTTCCCCAACTATAAAAAAAAAGCCGTTAAAAAAAGCAAAACATCTACTTGAGTCACGTTTTTAACATATCTCTACCAAAGAATATACATCAACACAATGGTAAATAATTCTTTATTATTTCTAATTCATCATCAGGAAGTTGAAGTTTGGTTATTTTTAATAAAAGGGTTAAATAAACACAAACCAAATAATGATTAAAACCAAGAGTTTAGGTAACTAATGTGTATTCTTTATATGCTGGAGCTCCAATTACTTGAACTTATCTTTGTAAAAATATGAGAATTATGTGAATCTGCATTACCATTTTTCCAAAAAATGAAATCACAGCAGACATGTAATCTTTCTCTCATTCATCTTCATTATTTAGTCTAGCTGAGTAACTTAACTATAAGAGACAGCACCACATCTATAACTAATTTTAGGATGTATTACAGCTTTCCGTTAAGAAATTACCGATAAAACCATTTTTCTTCAGTATTTGTATAACTTGTGTTGGACACCATGAGGGCAGAGGTTGCACTTGAATTGACCAATCAGCAATCGTTTAGTTAATCCAATTTTTTTGCAGTGTAATATATTCTTGTATTTCCTTATTTCTATTATTAAAAATATCAAACAAAGAATTACTACTTTGTTTCTTCCTTATGGTAGACAAAGGAAATCTTACTTTTCTCTAATAAGAGTATTGTGTGTATAGCAGCTTCTTCCTATGTAAAGAATGTAACAGGAAATCTAGGAAATACAAACAGGATTACACTTTACACAGGAAAAAAATGGAATTAGCCAAGCAATTGCTGATTGGTCAGCTTCATCCCCACAGCATTCTAAGCATGTTATACAAATACCTCAGTCTTATTTAAAAACTGATAAAACCATGTTCTTAATAATTTTTATTCCATTAACTGAGTAATTCTATTTTGATTTTAACTACGTGTGTTTTTCTGTAGGCTACTTCTTACAGTCTGGAGTTATCAATAATCCTAAGATTTGTATGGAAAAAAAATGTATTAATAGAATAAAAGATTAGGAGTACTGTTATACCGCCAGTCCCACTTGTACTATTGTCAGGTGGTAACGATGGAGGCTCAGCTACTAGACAAGATAACATGAACTGTAAGAATGAGAACCCTAACCCTGAAGTCTACAATTTTATAGTAAACCGAAAAGAGGATGATGACTTATTTATGTTTGATTTAACTTTAAAAGTAAATTTGACATTGTTGATAAGCTGTAGCTTAATAAATAGTATTGTTTTTCAATTTTTTCTTAGATTCTTCAAATATCCCATTAAACTACTCTTGCTAAAAATGTCATCATCTTATTTTAATTCTTTGATTATCTTCTCAAAATCAACTCTAAATTTCTGAATCTAGAAACAAGGAGTTTTCATTATGTAGGAAACCAGATGTATGAAATTAAGGAAAAAAAACAACGAAACTCAAATTGAGTGTTGCCGCAGGATCTTTCTTCTAGACAGTTTTGTAGATGCCTTAGTGGTGTCTTGCTTCTTCATAAACTAAACTAAATACTAGCTTAGTTTTTTAATGAAAAATTCTGAATGAACACCATTTATGAAAAATTGATTTACATGTCATTATTAATTTTTCATAGCATATTTAATAATTGTGTAGATTTGTTTGTTGTAATTTATTCACAATATGAAACTGCATGTGCAAATGTGTAGATGTATTTTGTGTTGTGTACTTGTTTGCATTTGTGTGTGCAATTGTGTACATGTATCATATACGTGTACATGCATGATATAGCATGTATATGTGTGCTTATCTAAAATGGGACCATCAGCAGATGAGCAGATGGCCATGTTTGTAGTTAAGCAATATTTTGTACTGTTATTGCAACATATTTACAAAAAAGGATTAGAATGATAATTTAAATATGAAACATAGGTGTATAATGGTGTGAACTAATCAACCTCCTGCTTGTATGGTTGATCTGCTGCTAGAGTCCGAAAAAATGATGACTGATTTCTTCCAGAAGCCATGGTGGGCAATGATCTATTGAGAGAATTTAAATGAATCAAGCCAATTATTTTTGAATGCATAAAACTACTTTTAAAATAATAAAGCAATCATCTGCTGCCATATTAATTTTTTTAATGAAAGGTCTGAATAAATCCAACTGAAATTGAAAAGAAGGAATAACAGAAAACAAACAAAAAGCTCATCTGTTGCACTGTACTTACTTTTTCCAAGCCATAAGTAAATTTTTCTTGTGAAGGGTAAAGCAATTAATCTTGTCATTTCTCATTCTTTGTTAACTATTGTTAAATTACTTTTTCAGAACTGCATTTTAAAATTAATAACTTTCATAACCAAATAACAGAAGACAAATAAGAGCAAGACTTCATTTGTAGCGTGTGATCCAAGCTTTCCTCAGAAACTAGTACTCTATTATTCTTATGGATTACAGAGAGCTGAACACTATTTTCACATGCAGCATTCACTGTCAAGTTTTAAAATAATGGAATACAACATTAAACAAACTATGAAAATAAGGAAACAGAACTAGTTTGCAACTAAAGGTATGAAATTTAAAATGTACATATTACAACCTTCTGTTTAGTAGTGTAAACTCATATTAGAGCCCTTTTCTATGAAGAAATTTGGAGGTTTTTGAACTTTAAGTCACACACTTAATTAACAACAGAAAAAATAATATCATGCAATACCTGATGGCAGGGGTTCTCTTTGCTATACTGTGACCCCCCCCCCCTAAAATGAATTTTTACGACCCCTCTCCATGAATAAAACTAATGATTTCATCAGGGTTAGGGTTTGGCAAAAAAATAGACGGACAGACAGGAGTCGTGAATAAAAATGCTTTTTTTTTAAAAACTAATTCATCTACATTTCATGAACATATGGGCAAATTGCATGCGTTTGATATTTTTATTTGTTGTTGTAATAACAACATAGAAAACAAACTGAAATCAAATTGATTTACAAAGACTTATTAAGCGGTTTTCTACCGTAAGTCCAGAATATTTTTTTCAACAAATCTCTCAGTCCAGAAAAGTGGCATGTCTGAATATACCACTAACTTTTTATGGGAAGGGTGAGCTCACTTGCTTTTGTGTAATTCCTAAAATCTGGGTGTTATTTTCAGGACAGATGCGCTCATTTTTCGTTCCAAATTTATTTTTGATTGGTATTTGTTTTTTTATTGCAGCAACTGTAGAAAACCCTTACTTGCACAAATAGGATGTTGCAAACGGAATCAGTATTCTCATAGCCTTCTCGCTTAATTCTTTGTACTCGCTTTGAACACTGATCCAAAATTCAGAGAGAGACATTGTTGGGAATTTTATTTTCAAAGAAGTCTCAGCAGAGACATCAATGAATTGCTCCTCCTCGGTAGTAGTGAGTATACCAGCTATCAGTTTAGCATCGAATGGGTTCCTTATCCAATCAGATGTTTTTATTTCTGCATCTCGGAAATAGTTCTGAAAGTGAAATTTTAAAGAAGAAAGGTGACTTAAAATGCAAATTTTCACATCTTCACTAATTCATGTGTTACTGCTCTCAATAAATTGTTTTAAAGTAGGAAACATGTCTAAAGTTGCATTTTCCATTTTATTCTACCACAGTTCAACTTTTCTAATAATTTTAATTTATCATTAAGTTGAAGAATATTGTTATCACCACCTTGCAATGATGTATTAAGAGTGTTCATCTTATGAAATATGTCACATAAATATGCTAACTGCATATTGAAACCACAGTCAATAAACATGCGTGCACTACTATGCCTTTCCTCAGTTAAATAATGGTAAAGTTCATTTCTCAGTTCAAAAACACGTGTCAAAACATTTCCCCAAGACAGCCATCTTGACTTATAGTAATTAAGTAAAGAAGTGTGTTCAGCATCCATCTCTTCACAAAACCTTGCAAAGATTCTTGCCTTGACAGACCTGGTTTTTAAATAGTTCACAACATTTATAGTTGTTTGTAGAATCTTCTCCAATGCTGGGCTCAAGTCTTTCGAAGCAAGATCTTGCCTATGAATCATACAGTGTATCCAAGCAGCACTAGAAAATTTTTGCATATTAAAGCCTGACATAGATCATGCTTCTCCAGTGTATATCCCTGCACAGTTTGACCATTCTAAAAGATTTGCATTAATGTAGCTATCAATAATACCGAAAAAGTCCTCAGCTTTATCCTTCCTTGTAATTTCTTTACAGAAGAAGAAATACTAATTTATTTTGCCCTCATCAACGAATCTAATGTTGTACGTTATTAAATGAGCATCTTTAGCGTTATCTATGGCCTCATCTATCTGAATGGCAAGTGGTTTGTTTCTTATTTTTTCAATTAGTTGCTCATTTAGATCCTCTGCTATATCTGTGATTCAGCAGATAACAGTGTCATTAGACAAAGGGATACTTGAAAGTTGTTTCGCACTAGACTCCCCCAACATAGTTGTAACCATGTCAATAGCTGCTGGAAGAATTAAATTTTCTCCAATTGTGTGGGACTTTTTGCACTGGGTGATTCTGTATGCAACTTGATAAGAAGCTAAAAGTGATTTCGAAGGGACAGTTATATATTTAACTAGACTCACTTTTTTTTTGCTTCCTTTAAATCTCTTCTTCAAATGAAAAAAATCTCTAAGTTTGCTAGCTAAGTCTGCATGACTTATTTCCAGGTGTCATTTTAGTTTGCTTGGCTTCATACTCTCAGCAGACAGCATTTTATGGGAAATAGCACACTGAGGCCATTCTTCTCTGGTAACAAAAACACTTGTGAAACCAAAAGATATGTAAATTTCATCATACTTTCTTGACTCAGGCTTGCTTTTATCAGTGCTACTGCGATAGATTGGTCATCATTAGTTTTTCTCTTAATATCCTACAAAAACTTTTACATTTTGAAAGGCTAAAAATTAAAAATAACAGGTAAAAATGCTGAACTTTACTAACATGTACACTTCTACAGACACACTAAAGACTACGGATATAGTACTACACGCCACACCAGTGGAGATACGTGAATATGTCCAAGAGAAGTTGAACCCAACTATTAGAATTCAATGCCAATCGATTGCCAATATCTGATAATAGTTTGTCACATGATCAATAGGTGTTAGTTGTTATACTCTGCAGAAATGAGTTTTGTCCATTTTAATTGCATTAAAATCCCCAATCTTGACAAAGGTTACACTCACATCAAAACAAATTACATAACTTTATCAACATTTTTGACATAATGGCAGACTTTAATGGATAAATTTAGCCAAATGATTACCAAATATGGTAATCGTTTGGCTGATGACTGGGACAAAAGTGAAACCGGGAAATTCCTTGACGCTACCACATCTTGCACTGCTGCCAATGACGTTGGAAAATGAAATTAATTTTAAAAAATGAAAGAAATAAACTGAAAGTAACATATTTATATTTCTAGAAAAGTTGGTGAAGATATTTTATTATTAAACTACACAACTTTCCACTGCATATGTTTGGAAGCTAAAAGTTATATCCTCGTTTTCTATTCATCAGTTTATTGGATAGTGCTGAGAGGCCAGATCAGTGTCCTCTACAAATTTATTGAAGAAGTTTTCAGGATGTGGCTTGAATCTCCACTAGAATTCGACCAGATATGAATTTATTAAGTCCTCTTGAGTTCTCTGCATGTTGCACATCATCCTTGTCTCTAGAATTTTCCACTGCCTCCAGCTTCCAAACATATGTAGCAGAAACTCGTGTTGTTTAATAATAAAATATCTTCACCAACTTTTCCAAACATATGTTTGTTTAATAATTATTATTATTGTTGTTTCAAATTTTTTTTGAAATATATGAAATATAAATATATTCCTTTGAGTTTTCTTCAGTTCAGTAGCTCCAGAAATATGAATGTATTACTTTCAGTTTATTTCTTTCATTTTTTAAAATTAATTTGACTTTCCAACATCATCGGTGGTGCAAGATACAGTGGCATCGGGGAATGCAAGTAAATAAAAGTTCATTTCAAAATAACGTTCTATAACATAAATAATAATGTAAAGAATGCGATATTGTTGGCGGTTTATAGCACCTTGTGCCTCTGCTAAAAAGCAGATACAGGTGGAAAACTGATTCATAAGCTCAATTGTCCGAGCTCGATTATCACGTCTGAGGAAATATTTTTACAAAATTTTGTGACCCCCTTCCCAGAGGTCCCCTAAGCAAGCAAGCAACACTTAATTTTGAAAGTTTATTTTTACTGTTTTTAATACTACAAAAAATCAGTTTTATCTTTTTTTAAATCTTTTTGTGGTGAATGTGTAAGTGGTGCATGTGAAAGTTTGTGTATGCGTGTGTATCTCTGAGGAGAAGAGAATGGAGGTTGGTGGCCGAAGCCGTGTAGGGGCCGAAGCCTGGTGTGGAGCAAACTCCCATTAAAGCCTAAAAGGCCAGGTTGAGGCGCTGAAGCACCTCGTGTATCTGGCCGCCTCAGCGGCTAGAGTTAGGGGCGCAAACGCCCCACGTTAGAGTGACTGCTTCCCCAGCCAAAAACCAATCTTGGGAAAAAAGGCCTCAGCACTTCAAGTCTGAAACCATTCTCGATGCACCTAACCTTCCTAGCCAGATAGGCAGGCCAAAGGCAAAAAGTGCCCCTCGCTTCCACTCTTTTTGGGTGGAAGACTTTCTGACTGCCCCACCCCTAAACAGAGTACTCTCCTCTCCACCCCAAGTGGTAGGTTGAGAGCACGATCTGCCAGAGGCTCGCCTTGTTATAACCATAAGTTTGTAACAGAGGTCTGAAACTGAACTTTACATTAGCTATAATCTGGTGATCTATATTCTGTAAACATACTCTCAATAATGTAAATGATTTAAGTGCATATGTTCAATTGAACAAAGTTTAGAATTTTATAGCATAACAAGATTTTGAAATCCTTAGGAAACACTGATATATTTTGACTAATAACTTTAAATGAATAAATGCATATTAATACTACTTATACTATGTCAGCAATATTTGAGAACCAAGTAAAATGTATAGAATATTCTGGTAATATATACTAAAGCACTTTATGTGTGCTGTCATGTCTTAATAGCATTTTACCTAAGTTCAAGATTTGATAAAATCATCAAATAAGCTGAGTGCTAGATAAAAAGAAATTTTTCATGTTTTTTTTCTTTTCTTATGAAAATGTATGTAATTACCTATATAATGAATGATTTCAAAGCTTTACCAGAAAACATCAAGATGCTTAGACTAGAACAAGCAGATATAAACCACACCTTAAGTCTTTCCCAAATACAGATTTGCAGCTCAGCAGGGTGTATGCCTTGTATCTTATCACATAGCTACAACAGTGTTACAGCTAGGTTTTCAAACGGGCATGGTAAATATTATAAAACAGGGCACATCGCGTGCAGTCACGGTGCGGAAGCATGGTATTGTGGGCACATTTATTTGCATTAATGACAAGACAAATTTGATAAATAACAGTTTAATACTAGTATGATGTAGGTGTTAAGTGAAGTATTACTAACTTATGCAATCATACAAACCTACAAGTTCACATTTATTTGCAACAAAGTCAATGCATGTATATATACATTTACAAGTTCTCATAATATAATGAAATGCAATAGCTTTAATTGACGACCTTGAATTAGGCTAGATTGTATGTTAAAACGTTGAAGAAAATACTCTTAAGACTGCCGCTCTTTTGTTAGGTCTTTTGTGTACTCGTGCTATGCTTCGAAGCGTAAACTAAATGGCGTATAATGCGCACGCGCACAAGTTACAACTCCGCAGAGCGGCTGGAAAATTCCCGCCAGGGGACGCTCAAAAAGTTCTGCATGCAGCGGTTGTATACCTGTACAAAAAGGAAAATCGGGCTTTGTGTTTTGCACCATTTGGGGCATGGCATTGTAAATTTAGGGCATGTCATTGTACAAAGAGGCATGGCGCTGTAGACCAGAGGCATGGCGTGGCACCATGCTAAAAAGGGCTAGCTGGAACTCTGTACAAGCAGCAACATAGCTAAGGTCTAAGTCTGGTCAACTCTGTATTATAATGTATCGGGATCAATGGAGGCAGATATCTGTGGTATTGCTACTGAGTGTCAATGCCTGTAGGAACATTAGACTTACTGGTACATCTTATCATCATTATCAGGAAGCTGAGATTATTAATCATACATATCAGCAATTTGTACAGATGTAAACTAAACTTCACTGATTTTGAATTTAAGATAAATATCACTTTTACATGAGTGCCGATTCAATTTGTTTGCTAATAACACTGTCTTGGTTTGCTGTTGTCTTCATGAACAGTTTTCAAAGACTATTGCATTAGACAGCATAATATTCTTGGTAGTGGAATCATCTTGGTGTGAGCTATTGTGAGCATTAATTTCTGAAACTAGCTAGTGATTCAGAATCATAATCTGAGAGTCCAAAGGTAGGCACACAATATTCTGTACTCATTTTAGCTACAACAGGACAGCACAAGCTGTTGTAAGGCAAAAAAAGATCAATGTGCTTGAATGGACAGCCAAGTCCTTTGTTCTTACCCATTCAAGCATGAATCACATAATCATCAGCAGCTTGCTGTGGTGCCACAACAGGAGTGGAACAACTTTTCTGCAGGTAGAATGCAATTCATATGTTTTAGACTTTATATATGTACCATAACAAGAGAAATGTCATACTAGTTACCTAGTGTCATATGACTATGTTATTCAGAGATGTGGACATCAAATGATGGACTCTATCATCATGGATATTCAATCATTTCGAAACCTATTTCTGCCAATTTTACATGTGCTGCTAGTGCTTATTATATCACAACCAATATATTTTTAAGTGGTTGTGTATATATTTTAATACTAAAAAACATTTTATTTTTTAATCTGTTTCATTGCTATATGATGATAATGTTGTGCTAAAATCCTTAAATGGCAAATTTGTATTAAAATGTCAAGAAAACATTGCTCTTGTAAAATTAGCTTTTGGTAAAAAAATTTTCAAAAATCTTGATGACTGTTAACAGTTAGGCATCTTGAAGCAGCCAGTTTGTACCATGTCCTCCTTATTTCTGGCTGCTCTAAAACCACACAACCTGCCATAACTGGTATTTTTTTCCACTTCTTTTTGACATGGAACGAAGCAAGGCAAATGAAGGCTCAAAATATTTACAGGGTGTTTAAGCATCAGAACAAAAATATTCCTTTATTGACTCCCCTCTTGTTTTTTTGTTGGCTTGGATTATTACCACTAGGTGATGCTGTCATTACTGGCTTAGTGGTCATTTTCTATTATGATGTTGACAATTCAGAATTTCATCACATGATGATAGCATTCATCAATATATTTTAGTAAATTAAGAATATTAGTCTAATTTTAGGATATGCTGATAAAAAAACAAGAATTTTTCTAAAAGGAGTAGATTTAGTTACTAGCTTAACTGTTGTGAAACTAATAGACATTTCTGTTGCTGTTACTTTTCCATACTGACAACAAAAAAAAAAAAAAGGTTTTTAGACATCTTGCTGTATTTTCTGCCAAGTAATTTTGAACTGCCAACTTATTCTTTACATTATGATTTGCGAAGATCTGGAGAATTGCCAAGTGATTAATGTCTAGTGATACATACAAGTAAACTTCCAATACAATAATGCAATTGATTGTAATATAATTATTAGTTGGATGTTCTGCAACACAACAAACTTTTATTATAAAGCCTGATGTCTGATTGATTAGCTGGTTGGGAAAAATATCTAAGAAAGGCTTTTATTCTTTCAATGCTATTTCATGGAAATGGTTTGCTGACTAAACAAGGCATGAGTTTGACAGACAAAAAGCATTTAGACAAGAAATCAAACAAATGATCATTTCCTTTTTACACTCAGCTGCTTTTGTTATCTCACTCCACCAGAGAGCAATTTTATTTAGTACTAGCATTTAATAGTAAAACTGATGATGAATTTAGGCAAACATTAATGAGACTTTTTAGGAAATGAAGTGATGTACATTGACATTGCTGGTTAGAAAAATTTCTTTACAGGAAATCCAAAGATGACAAAACTGAGATAACATGCATTGAATTCTTATTTATTTGCTTGGGTTACTTTAGTTTATTTATTTCTTTTCACTTTATAGCTAAATAGTTAATAATATAGATTTTATTTTCAAACAGAATTTTATTTTGGTTGCATGTTGTTGGCTATAAACTCTTTTGTGCATTGTGGAAGAAAAGTATTGTCTTAGTAATTATTATTATTATCAATTACACATCATCTTCACGACACAACTACCACATACATTTCATTGTTCTAAAAACACATCTAAGCTAAATCATCTTTGTGGATTCTTTCCCTTCTTTGTGTGATACAAATCATGTTATTTCAAGTGGAAATAAATTATAGAAAAAATTGTAATAAAATTTTAAAATTATTTAATAAAAGTAAATAATAATAAAATTCTAGAAAACAGGAAATCTGTATATGAAGTTATGAAAACATTATAAATAAATATATAATGATATTTCAATTTATAAAACATTTAACTTATTTAGAGTATTCTAACTTTTCAAATGGCTGTGTGATGATCTTTTGGTACACTATTGAGGCCAGAGTTCAAATCCTGGTCAACATCAGCTCACTTAGGCATGTTCTTCTTCACCAGCCAGCTCTGAGGGTTTCCTCTGGGTTTTTATTTACATCTAAAAATTAAGAGTTTAAGTAGGTTTTTCCAGATACATTTGGAGTGGAGCAGGTTTTGCAGGTAACTCTAGAGTGGCTTGCACCCTGACCACACCTTGGTAACTTGTTTGGTCAACAAGATTGATACCCCACTTGTTACTGCTGCAGCAGAATGTCCTTAGATCTTGAAAGTCAGGACAAGGAACAAGGATTCACCAAGAAAATCTTTTCAAGTTTTAAATTAAAGAAGTTATGAAGTTCAACCATATGCTTTACATTTTCTGAAATTGTAATCATATTTTAAAATATTAAAATAACATTACCTAACTTTTCTCTCTGTCTTTACAGAAAACCTGACAAAATTATGGACAGAATTGGAAATTAAAACACACATAAGATAAACAGCTTATACATATAAATTGTATTTAAAGTTTTAAGGTTGATTTCCTTATTAATCAATATATCAATTTTGAAAGAATGCCTGTTTTTTTGGTCCAGTCTTTTGCTGATTTTAAGAAAGTTAGGATAATGAAAGTAATTAAATTGCCTTCAAAAAAGGGACTGTTATTGTGGATTGCATTTGAATGCAAATTTCCATTTTCAATTTATTATTCTATAATTACAGGAAGATAATTCAACATTTGATTTCTTTAAATATGTTGGTAAGGTGCTTAAGTAAATCTCTCTCTGTTTTTCCACTAGGACAAAATTCAGGAAAAATTAATGATGCTATGATTTCACTAATTATAGTTGTAAACCAACCTGAGAAGTCATACTAGCACGCAGCAGCACTGTGATCTCTCAAAAATCTTATTAAATGACAACATTTTTACATTCATCGTGGTTAATCTTAAAGATATTAGAAAATATTAGCAAATATTTATAAAGATAGATATCTGTCATTTCAGTATGCCAGAAGCTTTTTTTTCCATGCCCATAAAAGGATATTAAAATTTCCTTCCATTTCTTCCATACATTTGTGCATGTGTGTGTGTGAGTGAAATCAAAACCTGATCATTATAAACCAACACAATACAGATGTCTCTCCTCCTCACTATCACTTTTCTTATGCAAAGTAAAATTTTTTCCAAATTTCTTTATACTTCAAAGTCCACTGGTTATTTACTCTTTTTTAATTCCTTGGGAAGAGAGAATTTATCTGAACATGGTTGTTTCAATATCTGTGTTTTAGAATGAATATTTCATGTATGTAACTAGATTAAAAAAAAAGAGACAACATAAATTCTTCTGAACTGATTGGATTCCTGTATCAAAATTTGAAATTTACATGTGTTATTTTGTAGGATTTTTTTTCAAATTTCAAATCTCATAGGAAAAAAGAATCTGATTCAACAAAAGCACAAAAATTTAATTTAGAGTTCAACCAAATTCTAGTAAAGAAGTTAGCGATTAACATCAGACCAACTACAAAACTCCCTATTTAACATTTAAGATAGCCAGGGGGTGTTTCTGTTTTTTGTGCATTAGTTAGTTGCTTGGAGACAGATTAGTTTTTATAATCTTTTCATCTTAGCAGGGATTATAGGCTCACTGGCATGAGAATTATTTTCTACTGGAATATCTTTAATATCTGTTGAAAGCCTTGAATTACTCAGATCATGATTTTTTAATCACTTGTAATTAAACACTAACAAAATCTTGTCGTGAATTAGCTAAACGCCTTATGAGTTATCACAAAAGAATATATTAGATCTGTTATTGTGATGTATGCACAAAAAGATTTTATTAAATCTGCCAAAAAATTTCTATCTTTATTTTTTACTGAAATTATAATAAAAGCATTCAGTAAAGTTATGCTGAACTAATGATTTATTAAAATTTTTAAAAATGATTTTTCATTAAATTTTCTAAAAAACTTAATGAATAATAATAATAATTTGGAAGGCAGAATAAATTTCCGATGAGATCAGAATTTGATGGTTAGAGATTCTACAGAAACTTGAGAGTAAAAGAATGACTAATATTATATAAAATTCTTAGATTTTTAAAAGAAGTATTATATAATAATGTGCTTGCCAAAATGAATATGGTTTGTCTGTGATTGATTAGTTTCATAACTTTTTTATTGGAGAGCTGACATATAGGAAAATAGATCTGTACCACCCTAAAGTTGGGTGTGAGTGCGAGCAAAATGTGTTTAAATGGATGCATGTTTTCTTCTTGTGGAGGGGGACAGTTACCAAAATACACTGCAGTTTCAGGTGCTCTCCCCCCCTCCTCAAAGCCCTCAAGTAGGATCTCCAGCTCAAGGATGGGGACATTGCTGATGATTGCACACCCCCCCCCCACACCAAGCTAGGGAGCCTGTGATACAAGTTCCCAGGCAGTCTGGTTCATAAAATGGCAATGCTGCCCCAATGTAACCCTAACCCCTAGCCATATGTTTTGCAAATAAGAAATGTAAACAAAATAAAAAGAAAAATAGTATACTTCATTTAAATTAGTAACAGTTTAGTGTTTGTAGAGTTTTATTTTTACTACTAGGATGCATTAAATGGTCTATATTAACAGTTTCATAAGGTTTAGGTCATTAAACAAGCTTAATTGGTATTTGGGATGAGGTTCAGCTCAGTTTGGCACACCTCTTCTCACTTTTTGATAGCTGGCCTTGTGAGACTTCTCCAGGCTTTCTAACGTCCATCCACATCTAAAGATGAAGAGTTCTAGTATCAATTGTTTTGGTACATGTGGTGGAGGTTTTGCAGGTAACTCTTGACAAGCTTGCACTTTGATTGCCTCTCAAGAACACCCAGCTAACTCACACAGTTACCAAGGCTGATACCTCACCTCTTTTATCTAACTTACTGCTATGAGACATCTTCGACCTTGAACATCAGGACAAGGTACACCAAGAAAAAGAAGAACTAATATTCCAGGTTTGGGATATATGTCACAGACTTTCTGATCCTGAACTGAATTTTTATTTATAGACTCATGATGCTACTCTGTTAGTAAAACAACTTAAGCAATTACATGAACAACAAACATTTGTTTTTGTAGGTAGCAACTGAAATAGCAGACATAATTTCTATCTTCTGATCAGTGAGTCTAACCCCAACTTTAAAATCAAAGAAATCTTCTTAATACCAGATTCAAGCACCATTTTCTTTTGTCTGTTGTTGCTTTTTATTTCTTTTTTTGAAATTACATGCCTGTCTTGAGCATGATACTGATTACTGCAATTGTTGGTAGATGGTTTTGTCACTTCTTGAAAAAAATGTAGGTTAGACTCAGATTTTCATTGATATTTTTTTTTCTTTTTACCTGTTTTGCTTTTGTTTATTAAAAAAGAATTTCTTATTGCAAGCGTGAGTGCTAGGTTCATTGTTCAAATGAAACCTTGTTGGATACCATTTTGGTGATGCTATCTTGGCCAAGTTCATTTGAACATTTCTGCTAAAAGCATTTTTTTGTATTAGAGTAAAAATGTTCATTCAAATCAACAATAAAAATAATATTTTGGTTTTTACATTTAACTTTCAGGTACGTACTTCTCATGAAACAAAACCCTTTCTTAGTGTTAATAAATAGTCTTATAAGATGATAGAATGGAAACTTATCTCACAATGGACTGATGACAGAGATAATATTTTTTTTAAAAAGGCACTGCTCTCAACTTGCAAGAAGTCAATTTGCATTGAGGCCAATGCATAAAATAGGGCACATGCCTCTAGCATTTCATGTGATTTTGTTCTCTCTTATTACATTTTACAACATATTCACATTGTCATTGAAGACAGATAAACCTGTCTTAGACCAGTCTATGATAACTTTTAAAAAAAATGCTATTTTTCAAAAAATCAACTCTTTTTAGCAATTACTAATTGCTTATTATTTCTTTAATTCTTCCAGAAAATGAATAAATAATCAAATAATCTCGTGTGATGCTTTTAGATTACCAAAGATTGTCAAGGATAAGTTTTTATGCTGAACCAAATATTTTCAAAGGTATAAAAAGATATGGATAGGTTGAATAAAAAATTGAGCAACCTTGAATAATTTGCAATGCAGTTTGGTGCATTCCAACATAATAGGAAGCTTTAGAAAAAAAAGAAGATACCAAGCAGGTCTAAGCTACTTTGGTAGCCATTGGGAATTTCTACTTGCAGTGGTCTTCTGAAACCCCTTGTCTAATGGTTCCCAATCTCAATCGGTTCTAGTCAGCAAACTCAAGTTTCTTTGTGCATAAAATAAACTATCGATCTGATAAAGCAAATAACAAGATAAATGGAGCTCCCTGATAAAAAATTTTTTACTGCAAAATCTTTTTTCATAAATTCCATTAATACATTCCTGAATAGTTTTCTTGCACAATAAACTATTTTAAATATTTTTGACCAGTGTGGGGGCCCTATGGTAATAGACTGCTGGACTGCTGCAATTGAGGGTCCAAGTTCAAATCATGATGAGGATTGGCTGAATTTGCCATGCCTCCTTAGCAGGGTTCCTTCTCACCCACATTTAAAAATCACGACTTTTAGTAGAGATTTTATGGAGTAGGCATGAATCTGACCTTTGTACCATTTTTTTTTTTTTGATCTTCACACTTTAGGAAACTGAAACCAGGCAGTTTTCTCTGATGGATGCCTTATGTGATGATGCTGGCTTGTTATGGATTCAAAGAAGAAGAAGAAAGTGGCCTAAAAAGGTCTGACAACTCTGCAGATACTGTAATTTTGAGGTGGCTAATTATTTTTTAATTTTAAACTGACATGCTGACATATCTAGTGTTGTAAACATTCAGTATGACAGATTTTTTAAACTTGTGTTTTTAGATGCCTAAATCATCAGAGATAAATGTTAAGTAGTCCGTGACATCAGATCTCTCATAATAAACTAACTGTAAAATTTTTAGTTTTAAAAAAAATCAAGATATATCTCTTGTTATTTTCTGTAAGAGAAGGCGTTAATAATAATAATAATAATAATAATAATAATAATAATAATAATAATAATAATAATAATAATAATAATAATAATAAAGTATTGTTTAACAAAATCTACAAAAATGGTTTCATAAATGAGCTATTTGATGATATGTAAAATTTAAAAAACAACAAAATTAGTAATCTTAATTTTTATCATAGTAAAATAATGTTACTCTGATAGTTGATTGATATGGAAAGTCAATGGTATAGTGAGTTAGTGAGTCACAAGACTTGCCAAGGCTACAGTGATGTTATTTTTATGCTGTGTTTTCATATTAAAAGTAATAGGATTTTGGCTCAGACTTTTGAAAAAAGAAAAAGAAAATGAAAAGAAACATTTATGGCAAATTCCATTCTCATAAATGGTTAAACAGATCTTCAGTGGCTATTTCTTTAATCCTCGTCACTAAATGCCTCTCTTCTTTCTTTTCTTAATATATGCAGCTAAGACTAATTAACTTGTATAAAAATATATATTAATTAGATGTAAAATTATGGAGAATTTGATTAGTTGTTACAGGAGTCAATTGTTATGGCACAAATAATTCTTAATTAAATGTTTGGAGAGCCATAATCAATGTCGTATGTTTTGCTTTGACTATAGCTTATCTATGTGTTTAATTAGGAATTATTAGTACTGTAACAACTAGCCCCACTCTCTCCTACTTGTCAAACAACCGTATTATTATATTGTTTGTATACATATATTTATTGAATATATACATAGTTTATTCTCCTTTTAGTACCTAATTGGTGTAGACCAATGCATACGGGGTAGACAATCCTCGTGATGGAGTGTAGTGCCACAGTTTTCTACTAGGAAGCATTGTCAGTCCTGCACCACAAGGGACATCAGGAGGACATTTTTATTTAGTTTTCACAATAATTTTAAGAATTTCAGGCTAAGATTAGAGATGTTCAAGACTGATGTAAATATATCTTTATAAACATTAAGCTTAATTGATGCCAATACTGAATTTATTATTATTATTATTATTATTATTATTATTATTATATTATTATTATTATTATTATTATTATTATTATTATTATTACCAAAGAGATTGATTTTTGGCATTAGAAACAGTATTCATAATAATCTCCATTCACTTGAAAATGTCTGTAATGTGTTCAGAATACATCTCAGCTGTGGAGCGATGTGCATGTAGAGATCCTTTTGCTGATGCTATCACAGACCCACAGAAATGTATGTATCTGATGGAATGCAAACAAATTATAAAAAATAAATGGCTGTCAAAGCATTGCCTAGTGTCTGTATTAATTACACTGTTGTAGAATCATTAAGATGGGAAAAAATAACTTGTCTAAACAATACAGTACTACTATTTGTCAACCTTTGTCCAAAAAATTGATTTATTTATTGCCATTGCTCATAGTCATGGTGAAGTAAATTAAACAGTATATTTCTGCACGTGTAACTAAATTATAAACAATTATTTTACGTTATCTCAAAAACTATTAAACTGAAAATCAACGAATCTTTTCCTATAAAAACTTCAAAACTAGTAACCTTTGACTACCTGCTGTATATACCTTTTTCTTCTTGTTTTTAAATTATTTCATTACCACAAACCTGTATAACTATCAGGCTCACCTTGTGAATCTTGTGAACATTTTGGGCTGTAGTTCTTTTTGGTTCCTTGTCTTGGTTGAGGTTTTTGTGTTGATGACAGATGTGGAGTCAACCCCCCCAAATTCCGTTTTGCTAAGGTAGGTTTTATAGTTTTCTTTTTTCTGTTAAGAAACACAAACAAGCAGTAGATTTTATAAAAGATTTTTAAAAACAAAATTAAATTATTTGAGACAAAAAAGACAAATATGGTGATTGGATTGGAGAGGATTAAATGGCCAACCATTTTTCATTAAGTCTGAAATAATTTACAGTAAGCTTAAAATCGGTTGCAAAGAATACAACAATATAGCATTGTGTTATATAATTCATTAGGGACATGCAAATGAAACTTGATTAGATTCCTTTTGGTGATGCACTTTTAGCTGGGTTTCTTAATAACATTATTCCTTACAAGAGCTGCAGACAGGCTAGTTGCCATGACGAGAAATATTGATGCATTTAGAAATTATGTAAGTAGAAAAAAATAGAATACTTTAGTTTGGAGCATCACTAATGCTCTATTTCTGCATTTGTTGAGAAAGACATTTTGCAATGGGTTATCTGCTTTTGATCGCTTTTTGGATGCAGTATTTTGTGTGTTGTGGGAGAGGAATCTAAATAGTGGCTAACAATAAATAATGACCTATTATATGTTTTGAAATCAAAGGTTTCTAGACACTGTATATTTAAAAAGGAATACAATGGGATTAAATAAACCCTGGAAAGCTTTTCCAAAACTATATATATGATAACATAAAATTGGCAGAAACCCTGTTTCACTTATTTCCTTTTAGAAAAATCAATTAATTATTATTCTCATTCAATTCCTTCTCACATTGATATTTATATTAGGTGCTTATGAGAAACAAATTTTTAGCTATCTTTTTAAAAAAATTACCCTAGGGTGAAATAATTTTAGAAATAATGTTTTCTTCAACAGTGTTGCAGCTTTTCTGAGAGTTTAGAAATGATTGTTACAGCAGTTATAATACCATCAGTAATCCCACCTTTGTCTCCTTTTTCCCCATTATGAATATGATTATTGGTCTTTAACAATTTAAAAATAAAATCAATTTAACATTTTTTAATAGGCAATTGTGAAGAATACTAAACAACTGTGTATACATCATATAAAATTTTTTTGCCACAAATTTTGAATACAGTTATCACAGTAGTTTGAACTAAAATTAGTTGTTGTATCATACACTAGTCTCAACACTGGTATAATCTCTACCTTGGAGACAACAACCATGATGAGGAAGTGTAGTGCTGTGGTTATCTACTAGAAAGTATTGCTTATCCTGCACCAGGTGGGCTTGACGCTTTCGATCTTGGCAGGGACTCTACATTTTTAGATGCAGCAGGAAATCAAAGTGTCTGGAGAAAAGTCATATTACCAGCTGGTGACGAAGTGCAAGAAGAAACCATGCCAAGGATGTATGTTGAACCAAGCTGATCTCAACCAAGAATCAATCTCAGTCCTTCATCCTTGGTAGTCCAGTAGTCTAACCACTGTGCCACTGGACACTCATTAAATCAGTTATGGTCAAATCTTTTTTCTTTTTTTTTAAATTTTATTTCTTAACTGCAAATTATATAAAGATAAGGTGCTATTACAAGGTCTTTCTTTGCTCCCATTGCTGTAGTTGTGGCTCCATAGTGTTTTATAATACATGATTTACCATAAATATAGTTTCAAAATGGTAGAATGGAACAAATGTAGAGCAGACTACCATGTGAAAACATCACTCTTGATTGAGCCTCTACACCAGATCAGCTTGATGTCAGCATAATTTTGCTAACTGTAGCTCCTGCCACTCTAACTGCCATTTATTACCATGCTAAAAAATTTCCCATGAATGTTTCCTTTGTGCCAATAATCTCAGTGACAGTGAGGTCTGCTTCATGAAAAATTCCCCGTCTTGAAGCCACTAGAGAACAAATGTTTGCTAATGGATGTCAAACTCATATTGATTTTCTTTCCACACATGCAGTATATCATTTTTTTTCTTGCTTCTAAATGTTTACATTTTTGAACTCCTCAAATTTCTTAATGTATAAACTTCCATAAAATATTTTGCTTCAGAAGCATTCAATTAATTAATTTTTTTCCAGACAAAAAAAGAGGATAAAATCTGGAGTTGCTAAGATTACTGGCAGGGTGACACATTGCATGTAAAAATTTCTCTTTGTTCTTTTTCACTCCGCATGTTTTGGCTATGAAATTTTGATACTCAGATCAATATTCCGAAAAAGAATTTACTGTAAAACATCCAGATTAATAATAATAATATGGAAGCAGTACAGCAGTCCTGCACCTATCAAGGATGTTCAAATGAAAATCCAACTGGTCACCAGTATGGAAATTCTATTTCAGTTGGGCTTTATTGAACATCCCTAGCACAAGCAAAGGTATTTTCAGAAAATACAATAGTTGCCATTGGAAAACATCATTGGAATTTTTGTAAGAAAATTTTTTGATGAAATTATACATAAATATGTACATATTAGAAAATGGATTTGCAACTTTCAAATCAAATCTTTATTGAATCAGTATCTTCCAAAACTACGACTTTCCAAATATTGCGGTGCAGGAGCATTGGAAATGATGAAAGTTGATGTAGCTGGTTTTTCACATTATATTGTCATGTCACAACAAACAAACAAAGAAGCTTTGCAAATGGTTCAGATTAAGTAACTTCCATCAACTATTAAAGGGTGTTTAACCCTGCATATAGATGACAAAATCATTGCTGATCATCATTAATCTAACCTGCCTTGTGTAACCATTATGATAAATGAGCAGTGGATCAAAGATAGCTCTAAAATTTGCAGGAATTTTTTTTTTTATCAACCACATTTGTCTCCATAGGCAGTCAGAGGAATCCAGTCAGGTAGTAATTATTCCACACACAACTTGCATACCTTTCAATTTGTACTTTTTTAACCTAACAGTAAAACATCAATATTCAGATGTGCTAACTTAAGGTATAACAGATGGTCATTTATACTTAGATTTACTAATGAAGATTAAAGAGTTACTCACAGATCTGTTTTTGAGAAACCCATACTGTTTGCAATATATCTTCAGTATGATTGATGTTTCAGATGTTTGAACACTCAAGGATACATGAGAATGTTCTACAATCCATATTGTTTCCAGCATGGCAGCCCTTTTCTCACAAGACAATCCTGCTGAGTAAAAGGGGTTTCTAAACGACAGCATCCTGAACTTCAGCTGTTAATGTATAGTTTATGACAGTGTAAAAACTAAGACATAACATACTGAATCAAGATAAAAGTTGTAAACCTGGTTTACTCTGATATTGCACCCTTAGTAAATTATTGTTCATGTTTCATATTTTAATGCTAATCATCATCGTTTTATTTTAGAAAATGAAGTAGTTTTATGGCCAACCCTCACCATAACTGCCAGGTCTTCTTAGTGGTGTGTCAACAGGAATGGAAAATCATAAACAAAGAAATTATATTGCTTTTGAATAAGTTCTCAGTGTTTACCCACATCTTAACTATGCAGTACAGAGGGAGTCTATTTAAGGAAGGATACTAAGTACTCAAAAATATGCTGTATTTAATTCTAATGTGAAAAAAAAAAAACAACAAACACACACAAAGAGAAAATAATTTATTTCTTAGCCAAATTAAATTATAGATTTTGTTACATGTTAATGGAGGAACTATGCCATGGTTTGTAGAGACACCCAACGGAATTAAGAATCACGTTGATTGGCATAATTTGTATTAGGTAATTGTACAGTTGACAAACTATCTGCAAATGATGGAACATGAAATCTGGTGCCAGTTGTTGATAAATAGGCAGGATAGATTGGTTTTTAAATCTTCTTTAAGTACCTTTAACTGCTTGAGTAATGATCAAGGGAGTGCTGCAAGCCATCATCCCTCCCTTACACCATTACATTTCTGCTGATGGTGAACAAAATTGGCAGCACCACAGCACTTTCCCCAGTAGCATTGTTATACAAGTGATCGGCTGTCAGACTAATGAAAACTGAACTGACTTCTCTCAGAAAAACTCACTTGCTACCATTATACCCTTGTCTAATGATGATAGCACCTCACTCAAGCCAAATGAATATAGTGGATACTCAAATAGACATCAGTGCACAATCCTTCATGGAGCTGGTTGATAGTTTGTCTGGACACTTGAGTTCTTTTGACTTCCATCAAGCATTGTTGTTGAACCAGTTACTGCCCTGTTTCCCTGATCATCACCTCATCACGAGCATCATCCTCTGCAGATTAGCATTGATATCATTGGTTTGGAGATAACATGCACACAGTTACTGTCCAATGACTGACTGTAAAATGTGAAAATTTTTAGTGACTTTAACTTGCCTGACATCATTTTGTACTGCTTGGAGTGGTTGCTCAATACAGAGAGGCAAGAAGTTTACAGAACTTTATATGAAGTCTTTGTGGATTATCATAGGGGGGTTTCACTACATAACTGATTTTGCTGTGGATTTCAATATCATGCTTTTACAAACCATCCAACCATGGAATTTTGTTTCAGATTTGGTTTTGAGGTGGGATCATGTAATATTGTCAGTGCATGTTTTTCATATAGATTTTAGACCTATGAATCAACAACCTCTGTGTAATTTTTGTTTTAGTCAATCATAATAATTTTGATAAAATATACCCTAAACTACAATATCTCTACAGTTTTGTGCCCAGTATATTAGAGAAAATTCAGCAGGTTGCAAGCATTTTGAATATGTTAAATGATTGAACATTGTTGAATACATAATGAGCATATGCACAGCTACAATTTCTTTTGCCACTGTAGTTAAAGAATAACAGGGCTATGTAATATAATGTAACAGTTTCCCATTGCAACTGAAGATGGCTGTTTACAAATTACTTGTGAACACCTGAGTGTATGAGTTTGTTTATAGTGTAGGACCTACTGTCCATACAGCAACCACACTCTTAGGTGGTGTAATCTGGTTGTAAGGGATATCCAAAAAGACCAAGTTATTTGTACTCCATGAGTACCCGACAACCAGAATGGTTATTTTTAGATGTTGGTGCAACAAGCTGGTGAAAAAGAACAAAAAGAAATCATGCCTGGAAAGTACACCAAACCAAGCTTGGCTTGACCAGGATCCAATCTCAGTTCCCTAACCATAGCTTTCTGGTACACTACCATTGGACCACTGCATTGTCCAAATAGGAGTTGTGACTGTAAACTGTATCAGCAGTGCTAGATATTAGAGCACATTTTTTATGGTGACTATAATAAATTACCAGCATCAGCTTGTTTTGTGTTCGCATAAACCAATTAAAAAGAAAAGAAAAGATAGGTATTTGGGGGGGGGGCTCCCCTTGTAGCAACCAAACTAAATGAAGTAAACTGATTGAAAAAGTATTAATTTACTTCTAAATATAAGAATGGGAATTTTTGTTTTACTTAATTCTTCCTGCCCATCCTTGGTAGGTGAAACAGCATGCTGCATTTGTGTAGTTGTTTTTCCAACCAAGATCTAGAAAATTTTGATTAACTAGGACACTAATATAAAGATAGAAATACAGGAGTTGAGGGCATTTAAAAAAACTTTTTTCCAACCATGTTATCCATTTTATGTTCACTTTCTTGAATATTTCAAAAGAATTATTTTATTTTGTTTTAAATTTTCCATACTAATCCCATTAAAACTAGTTACCGGTAAAAACAAAATGAGCAAATTAAAAAAAAGTAGTTATCTCCCCTTGGAGTCCTTGCACCATAAACTATAATGGAATAGATAGTCTGATTTCTGTTGCACTATTCTGTTCTTGAAAAGCCATTTTCCATCACATTTCCAAAATAATATTCTTATCTAAGAAATATCATTCACTTCAGAAATGTGGCATTGTAGGACCTGATTAAAATTTATCAATTTTCACATTTAGCTAAAAAAAAACTACAAAAAAGGTTTAAATTGAACCTGTTTTTCTCTAATCCATATTTTCAAAAAAGAATTTGGTGAAGTGGTTTGTACATTAAGCAACAGCTGTGTGTTGCTCTTTACTGAAGTTGGTCTACAAATATCTGCTTGTGAATTATTCCCCAGGTTTGTTTATGCGCATGCAACTGGTAGTGAAAAGACTGTGATTAAGCTCACCACATCTGTTTATATTTGTCAATGAATGAAGACATTAAATAACTGGACATCTATTCATAAATTCATATCTCAAAAAATCTTGTGCATTGAGCTGTCAATAAATGTTTCCTTTTATCCCTGATACTGAACAATTTTACTTTGTTATTCTGGCCAACCTCTAATTATTTGAACACTGGCATGTTTGGTAGGGGTGGGTGGAAGGAAGACTAAAAGTGCTTTTTTTAAAGAAAAGAGTTTATAGAGTGCAGGGTTTAAGCCATCTTTAGAAAATAGAAATAATATTTTTTAAAAACATATTTTTGAGGACCTAGTTTCTAGATATAGCTGATGTATTCAATTTATTTTTCAATAATTTTAGCTTTATAGTTTCATATGCAACAAAATGTTCAGCTCAAATTGGAATAAAGCTGTATAATAAACAAAATTTCCATGAATATATTAAATAAAAAGTCAGTTCTTATTTTCTGCTGTAAAGTAGATTTTTTACCATTAGATCTCTTTTAACTGCCAGCAAATTTTCAGTCTTTTGAAATTCTATGATTCTGCAAAAAAAAATGTTAATTTGGTTGACAATATTTGTTTCACATTTTTCTATTTAGCCATTAAGAACAATTTCTGAATTGTTTCAAATATGAATATATTTCTCCACCAAGCAAGGGTTAATTTTGGTTTCTTCAGTGGTACACACTCCAGCCATCGCTGCAGAATCTCAGTTTTTTAAAAAAAAAAGTTGCCCCTAACCTCCATTAAATGAATGCTTTTATTCTGAAGTTTAATAGACAAGTATTTTCATTGCGTCGTTCCATGTCAGGAAGAAGTGAAACAATATCAGTTATGGCAGGTCGGATGGTTTCAAGCAGCCAGAAACAACAAGAACGGGGTGGTACAAACTGGCTGCTTTTGGATGCCTAACTGTTAACAGTCATCAAGATTTTTAAAATATATACGTTTTTACCAGGTAATTAAAATTACCAAAAGTTTATATTTTTTTTTTTTGTAAGTTGCCCTTTAAGAGTTTTAGGTAATCTTGGATCACATTGTTTCTTTCAAGTGAGAATGAAGCAGTATAGACAATGAACTCTGTACATACTGCTCCAAAGTCAGCCTGTAACTGACAGACAAACATCCAATTCTGCTGACTGGAGCTAGAGACAGACCTCCAAAACACCAGTGCCAAGTCTTGTTTGCTTTATTTGTATCAGGTTTGTAGAGTCTAATAACCTTGCTGATTAGCCTGGCTTGTTTCTAATTAGGCACAAAATAAAGTAAAACAAAATTAGAACCTTAATTAGATCTCAAACTGCAATCTGAAATTAAATGCTGTTAACTGTGACTCATGAAACTGGGTGCCATAATGAGAAGTGTTAGCCATTCCACTAACATCTTTGCTGTCAGGGTTATAGATGCTTTAGCTTTAGATCTATGCATTTGCATCTGCCCTTTTAAATTGTGCATTATTGATGTCATACAGAAGTGGAATTTATGTGACTTCTTTACATTAATCATTAGCAAGATTTTTTTTTCAGATCTAATTTGTGCTGTAACATCAAAAGAGTGTCCCTGTTAAATTAAAAGGATAAAGAAACCTTATAGCTTAATTCTTTCTTTAGTTCTTGGTTATCGACGAGCAAATCCTAAAATGTATGTAGGCTCTTCTAGCAATTACTGATCACTACTGAATTTTTAAAAAAATATTGTAAGTTTAAAATTAAATAATGAGTAAATGATACAATTTTAAAATTATGCAATATATTAAAGTGACATTTGAATATAATCTAAAACATGGTGTTTTTTCCAGTGTTATTTAAGAAATGTTTCCATGAGGGGGCTAGTTATTATAGCGGTAAATTGTTACAGAACCAGTAGTTCCTAATTAACTGTAACAACTTGCTCCTGTAATAAATAGCCTCAATGCTTAGCTATAATTGAAACTGTTCACACACTTCTTAAAAATACAGTTTAACTTAAAAATTATCCAGAAACTGGAAACATGCAATCTGTATCCAGTTTCTATGTTGAAATCTAAAACACAATCATCTAACAATGCAATGATGAATATCAACATCCAAATCAGTGATAGGAGAACAAGGCTAAATTACTTTTGCAGATATACCCACGGGTTTACAACTCATCTTCTTAGACTATAATTGCTCAATAAAGCCTACAATTGAAAAGGAAAAGAAAATTTTTTTAAAAAATCACACCTATGCCCATGTTTAATATGAAGTACAGCTTTTATATTATTGGCAATGTGATTCACTTTCCATCTTATAAGTAAGTGGCAAAGATAACAAAAGAAAATAAGTTGGTCAATTTCAATAAAAAGAGTCAGTGCCCAAAAAATACATAGAGACCTATTCTTTATTTATTTATATTATTTTAAGCAAAAGTGGTACACAATGAAATTATCTCCATGCTTTTAAATTTTCGTTTTGTTTTATTGAATTTAGTGTTTTTAAAAGTTATGTTACTACTTTAGTACTTAGGTAATCTGTCTATTTCCCAGAACAGTAAGTTGGACAAATCTCTCTTTGTGAAATATGGAACCAAATTTCATTCAGGGATACAGAGCTGAATTTAATATATTTTTTTCCTAAATATAAACCATGGAAAAAAACAACAACAGATCTCTCTAAACAACTTGTTGTTTTAGCCTAAAAGATTTGTTCTTTTGTTAACTTTTACAAAGTGTCCTTTATTTCCACAATTTTACAACTGAATCCCTATTTACTTATGATTACTGTCTCTATTCCACCATAACAGATGAGCGTATCCATATATGAATCAAATATACATCTATAAGCTAGAAATATCTTTCTTTTTTTTTTTCAGCCTCCAGCAAATCTCTTAAACATTCTTCATCACTGGAACTTTCTACCCATGAAAATTATTTCTAAATTGAACATTTCCCCCTAAACTTCCACTGTAATTCCAATTATTAGTCAGAAAAATTTTTTTTTAAAAGTCTTGCCCAATATCAGCCAAAGTGATTATTAGTGACTTGGAATGATCAGACAACCTTAGAACAGTGAATTGTTGTGGCGCTGTTGGTTGAATGATGCTAAAACATCTTCTTATCTTCTTCAAATTCATCTGCATTTGTTTTTCTTTGGTTTTTGCTCCTCTCTTAGGTTCTTTGTTCTTAGCCTGACCTACACAGATGTGGGATGATTGTCCCAGGGACCTAAATCATAGCAGTGTGTTTATCTTCACCTCTCATACATACCAGGGCTGGTCTCACAGTAACTAACCATAAATTGAGTTAATCAGTTTTATAATTGGCATAACTCTTTTATATGATCCAGAAAGATCCCTGAACAGTCACAAACAGCAAAGCCACAGCCAACATGCTTTCTTTTTGGAATTTATTTATATGAAACTTCACCATTATTAAGGCATCATTATACCAGATTAGATTTTATTTTAAAAAAGCCCCACTCACTCGTGGTTTTACTTATAGTATTCATTGGAGATCCACTAGATTAGGTTTTGCTTTCTTTGACAACTCTTTTTTTCCCACAAAATATCTTAAAAGGTTTATTCATGCAGAAGCAATAGCATAGAATAATTCAGTATAGATCGAATGACTGGCCAAAAAACAAAATCTAAGCATGAATAATAGTGGTAGGTGTTGTTTATTATAGAATAAATCTTCTCACCCAGTACATCTGTCTGTCTTTTCTAGGTAAACCATTTAATAGGTAACATGAAAAAGATCTGTCAGGTTTAGTTTACTCAGTGATTTCCAGATAAATCCAAATCATACTTTTTTTAAATTACTGCTTTGAAAACAGCAACCACTCACCCTGATACTCAAAACTCCTGAGACAAACAACCCAATGGGGAAATAAGATCAAAGGAATAAAAAAACCTGTGTTAGCATAGAAACCTGACTTTGTGTGTATGGTGGGGGGGTCATTACTAGAACTTCTTTTTCTTTGTTTTTTGCCAGCTTTAAACTGTCATTTTCATCTACAAACTTTACGTAAATGACTATTCTAGTCCAAAATCTAAGCCCTGACCAGTGAACAGCTTCTGTTATTTTCCTTGCTGTAGAACTGCAGCTGTGTATTTCAAGCAGAGAATTCTTCACAAGTGGCCTCAATATTTAAACAGTATGCATATAAATTAATGTATAAAAACACGTACACACACATAGTTTTTTTAATTACTAAATTTGTTATTGTTGTCTTATGTTAACTGTTAATCTTCATGTCTGTTTGTCTTTTAAAATTTATATATTTCCAGGAATGTCAGTTTTCTTATGCAAGAATCATGATTATCTAGATCATTCTCAGCTTTGTTCTTCCGCACTGTCAAGGGAGGTTACTCTGATTTTACTTATTTTTTTGACATGCTGCTCTTTCCAAATTTGGACATTTAGTTTGATCCTGCAACACATCAGGCACTGAGCTACCACAAACACACACGTACAATATTTGTTTATTGGTTGTCCTTTTGGTTATCACACAAAAAAAAACAGCTTAGTGATTTCACTGTCGTCTCTCTCCTTTTGTTTTTGTTTTTTAAGATCAACAGGCTTCATTTTCTTAGCTGATCTACTTTTTTAATTTTAAGGAAAATAATTGGTTAAGAGAATAGATATAATCTTCAGGTGCACATATTTTATTGGAACAATAAGCCTACATCATCTGCAGAAAACAGGTTTTATTATTATTTGCATATGAAAAATTATATGTCAGACAAATCAATTAATCAGCAAAGCATTTTTAGTGCAAGGTTTTCGGACTTCTTTTTTCATTTCTCTAAAACCATCTATGCCACAAAGAAACACATGGATAAAATCCCAAGCTGTCAGGGTGATGGCCATGGCATCTTACAAAACTTGTAGCTCATTTAAAGGACATTGTCTAATGTTTTTTTAAAATATTTCTAATCATTCTTTTTACAGTTCTTAGTGGCAGACACAATTGCACATTTATTAAAAGAGTAGTAATAATAATAATAATAATAATAATAATAATAATTTTGACTGATAACAAAATAAACTTGTCTCCTGAGACTCCTATTTTAAAGTTTAGTTTTGTAAAGGAAATTCATGCAACAGATTTTCTTAAAAAGAAAAATAAAATTAAAAACAATATTTGAAGAAAGTGAAGATATTTCCTTTATTTATAAACCATAACAATAAAATATATACAGTGGTGGACAAAAATTTCAGAATAATTGCAGTACAAAAACTGACATGTAAAGTATGTAAAAATAACATTGCATCATGGGAATTACACTAATAGAAAACTATTTCTTGTTCTTTTGTTTGACATACATCAACATGATTGGCAGTAAATATTTTGCATACACTCATTTTTCATAAATTATGATACATTTCCAGTGACAAAAGTTTAAGAATGCCAAGGTCAACTGCTTATATATATATATATTTTTTTTTTTGGACAATCAATAGAATATAGTAAACTAATGCATAAATTTTTAAGCATTCTACAATGGGTAAGAAAGCCAGTTTAAGTCCAACAGTATATGCTCAAATTGTGGAGTTGCGCAAGAAAAAAATTCTTATTCCAAGATTGCTAAGCAGGTTAAATGCAATAAAACAACTTATTATTATTATTCAGTCTGGAAGCTGTACAAATAGTGGGTAGCTGCATCAAATGGCATGACATTTTATGGAAGTTTAAGGACCTAACAATATCCACGAGAACTATCCAGAGAGAGCATTGTGAATTTTAATTATTGGACATGTTGCCAGCAATAAATTCTTTATTTTACTGAAGAATTGATGGGCCAAACATAAGTTTTCCAAGGACCATCTTCATTGGATCCCAAAAATATGGCCACCACTCTGGTCTAATAGACTTGCGTGCAGCAGGAGTCCATTATTGTATGGAGTAGTTTTTTCGGAAAAGGGACAGACAGTATCTCTTGTATCCAGGGAATAATGGAAGTTTACCTGGACTTTTTGACCAATATCTAGAACAATATTCTGAGGATTGCTTCCTGCTCAAATGGATTTTTTAACACAATAACTGTCCAAAAGATTCAGCTACCATCATCAAGATCTGAAAATCCTAGTTCTAAAGTGGCCAGCTCAAAGCTCTGATTTGAATCCAAAAAAAGAATCTCTGGAATTATACAGACAAAGCTATTAATATGAAAAAGCCCAGAAATTTTGATCAGGTTTTCAAAAAACCATCTGGAATTTCCAATTAGCACTGAGAGTACCTGGCCTAAGGAAAACCACATGGAATGAGCTGATATAGGACCAAAATGCAGCAAGTACACATTTCTTAATCTGCTTCCAGAAGGAAACAACTAAGCAATGTATTAATTAACGTCTTTTTATAAGAAAATGTTGGTTCTTCAACTAAAATTTTGCATCTTGTCCTTTGGCGACATTCCAACGTTGCATTACATCAGCAGATTCCTGGAATCAGTAAGCTGCATATCTAGCAGTGAGATGAAATGTAAATCAATCTGGTTAATCAAGCAAAAAAAAAAAAATACTGTTATTTACATGGCTCTGATAAATAAGACTGATTTTATGCAAGTAACTGATCCCTGCAAACTATTTTTAAGTGCAGATTGCAGTAATCTCCATCTGCTGACCTGATCACTTGGTAAAGCTCTCTTTTTGCTTCTTTTGGTTGGAGGCTGGAGACATTTTGTTTTCCTTTCCTTTATGTATCGTATGATAAAAAGACAAAGTGATGCAAACGTTTTCTGTAAATAAAAACAGGATTCAGCTATTAGATCAAAACCGATTAAATAATTAAAAATTTGAAGTGCAAAAAAGATGTGGCCAGGATATCATTCTGAAAAAAAATTCAAGATTGGTATTTAAAACAGTTTAATTAAAGAGAAAGTTCTTTCTGCTGCATAACTGTAATGAATCTTATTATCAATGACTTTGCTCCTCCTATCAGTGGCCTGATGAAGCTTTTAATAAAAAATGTGCAGTGCATAATCTGCCCAACATCAAAAAATGTTTTTCCCTTACATAGGGAACTTCTTCCTATGCATAAAAGACAAATTCATTGACTGTTGCTTTAGGTATAAGGAATAATATCCATAATTGATCAAGTTAAATAGATACCATATTTCACAACTATTTTGATAATGTTCTATTAATAATTTTTTTAAATAATGAAATTAAGAAAGAAATATGTGAAAGACTTTATTAAAAAGAAAACTTCCACAAAAAATTAATGATATAATATACAAGGAGCTATGTAAGTTAACATTATTAGATTGCTAGATTACATTCAAATAAAACTAGGACAAAGCTGCTTAGTTTTGTGGTTACAACCATAATGTGTAGGTTTATGAAAAAAGCACTATATAGCTGGATTTATTTTGAAACATATCATCTTACAGCAAATTTCATCACCTAGAGAATCAGACAATGAATGATCAGTTCAAAAAATGCATTTAAAAGATTGATGTTACTGGAGGTATCTGAGAGATATGCTTAGCTATTTTTGAAGATAGGGCTCTAGTGTGCATTTTAGGGGTTAGTGTAGTATATGAATCCAGAGATATCACAAAATATCAAAGCCATTTTGCAATGCTACTTATGTATATTGATGGAAATGCTATTGCTACCATCTACTGTACCATATTATGTAGTACTAAATTATCAAACATCCTTTCTTATCTTCCCTTGTGAACCTTTTTAACAATGAACAAAATCTGTTATTACAGACAGTTCTAGTAAGAAAATACAGTTAATCTTTTATGTGGCTAGTCGAAACAATTACAGAACTTAAATTTAAACTATTATGAAAAACGCTGACATTTATTTCAAATCATAATACTCTGGATGTCAGAAAAATCATGAATGTTAAAGATCAATATTTATCTTGGATACATTAGGACCTTCTCGGAGTTTTGGTCTTTTAAGACATGAACATGGTGTAAACAAAATTTTCTCCATAACCAGCATCATGAAGTACATTTATAACCACAATAATTGCCTGACAGAAACTTTCATATAACAAGGGGGCTATAATTGAGTTTTTATTCACAGTGCCATTAGGCTTGGTTAATAATCTCATATACCAATAAATATTGGCGACAAATTGCAGTTCTGATGATATGTTTCACTTCGCTGGCAGCGTAGAAGACGACCACAATTCTTCTGCAAATTTTGCTGTTGTCCTGCAAATCAAAAAATCTAATTTACTATCTCTTTTTATTTTTAAAATTGAATCACTTTTCAGAAACATTGCGGACAATCCCCTGACTCTGTTATCACACACCTTTTGTAATAAGTACATGAGGTGGGGGGAGGGAGAGTAATCCAGACATTTTTACCTTGCGTAAAGCTGCTGATTACTTGAGATTCTTGGTTTTTATGATCTGATTATCACAGGTACCAGACTCAAAATTTTGCTGAAGGAAGACTTATTCTTGTCCTGACTTTTGAGGTCTAAGGAAATCTCTCAGCAATGAGCTGGGAGGGGAGGGCAGGGCTTATCACATCAGCCTTGCTGACCAAGCAAGTTAGCTGGTTATATATAGTCAGGGGCTTCGAGTG